>JAFMOC010000005.1:9765000-10125000 GCA_019802505.1 Corydoras sp. C115 | reverse complement strand
TAAATGACCTGATCATACTTTAATATTTGGTTGGATTACATTTAGATTTGGAATATGAACATTTGTCATGGGATTGTTTTCAAAACCCAGATTTTATTTATTTTTTTTATCAAAAGGTTTGGTTGCCATTTTATGTCTCAAATTGATTCTTCATACTCCCTCAGCCATGCTTTTACTATTTGAATTTTGAGATATATTTGCAGTGCTGTAGTATATTTGCACATTCCAGTACTAATTTTAAATTATGGCCACATGACGCTGAGACCTGATTATAACAGCAACCCCAGATTGTAACATTCAAAAGGCAAAACAGCAATTTGTCCATTTAAAAAATAAAATACACAAAAAAAAACTTGTTTGTTTAATAATAAAATGCGCATGTCATTTGGCATCCCTTGCTGTGTTGCTCTCCCTTGTGTGGCGGAAAATTTTAAATGAGAAAAAGCTACCGGGGCTCTGTTAAAGCAGCCATAGCATATTTTACACTAGCAGGTGCTGCCTGACCAAGTGACACCGTTGTCTGCCTCATAAAACTTTGAGGTCATTAGGGCAACTTTTAGAGCCCTGCAGCATCACAGGTACCAGGATTGAAATAGTAATATTTTTCTTTGGCAGAAAGAAGAAATTTGCTTTTTTTCTTTTAGTAAAAAAAATATTATTTGTCTTTTACATCACAATAATCATATTTTTGACAAAGCAGGCATAAATTTTGCAGTGCATTGCTTGATGCTTTCTTTTTACCTGATACAGAACTTCTAATTTGGACCGGCATTACAGTTGTCAAGCCAGAAGATGATCAATTTTGAACTTTGACCAAACCCCTGTCTTTGTCTGTTTTAGTGGTTTTCAGCCAGTTTGCCTTCTTCCAGACTGCTCTAAATGATGTTGTGGAAGTTTATGATGGCCCAACGCAACATGCTAGGGTCTTGAGTTCACTTTCAGGATCTCACTCGGGTAAGCATCCTCCTTGTGACATGGTACAGTATGTTAATTATTAACTACCTCCTTTCACTCACCTACAAACTAATCTTTAATGATAAAATGCACATCGTTAATTATATTCTATTCAATGAACTCTTACATTAATTTAACAATATTTAAAGTTTTTTTCACTAAAGAAAATAATAGGAGAAAGAAAAGTCATTGTTTACTGTATAAAGTCTCATTCCATTATTGTAAGACAAGTACAAATGTTGTAATTTCAGGATCTGAGAAGTGACTTGAATTAAGGGCCTTTGTGGGTGACTTACTGGGAATTGCTTCACTTAGCCACACAAACAAAGCACACACCACGAGGAATTAAAAAGCATCTAAAGCAGTGAACTTGGTTAAAAATATAAAGACACCCTTAATATTAATCATATTATGCTTATGACACACATTTATTACATAATAAAATACATTTATTATTACATAAAATGTTTGGTTGTGGTTGTGTGTGAAAGTATTGGGACGTAGACACCTAGTTTTATTTTTTTTAGTGTTTTTTTTTTTTATTAGAAAGAGTTTTCTAAATTCAAATATGTCTCATGTTGACTATTCTTCTAGAAGGGCATTGGCATTGTCAGAGAATGACGTTGAATAAAAAGTACTGGCTTGCTTTAGTTCCAATTTAAGGCTCTCTGTGGACCATTAAAGTTTTTTTTTTTTTTTTTTTTTTTCTTTTTCCTCCTTTAACCTCAAAATAAGACTAAAGGAATTATCAAAACCCTGCTCTGAAAGGTTCCACAAGGTTCCTACCTGGTACAAGGTATGAGTATTAAAAGAAACTTCCCCAAAAAGCTTGGTCAATGATAACAAGGCTGGGAAATGGGAAAAGTACAGTATGTCCAAATCTACACAATAATAGTTCTAAAACATCATTTCTCAGTGCAACAAATATTTCTTTTACCATATACATTAGATTTTACCATATACAATAGATTCAGGCAGCAGAGATAAGATTAGAATAAAAATAAGATAAGGCCAAGTGTAAAAACCCTATGTGAATGTGTATAACTCTCAAGGTCTCTTGGGTGGTATTGTTTAGGGAATCCATCATACCACAATGATAAAGCCTCAAAGGTTTGGGGGTACGTTGAGAAATAATTTATAATTTAAACAGACTTCTGCTTGATCAAGAAATGAACAATTAAATTCTTGATTATAAAAAGTATACCCTATCCAAATTCCAAGTAACAAAAATACTGAATGTGTTCTGTGGTCAAACTAATCTAAATTTCAACCTGTTTTTTGAGTAAGAAGGTTGCCATATTTTACAAAGATTTAAATGGAGAGGAAAAAAAGACTGTTATAGACTGTTACCAGCAAAGTGCCGACAATAGGTTAATAGTCAAGGTAGCACTAATGTACTGTTCTAATTTCTGCATTATTTGTTATAATTTAATTTAAATTCATATCAGTCAGTGTATGTAAAATGTGATCTGATGGTTTGGCTGGCTTTTTAATGCCAGACATACTTGTTTATTTATTTTATAACTACAGATCTATTTAGATATTTTAATGCAAAACAGACTGTATACTTACTAGAAACACATTGGAATATATGATGCAGTACCAACTATCAGTATACTGTTCATGTTAATATTGTTTGCAAGTTAATATATAAATCATCATAACAAAATATTAAACAGACTATACTGTTACTATAAAAGCTATAACCAAAACAGAACAAAATTTGACACACACATCTCTCCTAACAGAGTACGAATGAAATATTTTGCCATATTTATGGCTCAAAAAGTCTTTGGTGCTTCATGAGCTTGTATACATTTCACGATGCTATGAAATCTTATGCTTTTTATAGCCTCCATCCTTTGGCAGATTTAAATAGATGAGAGAAGCTTGTTAAACCTCACCCTGTGACTTGAGATTCTACAGTCAGTGCTAAATGTTCACAAATTCTTAATCATCTGAGTGCACTGTAGCCGAGAGGAGGAAATCCTGAATTTCTGTATTTAACAGACTGGATGACTCATAAAGGCAGAGTTAAGGAGGAAAACTTGTGCAGAGTTAAATGGAAATGGCTCATCCATTCTGGTCTGCATTTTCCATGGCTTAGAACCTTGTTAACATTAACTATAAATGATTAGATGCCCTGTGGAGGCAACTGACACACAGTGAGTACTGGAACAGAACAGTGTGTCCTTGGTGACTCCTGTCCATAGGTACACACAACCATTTTTCTATTGGACTTTTTGAAATCGATTGTGTTTGGATTAAGATTGAGAAAGCTTCAGCACAGTTACGCTTGATGTACAGTACGCACTCCTCCATGCCTCCAAATCAGTATAAAATCAGCCAAGTGTATAGAGTCTGTTGGAAGTAAGCCTTTGCTATCAAGAAAAGTAAACCGAGCATTGTATAAGAAAAATGTTTGTATATTGAGAACAAATATGAAAACTTGGTATCAGTCATGATGGCTATGAACATTATGTATGCTTTGCATACAAGTAGCTAAAATATTTTTTTTTATTCACATTGCTGTTTCAGAAGAAAATCATTATCCAAGGTGTTATTCTTGTCAGTCTATTTTAGTTCTCTATTGCCAAGATTACCACATCATTGCTGAATTGCAGGTCCACTGATAATTGTTGTGGAAATAAACTTTAGGTGTAAATAAATCAGACATCTGGGTTTTGCTATGTCCTTGATCTATTTTGGGTCATTAGTCAGGCAGTTGTTCATAGAGCACAATTATACGATGACCCAGCATGTCCCTGGTTCATGTTATACTCTTCCTATAATCTTCAAGCAGTTTCATGGCTATGTATGTCTTGGTTGTTTCTCTGATCTGTCAGATAACAGTAAATCTGGGATCAGCAAAATTCCCATAAAGCCCAGCACAGCCCCAAATAACTATGTAGGTATACTTAGGTACAGTTGGGTGCTTATCTCTGGCTCACATACACTCATATGGCACATCACATATGCTGAGTTTTCAGAAACACTGAGTCTACCTAATAAGGATTTTTTTTCTTCTAGCATCATATAGACATTGTGTATCTGTAACAGTTGTCCCAGTAAAAAATATGTGTTGCCTGGTAACTATTAAGTAGAATCTTGTTTCTGGTTTTAATTCACATACAGTAAATATGTGGTAGGCAGTAGATTTCACACATTAAAAATGAGATTTTCTTATTTTTATCTGATTGTGGTTTTTTTTCTGTTCATTAACACTTTCACACTTTCTGTAGGTGAATCGCTTCCACTGGCCACATCGAATCAGATCATGATACGCTTTACCTCCAAAGGACACTCCTCCTCCAGAGGCTTCCATCTCGTCTACCAAGGTAAATAAGAAATGTCTCATTTCCTGATATTCTTTGTATCCATCGTCTGGAGGCAGCAGAACCCCATCACCACAATTTTAGAACTACTAGCCTCAAAGTAGAGGACAGACTTAATTATTTAAGCATGCTCTCACCTAGTTACCCAGCTTCACATGCACATGAAGGCATTTCTTTCCCCTCTTACTCACAGATGGAAGAAAGAAAAGGGGGTGGGTGGATTAAGAAGTGACCCAGTGCATGTGGTGCACCTTACTGACTGCTTTGGGCTTTCCTCACAGCAGGTTTTAACTCTCTCCATTATAGATGACCTGGCTTTTATGATCTGAGGTGGCATTATTGTGCTTTTCCTCAGAGAACTGTGCTGTTGCTGTGGGTTTACCACACATTTTACTGGCACACATTTCCTGGAGTAGCACAGCAGCATTATCTGTGTGGTAAATAAATACACATTAAATATATAAACAGAGAAGTCACCGGCAAAGGTCTAGAACCAATAAGGAAAATGTTTTTAGTATGCTTCAACTTGTTATACGACAAAATACATGATATGCATATTTCAGAAAAATAAACTGAAATTTAGGAGTTATGATTTTGGTATGTTACATTTTAACATAATAACAGCATGCACTGACAAAATGTGATGCATGTTATCCAGCATCACAATACACGTAAGAGCCTTTTGTGATGTTACTAAATGCTTTACTTTGTCTAAGTGCTCTCAGAAATGATCAATGGTGTTTTCCTATGACATTCAGCAGTCCTTGATCCAATTCGTACTTTAAATGCTTGTTGCAATGATTTGATGTGTGTTTATTGGACATCGCCCTTTTTTGCAATAAAAATCAGTTATGTAAATTAAAATAAACATGTTTATTTGTGCTTTTGAAATTTTGACCCTCATGTAGTGTGGTATATTTATGAAATGTCTTTAATAGCTGCATCTGTTGATTAACTGTTTAAGCACCAAGTGCAGATTTCATTTTCTAGTGCAATGGGCAGACTCACTCATCAGTTGTTATTATTCATTTTACATTATTACTAAAAAAGCATAATGATGCGATTATGTTTATAATTATTATGAACTATTACGCAATTATGTCTATAATTATTATAAACTATTATGCAATGTGTTGTATGTGTTGCTTCTTACAGCCGTCCCAAGAACCAGTGCGACCCAGTGTAGCTCTGTGCCAGAGCCCAGACATGGAAGACGTACAGGAAATAACTTTGCTGTGGGTTCAGTTGTGCGCTTTGAATGTAATGCTGGATATGTATTGGAGGGTCCCTCTGCCGTTGAGTGTCTGACAGTGCCGAATGCCTTAGCACAGTGGAACAACAGCATCCCAAGCTGCATTGGTAAGCATCTCCCTCTGGGCCTGGAAACGATTTTAACCTGACTGCACACATGTACCGCCATAGGCACTGAGTCTCAAAGCTTTCTCAGAAAACTGTACCGTATTTCATATGGTAGTGAGTTGTGCAGCAATAGACTATGTTGTTTTTACTTAGACATTTATTGTTGTGTAAAATACTTATGGATTTTTGTGAAAGGGTTGTAAATGTTCTTTTGTAGTAAACACAAAAAATCAGTGTTGTGTAACTGTAAAGCGATGACTCTGAGTTGCCTAATCAATAAAAGAATATTGATATTTGAGATATAAATGCCTTAAAACTCAATAATATTCATCAAGCTTTGTTTAACAAAGCTTTATGGTAATCAAAAATGCCCTATAATCCAGGTAAATACAGTAAAGTGTTTAGCATGAGTAGGTTTGCAAAATATACAATAAGTTCTAATTAACTTTGTAAATAAATATCATTTTATTAAATGGGTATTATCATTATTATTATTATAAATAATAATAATAATAATAATAATAATAATAATATTGGCAATGCTGTAATTGTAGTGCTTATTATTAATTCGATTTTTGTTTGCTTCATTATATATGTGAAGAAGTTCTATTTAGCTAGCACAATTTTTCACATTGTTGCTCTGGGAGGCAATGGATGGCAAATGGACTTAGAAGTTCTTCTCCTGAGAGGGGCCTGTCTTACAGCCTGCCCCTGCTTTGCTAACAAGCACTCCATGGCCTCTAGTTCCACACACACATACGCATTAATGCACAAGGTGGTGCAGATGCCATTGCAAGCTTTCACACACACACACACACACACCCACACTGCTAACACAGTTACTACAGATGCTTACCTGCACGCACTAGTGCAGCTGCCAGATGTTTGGTCACCAAATTTCCAGCAGAGAAGCTTGAACCTGACAGCAATATGGGTTTGCTTTTTTTTCTGTACCTTTTTTTTTTCCCCCGTAAGTTTACATTGCATGTCTTTTTTTTCCTCTACTTCAGTACCATGTGGAGGCAATCTTACCCAACGCACAGGCACCATTCTGTCTCCTGGTTACCCTGAACCCTATCTAAACAGCCTTAGCTGTGTGTGGAAAATCATAGTGCCTGAAGGATCTGGAATTCAGGTATGCTCCTCTACAAAGCACATTGTCATCTTGAGAGTATATATTATTAAATACATGTTTAACTCCTGACAGTAGCATATACTATAGTTCATAATATGAAAGACTATATTTGCAAAACCTTTTACAATATTTTTTACAATGATTCTTTACATTGCAAAACTGTTTACATTAAATGAAAATGTCTTAAATATTGTAAATAATTCACACTCATATGCATACGTATATGTGTATACGATATACTTGTTATTTAAAAAAGAAATAAAAAAAGGTCAGAACGGATAATGATCAGGTTTGATTATACAACTGTATTGCTGGTTTTTCTTTAACTGTGGGGTTTCACTGACTTGTGGGGTTATTTTCTTGTGGAGAGAAAGTAAACTTTTTTCTTTCTTTCTTAGTAGTCTTTAAGAAAGTAGTGTTAGCATCTTAACCTAGAACTTTGTTACTATTTCATAAGCTTCTCACATTCATTTGACTTAAAGGACACAGTGCAACAAAGGTTTTTAAAGAACAATCAAGTGTCTGATCAGAGAAAACTGTACTGATAACGTATAGCCAGATGTGACCTTTCACAGTCAGGAAATCAATGTAGGCTGACTAGTGATTTAAAAGACCAGTGAGTGGATTGAAAAAATGTGAATAGATTTACCTTGAGATTTCTTGTGAGATTTTGTGATTAAGGCTGAAATCGTCACATTCATAGGTTGGAGGATTGGCAAGCCTGAGATTAATTCTAAAACATTACTACTTGATGATGGAGTGCTGACCTTGCTGCCTGAATTTAACCCACATACATACCTGCAACATTAACGATACATTAGACTAAATGTAAAATCACAGATTTGTTAATATGCATTTCAATGTGTTGGAGAAGTGCTATTAGTTTATATTTACAAGCTCAGGATTCTTTTTTTCATTTGTCTTAAGTGTGAATTCACAAATAAAGCTTTCACAGATTCTTTCAGACATTTTATAGTCTCTTAAGTTCTGCCATTTTAAAGGCTTACTGCTTCTGAGTTCTTTCCTTTTACTGTATCAATTTTTACTTCACTGAAAGCTATGAAAGTGTAGCAATCTCATGGACAAGGTAGAAATGTCCTCGACCAGTATCTCTAAGGCCCTTAATTCTTGCCGTCATGCCTCATAACTCTGGCCGATATTGCCTTCCTGGCACCTCTAAAGTTTGGCTATAAAGAGTTCTCTGATCTTCCTTGGCAGCTTCATCCATCCCACCCACAAAACATTTACTCCCTTGCCTGGATTATCTATATTGCACAGTGCTGTTATATTGCTTAGTTTGCCCCATGTAAGTAGGGGAGATGTGGCTTTGACTCTTGAAAACAAAAGTAAACTCCAGCTGGACTGAGTAAACACTTCCTCCTGCTCAGCTCAGAATAAAGCAAATATGGTGATTTGTTTTTTTTTTTTTGTTTTTGTTTTTTGTGTAAGCAAAAGGAAAATAACTAATAACATTTAATTTACTACTATGTTTAGACCTGCTGTCTACAACTGGACAATCAGTAAATATGTTTAGTATGCAGTTATTTTATTCATTCCTTGTAATATTTATGCATTGTATATACATTAGTAGCATATAACATTAACTTTTTTTCACAAATGTAGCTGGTACTGTAACTAATCTTCCCTATAACATTAACCAAGCCTGTGGCCTCTAATCTAATTTTTGACTTCCTAAAACTGTAGCACTAAGCAGGTAATCCTATTTTATTTAAATTACTACAACAAACCTACCCAACTACATAACTAATGCCTCTGGACTAAATCGGCAAATGTTTTAGAGAGGTTCATATTAAAAAATAAATTATATAATTACAATTATATAAATTAGATTATATATAACTGTTTCTCAACTTATTATAGAGTCCAGCGACATAAAGCCTTTTAACATTTGTGTGAAAATGACTTTATAAGTGCTTTTAACTGCTTATAAAAACTTATAAACTCTCTTTACAGGTATAAAGTGTTATTATTAAGTACCTTTTTAAAAGAGACTGCAAACATAATAGTACGTAATGACTTATAAATGATCTTTATAGACTTTAAGTAAAATGTAATCACCTTGTTTTAAGTAAGAATGTCTAAACATCCAAAAAATCAAAAGTGTGAATAAGTTCATATTATAATGCATTGTCACTTTGTGTTATAAAGCCTTATGTCAAATTGTTATAACAATTTATGATTATGAACATCTATGTACATTAACAAAGGCTTATGACAAATGTTAAAAAGTGTTATAAATACTAAATGTACTTATAATGCATTATGAATAGAATAGAATTCATAGAATGTGTTACCCAAATACATTATGAATCATTATGATGGACAAAATTAAAACTTTTTGAAACTAATAATTTCACTGCTAAGCCTTGCACATGGATATGCACCAGAATTACATGCGAAAAGAAATACCAATGGCGAACTATCATATCACATATATGCTGTGGATTTAACCCCTTTTTATTTACACAGTAGCCAAAAAGATATTGCTTTTCTCAAAATTTTTGATTTATTATCTGAATAGCTGATGAATGATACACAAATCTAGATCTGCTTTTAGTTTCTACCATTCAGTAACATTTAGTAACATTTTTGCACTCTCCTGAGCATTGCAATTCACTGTGAACACATGCAACAATAACAATAGTTTTTGTTACTGCAGAGTTACCAGCCATGACAATTTCCCCATGATAGCTATACCAACACTGTGACCATCCAATTTTTTCAGCCAGTTTGAAGATGAGGTGAAAATAGATACCTGCCAAAATATTTACTGTGTAGCACACTGATAGTCACAGTGGAAAAAAGATACTGATATTGCTTATGTAATGCAGAAAGTTGGCAGAAAAGTGATACTGTTTTTAGATTTCAAGAGTCCTCAATATGCAGTTTAAAGCTTTCTATCTGTCACTTTCCCCTAAAGTTTCAGCTTCTTACTGAGAGTTCTGAGTCACTTTCCAATTAGCTTATGCTCTTTGCTACCCTATTGTTCTTCATTGTCTCCTGCAGATCCAGGTGATAAGCTTTGTGACTGAACAGAACTGGGACTCACTGGAGGTGTTTGATGGGGGTGACAACACTGATGCCATGCTGGGGAGCTTCTCAGGTGGGCCCATTTTAGCACAATGTCTTAATGATTACTTGCCGATGCTTGACCTCTTTTTATTTATTTATTTATTTGTATTTTTTCCGCTTAAAATCCTCTGTATCAAAGTTGCACATGGGAAAAGTGATACTGACTCTTGGCAGCATGATCAATTGTTTTAGGTTCTTATTAAAGTTCTGCTGCAAGGAGTGCTGTTTATAGATCACATACAACGAATAATTGTAAATGTATTTGGCCTGAACAAGAAGAAATACGAACCTCTGTCTGCGATGTGTGTTTGTATTATTGTTATAATCATATAATGTTATTTTTATAATATTATTATTTTTTGAATACCTATTCTGCTTGAAGAAAGCCAGGTACACATTACTGTTTTCCCTAAACAGATGGGTAACTAACTTGAATGATAAATGAATACAGTCTTAAGACAAATATGTACATTTTAATTATACATTCAGCACTTCAGTGGGTGCACCAGCATCCTTGAGGTATGACAGGAGAGGACTTGGTTTACTTAAGTTGAGAATTTTCTTGCCTTTTTGTAGACACATTGTATAATCAGTTGGTGTGCATTGCTGGTAATAAAAAAAGTACCAAATTATATTCCTAAACTATTTTAAGGGATGGGGTTTTAACATGGCTGGCTGCCCTACACTGAATAAAGAGTGGGTGATAAGATTTGGAGTCTTGCTGGCCAATGAGGCAAAAAAAGATTGCATAGTAAATGGCTTTAGCTGCCACCCTGCTGGCAATGTACTCTAAAGCATTGCTAATATTAAATTGCAGTTAATCAAAGAACAAAACGTTTTTTAAAAAAAAAAGCCCAATAATTGGTTGGAGTGCATTTACAATTTTGGACCTAGTTTTAATACTTAGGTCAAGTCATTATTTGTGGTTAGTAAATTGGAATCATGGAATGAACATTTTGCCAGGAACAACAATTCCACTACTGGTGGAAGTACTTTACATTGAATAAGTTAAATTCAAGTTCTTATCCCTGCTAATGATATTGCTTTCTTGTTATGCTTTTTTCTATTTTCTATTACTAATAATGTTTTTATTGTGATTTTTACTTTTTTTTACCCTGCAGGAACCTCTGTCCCATCGCTCCTGAACAGCACATCCAACCAACTATACCTGCACTTCTTTTCAGACATTAGTGTGTCAGCAGCTGGCTTTAGATTAGAGTATAAAAGTAAGTTACCTAATTTTTAGTATAAACTTGAGTAAATTAGCTATGTTAACTGGAATTTTTTTGGCTTGAACTTTTATTCGGCATTAATGAATTTGGCAGAATTTGGTTTCTCAACCAATGTGAAGCAGGTGCTGGTATTTATTTGTGAACGATTCCACACATTTCCATTGTAAATGACTTGCTTGTCAAAACTGCTTGTATTCAGAACTAAAAAGTGGTGGTATACTAATAATATTATTAGTATTGTTAATGCTTCTGCTTGTTTCTGTACATGTAAAAGTGAAGCAAGTGGCCTGGCAGATTCATTTGACCCATGAATATATATATAGTTCTGAATGATAATTCTATAGTATATAATATATAAAAAGCTTAAAAATGAGATGGGTGCTTGTTTGTGTGTCTATGTATACCTTGTAAACTTGAGTATGTACTGACGACATTCATGTTTTCTTTTTATTTATTTATTTATTTTATAACTTTCATAATTTTTCAGCGGTGTCTCTCACAAGCTGTCCTGAACCAGTCATACCAATGAATGGATTCAAAGTAGGGGAGCGTTTACAGATGAACAATGTTGTGTCCTTTCAGTGTGACCCTGGATACACACTACAAGTAAGCCTACCAAATGTCTTGCCCTCTAAACATAGCCATTCAATACAAAGGCGCCTCTAAAGCTCTCAGCAACACTGTGATGCTTTGAGGCTTGGCATGGAGTCTTACTTCTAAGAGGTTATAGCCAAAAACGTGTCAAAGCTTTTCTTCACTCTGAAAACAAGCAGCAAAGAAAAATACAGCAGAACTGTACTTTAAAAACAGTATTGCATTTTATCTTAAATTCACTAATTACAGAATCAAATTAACTTTAACTGAAATTAATAAACAAAGATGTGCAAAAATGATTTGCTAGATTCATTTTAATATTAATTTTATTTTTCAGGGAGTTTCACACATTACCTGCATGCCTGGGACTGTGCGCCGGTGGAATTACCCTCCGCCACTCTGCATTGGTATGATGAAATTTTGCATCCACTTTTTAAATTATTTGCCTCTAATTTGTATTTGAATCTTTTTTTATTATTTACATTTGGTTGAGTCATTAACAAGCAATTAACTGTCGTAACAAATCATGAAACATTTTATTTTTTTTATTCATTGTTTTTTGAACATGTATTGTACTGCATACACTCCATAAAATGGAGCCAGCCTTCTGCCATGGGATTAAAGCAGAGACTAGATTCTAAATGGCTTGCTATAAATAACACAACTTGGGGAGTAAATAATTAGACCTAAAAGCAATCAGATGCTACACTGTATACTTCATGTAATGCAGAATTTCTGATTCGTTTATAGAGCAAGGAAAGTAGATGTCTTAAAATACTTAGTTGCATGCACTTTGAGAGCTGTAAAATCCATAATATAACCTGGTAATAATTGCCTGGTGTGCCTGCAACTGCCTAGAGAGTTATTTTAAATGAAGCAATTTTCTCTTTATCATGCCTCAGATATTTTGGTTCCCATTTATCAATATAAACCAATGATCTTAATCATAGTGGGTGTGGATTAAAGTTGCAAATTTTAAAAGATTTTCTGATTAGCGTTTGATAACTTGATGAATAGTAGATTAATTTATTTTTAACACCCAATTACATACACACAATGTTAGCTTTGAATACACTAGTACTAGGACTACCATTACTCCATAAATATTTCTTCTTTTTTAGTTGGTACAGGCTTTATTGGGTGTACAGAATGTCTTGCATATGTAGAGTAACCCGGTGAGCTTCTCAGATCTCATACAGTATTGGGACATGAGTATTGAGATGTACTGTTTAATTACTGAATCCAGCCAATTGACTCCATTCTATTGATTCAGGCCTTAAAAAAAAACATTGCCATGCATTTTGGTCAACAGTGTCCTTTGATCTTTTAGGGATGCCTCGTTTTCTATCAGCAATGGATGTGCCCCTGTGCACAAATCAAAGTCCATAAAGGCTTGACCCACACTGAACATTGACCTTTTTCCAATCAAACACCTAATTTGTATTATCTAATTTAAATTGGAATGGTTAGAATGGTTAGAATGGTTATGGCAAGTGAGACCCTCTCATCCAACATCAATTTCAGTATGATCTCCTGATTTCTTAGTTGAAAATCAAGACGTGAAGCACAGTGCAGCCCCAAAGTCAGCGTTTTAGACCAGCTAAGCTACAAAGACTCCAGCCTACCTTTCAAAACCTTTTTACATCATGTTGTCTATTCAGCCACAGCTGACCAAAAGTCCAAAACCACCCTTCCTTATCTAGGAAGAGGGGGAACCCTGCTAATGCACCAGATAGACAGACAGACCTGACAGATCAATCTTAGCAAAAATCTTAAAAGAAAAATTTTAATGAGATGTAAACCCATGTTATTAAAGCAACATTTCTATGTAAAGGTAAATGAATAATTGTAGCATGATGGAAAAAAAAATACAGTATTTTAATACAGTTCATTAGTGCTGCAGTATGACATGCCATTACGATGCCCTTAAGATCAATAATCTAACGGTCAGCTCTCAGAAGAGGGCCCTCTTTAAGCACAATAATAACATACAGGCATTATGAAACCGTATCCGTCACAGATGCATTTTCACCACCCAACATGAGCGAGGCAGTGAGTATTAGTGAGTGGAAGAGAAAACATGCATGCTATGCCTTTATCGCTCTGGATAGCTCTTGACAAACATGAGTAATGGCATTGACCTACTCTATACTAATTAGTTCTGTCTCACGCTACAATTGGCGGAACTACTGAGGAGAGACATGGCTTGTACCAACATCAGCATTTTCCTGAGTGCCTCTGATTGTCCAGACATGCAGAACAGTTTGAACCATTCCATGGTCCATGGGGGTTCTGTGGTTTTATTGAAAGCTGTGAGCTCACTAAACTTGCCAAAGTTTTAATCAATGCAATATTGAAATCAATCTGTGGTTTTGAATCAGCACTATTTTACCGTGAAGGTTTGCGTCTTTCCCAAGTGTTTTTTAAACTCAAAGGCCAAACGGTTGTTTGAGGCCTGTCCATGTTGCATTTGCAACATTAGCTTGTCGTCTTTACCAATAAAAAATGCTCTGGTCTAAAAAAACTCTAAATCTGGTGTGCAGCAACAGTACACCATCTAAATTATCCGAAAAAATACACAGAGGTACAATGTCCACTTGCTTTACTCTTATTAAGTCCAAAGTTTGTTTATTGCTCTCCATTTTTACAGCCAAGTGTGGAGGGATCCGGGAAGAGATGGAAGGTACCATCCTAAGTCCTGGTTTTCCTGGAAATTATCCAAGCAATGGTGACTGCACTTGGAGGATTTACCTTCCAGTTGGCTATGGTATGAACACAACTACTGAATATGTAAACAAATAAAATGTCCCTTCCACTTTAATTTAAATGCTACATTTTGTCTTATTTAACAGGAGCGCACGTACAGTTTCTGAATTTCTCTACCGAGGCAAACCACGACTTCCTGGAGATCAGGAATGGTCCCTTTGACACAAGTACTATAATTGGCCGTTTTAGTGGTCAGGAGGTGCCAACATCTCTTTTAACCACGTCCCATGAAACCACTGTGTATTTCCACAGTGATCACTCCCAAAACAAACCAGGATTCAGATTTGATTATCAAGGTAAGCGCATGTGTTTTGTCTCAACATACTAGTGAAACTATAAGTCTTTACATAAATGTTTCATTCTTACTGGTTAAGAACTTAAGATTTTTCACAGGGTTTAACAAATATAATGAAATTAAGATTCTAAGTGAACCCTGGTCAAAAATAATATAAAGATAATAAAAACTAAATTAATTAATTACATACTACATGTAATGTATATCCCAGTCAGTCAGTTACTCGTTTCCTCAGAACAGCAAGTGACATGGCTCTCTAAAGCTATAGGAATTTATATTTATTAAGGTCTATGCCTTAAAGGTGTCTCTGAAATTAACTTAATTTTCAAAAGCGCAACTTTAATCAGTGCTGGAATAAACATTTGTAAAATTGAAATATGCTGTCAATATTTACATAATTATGAGAATATCAGCATATAAATCAGTCTTTATATTCATTACACAGCTTAGTGCTTGTTAAAGATGCACTGAACCATTGAAATCAATTCTTTTAGTCAGATTTATATCCCAGGGCTGTCTGGTGGTACAACATAATTCTTTGAGCAATATTAAATAACAGTGCAAATTCAAGAAAAAAAATTCCAGAATTGTTTTATATTTACCCATATCAATGCATTTGGTGTACTTTCAATGGAAGTCATAAAGCTAGTAAACAACTTTAAAAAAATATCCTGAAATAAATCTGACAATATTGATTTTAGATATTTGGATTCAAAGCATCATCTCTGGACACAACAAATGCATTCCTTCTACAATGGAATTCAGACATTAAGAATTATTGCAGGAATTCTCACAAATGTCCTGCTCATTTAGGTTGCTTTGATTTCACCCTTTGTCCAATTCATTCCAAACAAGCTCAATAGACTTTAAAGTCTTTTTCTTATATGGTAGTTCTGCCATAACCTAGAAATATGTTTGCTGAGGTAGCTCTTTTTGTCCAGTATGCCAGTTACCCTGTCCAAATTGCCAACTCTGGATCCAGCACTCCACATTTGATATGCTTCCTTGCTCGTGTTTTACAGTTGGTGTCATACAGTGTTGCAAATATTTTGAATGTTGATTCATCAGTTCATAATACCTCCGTTTCTTTGTACCATTTTAGGTTATTAGCTTGATTTGAACCTCATAAATATCAATAAAAACATATTTGTACTAAAATATTAAATTACATATAAATCTAATTGGATAAAATACATACATTTTATCCAATAAAAATACAATAAAATCAAATGAACTAATTTAAAATTTGCTTAGAATTTGTAGATTACTGTTTTAAATTATTTTTGCTGTCAATTTGTAAATGTATGGAGAAACACCATCACTAAATGCTCTTAACTATACTGAATTGTAAATGTCTTTACAAAACCTTTATTACTTTTTGAAACAAAATTTGTGTGGGGTGGGGGGAATCGGCTGTAGGTGGTTATACATATCAAAAGCTGCCTAATGACCCTCTAAGGGTGAGACAAACTGGGGAGCTGTTGTCCTCGGGATTTTAAACTTTCAGGGAAGTGTTAAGTACAAGTGTATTGTATGCATGTTAGTGGAAAAAGGGACAGCAACCACTTATTGATTTGCTTTTTATGATCTCTAGCCTATGAGCTTCAAGAATGTCCAGATCCTGAACCTTTTCACCATGGCATAGTTGTCGGAGCTGGGTATAACGTAGGTCAGTCCATCTCTTTTGAGTGCTACCCAGGATATCAGCTTATGGGCCAGTCCATTTTGACATGTCAGCATGGAACCACCCGCACCTGGGATCACCCATTTCCCCATTGTGAAGGTACAGTTTGTTTTTGGCTTGCACATATACATATATACAGTATACTGTATACATAGTTATTTAACATTTTGTATTTTGTAACGTGTTTGTATGCAATAAGTCCTGTTTTGTTGCCTAATCACAATTGTTCAAACAGCAAAAAAAGAAATATCTAATTAGTTTTGTGTCTAAATAAATAATGATATTTTATCTAATTTAGCTAAGGTATATGTTTGTCAATCATTATTAAAATGATGCCCCCTTAATATTTAAACTAAAACTATTTGAATGCACAAAGATGCACAACTAATTCACTGCTGTGAAAGCACTTTATCAACACACTGATGCATAGCAGCAGATTCCTTGTTGGAATAAACGAAAGAGCCAATGGAACAGTCAAATACTGATGGGTGACCTCAAGGCATGCTGAAATAATCATGGCTTGTACAGCTACAGCAAAGTTTATTCTGTTGTCTAAAAGTGTATACTCAGGATATTCTCTGAACACCGCAGGGAATATTTTTGACAGGTAATAAAATATTTGACTTGTCCAATACACTCTCTCTCAATGGAGTCATACCAGTATTGTACAGTGTTATTGTTATTATGTTGTTTCTTTATTTTCGCTGTTTTTTTATAGTCCAAATGGGATAAAAACAAGTAAGTAAATATATAAAAAGCCATTACAAAAAAGACAATAAAAATAGGATGTGCACTGAATCTTTTTATATGAGCCTTAAAATTAACATGGCTTAGAGCATTTTTGTACAATCAGACTGTAATAATCATGTTATAAATACCTTTTAATAGATTCCATACGCTGCCATGTGGAGTCATGGCAGTTTTGTATGATTATCTAATCTGACATTTCAATTGCCAGCAATTATCCTAACAACCATGTTAATGTCTGATGCCATGACAGCTTAGGTCACATTTTATGGCTTCTAATTAGTTGAAGAAACTCGAGCATTTAAAAACCAGGCATCATAGAACAGTTCACAGATGACAATTGATCCAGCGTCGAACAGGGATTTGCTTCATAAGGCTTTTCTTATCTTTGCAAACTACCAGAGAGATGTAAAATAAAAGCTAAATTTGTATAGTTTAAATTTACAATAAATTGTGAATAACCGAAATGTGACTGGCTGTTTGCATTACCTGTTATGTCCTAAATGATTAATCCAGTATGAGCAGAGTATATTTGAAAAGTTCAGTCTAACAGATATTTATCTAAAGCATGAGTAAAGAAATTTAGCTTTAAAGATGAATACAGGGTTAGGATCCTAAACAAAGGCAAGAGGGCAATTCAAATCTGAGGAACCTTAGAAAGGAATGCTCTTCCCCAAAAACGTGATCTTGATTGTTACAAATGCAAGTTTTAATTAATTGGACTTAAATTATCAAACCCTTTTCTGCTTGTCAAGGCGTTTGCTGCTGGATTGTTTTTATGTATCATTGTGGTTATCATCCATGATGCTGGGCATTTTGAAGTGTTAATGGCATAGAAGTAAAAGCTAATTTAATGTTCCTGAATAAATTATTAACGAAAAGCGTACACAATTTAAAAAAAAAAAAAAAAAAAGGACAGGATTCACAGATCCAGTTCATAAGCTTATAAGGTCAATACCAGCAACTGCTGCAGGCAGAGTTGCCTGCCATTAACAGTTCCCTTTCTTTACTGACTACATCTCCACAGTCTTAACTGGATGGTTGAGAGTGCTGCATAATTATGAGTTTTATAGAGTAATTCAAATTCGCCATTAGTGCATGTTATTTGTTCCTTTTCACAACCATGCAGTTTTGTACACTCAAATCACTTGTATGGTTTTGATACTAATTAAATGTCCTAACATCTGTTTTCCACCTTCCATTAAATAGGAAACATTGCATAATAAAATCCTGGCAAGTCTCTGAAAAAATTGACATGCTTAAATCTGTGATAGCATGAAGGCAAAAATAAGGGAGACCACATTTGATTTTTATCATTAAATCATAATCTGCTTTGTCTTCATGCTCCAATGCATTCAGCAGTTATCAGGAGCACAATAAGCTTTATGATGTCAAGCTCCTGTCACTGTTGCCTATAACTTTACTCTGTATTATTACTGAGGTTAAACTGTTGTGACAAACCACAGAATCAAATTCAGTGTAAACCTTGCCGTTTAAATTGCCTGTTAGTTGTGCTTCTAATCACATACTGTATGTTGCTGATGTCGAAGGACTATGGTAAAGAAATGATTGGTTTCACTGATAAGATGAATTTAGCAGCTCACCTGAACTTTGCTTTAGAACTTTGATGAAAGGAGTAATTCAAACCTTGAGTCACTCAAATCTAAGGTCAGTGCATATATTTTGAACAGTGATGAAAAGTGTCATTTTTTTATTAATATGTACAGCAATCAGTAACTAGACTATTACTGCAATTTACCCTTAGTCTTATAAAAAAGTGTTTGGAGACCACTTTTTGAGAGATTATTGACATTTCGGCTGTCCAGCATATTCAACATGTTATTTCCTTCCCACACTTTACAGTTATTCTATAAACCCAGTTAACACTTGAAGTTAGCATACCAGTTCATTTCCCCCGGAACACTTTTGTTTAAATATCAACATTTACTTGTCAAAATAATCCCTGACATTTTTACTTGATTTCATGGTGGACTTTTGATCAATGCCTTGATCAATACTTTATATAGAATGCAAGGTGAAGGAGGAGGTAATGGTAATTTAAAATGAACAGTGTGGATGCTACTTAAAAGATAGTGTTATAAACCGAATAAATAAAAAATGGAGTTGAGTCTTATCTTGTTGATGGTGATGATGATGATGATGATGATGATGATGAAACCTTTATTAGTCCCGCAATGGGGAAATTTAAAAAAGTGAGAAAGATCAGATGTAATACATTGGGAAAGGAAAAGGCAGGTGATTAAAAAAAACAAACAGCCCCAGACTAAAGGAGCACAGTTTAGGAACCTGAAAAAAGCGCTCAGGTCCATCTTACAGGACCGGGTAACTATGCAGTAGGAGGCGTGTTCATCCTTGGCACAGTTTTTAGGTATCAGAATTCCATAGTATCACTTCTTCTGGGGGAGGTTTCACTATCTTGTTTCCAGGGTAAAATCAGGTATTAATTTATTCAAAACATATTACACCAGGATGTCTATCATTAGTGGTATTGTAAACAGGCAAGGGATTTTTAAATGTTCAGAGTAACCTAGATGTATAAGTACAATCTCAAAAAAGTATTTAAGGCTATGGATTTGAGAAACTGGTACGAGTTTGTTTATTTGGTTGCCCTGAGGGTTTCAATGCAAGTTGGGGTTTCTATGTCTCTCCACCTCTCTATAGGTTTTCCCATCCACTGTGTCTCTATTTTGGAAAAGGTTATACTCTTATCTCTCTGGAACATACTGACCTAGGCCTCGCTTACTAACAGGCTTTTTTACTTAATCTTAGACCTTGGCAAGTCACATTAGAGGAAAAGCAGCAGAGAGGGATTTTATTTCTCCTCACTGTAATTCCTTTTGTAAATTATTTTATATACATTTTTAAATTCTTGTTCATTATTCTCCTTTTTTTTCCATAGTGCCTTGTGGAGGAAATATTTCTTCTGAAAATGGAACCATTTTTTCCCCTGGTTACCCCGAGGAGTACCCCAACTCTGCAGACTGTACATGGCTAATCACAGTAGCTCCTGGACTTGGCATACATCTCAACTTTACCCTTTTGCAGGTCCATGGTCCTCATGACTTCATCACTGTATGGTGAGTTTTAGTCCTGTATGCATACATTTGTGGTGTTGTTTAAATATGTTTTCTTTCTTGCTCATTACTGGTGGTATAAAAATTAGCATGATGTTTGGCACCTTTAGCTATATATATAGTCATATTAAAATAGACACAAAAATATAAATTTGTGCCAATTGGATGAAATTTTACAACTTTGTAATTATTATTTATTTATTATGTTTTTTTCTGGTTTGTGTGCTGTTTTGGTATTGTTTTTTAATTATTTTTCTATTTTTATACTGAAAATGATATCTTTTGTGTACATCTTAATACTTAACATGTTTACCATGGCAATGGTAAAGCTGTTAAATGGCAAAGCTTTTACTCTTGTTTCAGCTCTAAGTACTTTTGGGTTGCTTAACTGAGACAGAAGTTTCAGACTTGTTTTATTTTATTTATACCTCATCTCACCTCTTAAATTATTTTTTTTTGCATCCATATAGTTTTCCTACTAAATATATATCATATGTTTTCTTATGTATTCTTTTACCTTCAATCAAAATAAACCTAACCTTGTAATTTATTTAGCTGGTTCAAGTGAAATCTAATTTTAGGTCAGCATCTCATTTCAGACTCCCAGATGATAAATTTACATCAATTACCACATTATACCTCATTGTAGTGCATTTTTCAAACATGTACAAACAAAATCAAGGTCCACTTTTATTTAATTGCTGTGACTCACTGGTAAAGCAGTGTTCAAGCAATCTGAGGGAAAAAAGTAAAGTTTTAAAAGTTTTGAAGCTTAAAAGTGATTCTTGATATCACATTGCAGTATGTGCTCTCTAAAAGTCCATTAACTGGTGGCTTCTGCATTTTTTATGTAAAGTTTGATTAGTTTAGTAAACACATATTCTTTATATTACTGGATATTTTATTTAAAATGTCATTTTTTAATTAATTCTCAGGGATGGGCCACAGGAAAACTCAAGAAAGCTTGGTGTATTTACTGATGGTGAACCAAATGACTCACCCAGTAGCACATCAAATCAGATACTCCTCCGCTTCCGTAGCAACTCAGAAAAGGGTGGACTCTTCAAGATCAACTACCAAGGTATTTGCCTATATATTATTCCTATAAAACATCTTTTACCAAATTTGCTCACATGGAAATCTCTTTTTCTAGCCTACAGACTGCAGTTTTGTCTGCCTCCACCAATCATCCCCAATGCTGAAATTCTGATGGCCAGCAAGGAGTTTAAAATAGGTTTGTGTAAATTTGAATGTGTGCAAATGTACACTCATACACTAGAATATCTAGAGTGCCAGACTCGCTGGGGAGTGTGTGTGTGTGTGTGTGTGTGTGTGTGTGTGTGTGTGTGTGTGTGTGTGTGTGTGTGTGCGTGTGTGCGCGTGTGTGCGTGTGGCCGGTGCCAGTGTATTCTGAATATGCCGAACATAGACGGAAGCTGCCAGTTCATTTTCAGGCTTGAGCGCCTCTCATTAATAATGTTCCCAGAATAGCAGAGGCAGCCAAACACACACATACACACACCTCCCTAAGCACTAACACACTCCCTCCTCCAGAACTCACTTTGAGTTGGGAAAGCTGCTTTAGTGCCAGCACTACAAATCCCAGAGGGGTGTGCTGATATGCTGATTCATTGCCAGGCCTGGCAAATTGGTTCATACAGAATTCCGAGAAGGAGATCTCATTGTGTCTTGTTGGGCTGCATAATTATCCAATGTTTATGTATTTGATTTGGTCTGTTTTTCCTTTGGCCCTCCCAAATGCCATTTTGATTTTTCCCAATCACAGCATAAAGCAAACTTCCTATTGTTGACTCAGCCCATTAGATTTCTCGTAGTTGGAAGTAAATTAAATATTATTTTTATGATGTTTTAACTGCATGTCAGGTCAGGTTTCAACAAGAGATGTTTAATGAAATGCAACAGGTGATCAAAGATTAATAAAGGTTTAAAAAAAAAATTTCACACAGTAGTTTTACTAAAAGTATTGCAGGATAGACCCTTGGCTGCAACAACAAAGAATTAGTTAGTAAATATAAATAACCAAAACAAATTCATGCTCAGTTATTTGTGAGTTCTGAATGCTTATCCAGAGGAGAATGTTTCAGGCACTGGTCAGATACACCCAGGGAAGGGCACCAATCCATTGCTGAACACCCACTTACTCACACAGATAGACACTATATAGGGGCATTATAATCAGCCAATGTACCTTGTATCCATGCTTTTGGACTGTGGCAGGAAACCGGAGAACTTGGAGAAAACCCCGCAGACCATGGGAGAGCATGGAAACTGTACTCTGATCATGATTTGAACCTGGATACTTTTGCTGAAAGGCAACCACTGTCACATGGCTGCCTCAGGAAAATATATAAAAGATTAAATGTTTAAGAAACATTTTATTAAAATGTAATTCAATTCACTTAAACATTTACTTAAGTACATCGGCAGAGTTCCAATGATTGCAATAATGCAATTTATATCTAGTTATTTAGTTAAAAATCTTAACTAGAACATTGAAGTTATCACTCAAAACAGTTGAAAGAACCATAAAATCATTAACATAGATTTTAAAAAATCTATGTGAATTATTATCAGTTATAATGCTTCAAGTCTGTACATGGAACAAAGATCACACAGGGTGAAGAGCTAATTGAAAACAGAAGGAAAACAGAGGCACATGGCTGTCAGAAAACAAACAAGACACCAATTAGCTGCATGGCTGTTATTACATTACATCTGGTTGCCTCCATGTCAAATATTGATTATTTGACCATAAAGTGCACTTTTCCATATGAACACTATTAATACATGCTTTATTAATTAATTTGTGTATGTATGTTTTAGTGTCTGGGCAGCTGCAAGAAATCATCCAGCTTCATAGTATTATGATTATATATATATATATATATATATATATATATATATATATATATATATATATATATATATATATATATATATTTTTTTTTTTTTTTTTTTTTTTTTTTTTTTTTTTACCTTGTTTTAAGGTTTTATTATTATTTTTTAAGGTTTTAATAATATTCATTTTATTTATATTTTTAGATTATATTAATGTTACCTGTGTACTTAATAAAGCTCGGAATAAGATCAGTACACTTCGCATTTACTAAAATGTTTTCATTCAAGTGACAGCAAAATGTCTACAGTACTTATGTCAATCTTTTTGTTTCTCCGCCCACCCCTGAATTTAAATCTGCTTTAATCTTTAATTAAACTCAAATGTAGGTCGGACATGTCAAGCTTTTTTTTCCCCCTCCTCCTTCCTATCATTACTGTCCTTAATTCAGAAACTGAAAGGAAATGCCCTTCAGCAAACCATAAACTAGACAGTAATGGACAGTCTTTGCTGATATTGTTATGCATGCTAATCACCTACCTAGTCTCTCACCATGTTTTCACCTTTTGCTCTCACCACAGGAGATATTGTGCGCTACAGATGTTTACCAGGATACCAGCTTAATGGAAACAGCATCCTAACCTGTCGATTGGGCACACACCTCGAGTTTGAAGGGCCTCCACCTTCATGTGACGGTAGGGCTGTTTTAAATTATACCATAAGTCAGGCGTGCCCAATACATAGATCACGATCGACCAGTTGATCGCACAGTGTATGTCTGTAGATTGCCATGGATTACTCCACAAGTTTGAGAGTTTATCAACTCTTTTATTACAGCACAGTATCAAAAGCACTTATACACACACAAACACACACACATTGACACACACTGTGAGTCCTTCTAAATCGTGATCTCTGCTCTCCCTGTCTCTCTCTCTCTCTCTCTCTCTCTCTCTCCCAAAAATGGCGCATGTGCCTCAATCATGTCTCATTTAAGTGTACGTTACATTCAAACTGCTTATAAAGGTGGGCAGGTCAATGTAAATGACTGGCGTACTGTTGCCATAACTATGACCAATTATTATTATTACCACTTCCCAGCAGTCCTTCAGTCACTGTTCTATGTTTTTTGCTTTTATTAATGTTCGTGTTCTGTTTGGGGGAATGTGGGTTACAGGGATTGTTGTACATTTGTGATGTATGTGTGTTTGCTCATTCGGATGTGTGTGTGTGTGTGGGGGGGGGTCATTACCATTTAGGGGAAACGTGTCATGTCCCTGTCATATACTAAAACTAAGTTCTCTCCATGCTATTTGCTGGGCATGTTTATTAGAGCAATTTCTGTGAAAATGACAACCCAAACCGTAGTCTTTTCTATGCTGATTTTACAATATTAACATGATATTTGTAAACAGGTTTCAACATTAAACCTGGCTGTAAAGTAAATATGGAGAAAATGGTTAATGAGGATGAATTAAATGCTTTATGTTGATACTTTTTATATTTATTCATCAATCTGCTGGACTAATACTCTATATTATAGATGGGCAGTGCCAGACTGGTTAGTCCTGCTGCCTTATACTAAAAAGGCCCTAAATTTATTTCCTAGGCACCTGTTGTCTATTTTGTGTTGAGTTTGCACGTTCTCCACATGTCTGCATGAATCAACATGTAAGGAAGTGTGAACTAGATGTTCATAATTTCCCTTATGCATAAACATGTACATGAAACTGTTCACACAACAATGCACTGGCAGTCTGTTCTGGGTAGTACTTAGCTTTCTACACATCATCCACATCCTTTTCAACTTCATGTTCCTAATTAGGATAATAGGCTTAGAAAAGAAATGATTGTTCTGTTTGAAGCACAGTACCTCTTAGAAAAATGTAATGACAGACATTAAAATGTAAAGAAAGGTTTTTTTTTCTGATTTTTTTTATCTAAAAAGCTCTGAATGATTGTTTTTCATTTATAAGTCTAGACAAACAAAAAATGATCAATTTTTGCAGTGAGATTGAGGAAAAGTGGAAAAAATAAAGAGCAGCTAAGAGTAAAAGAGTCTAGCTCATTGAAATGCAAGGGATATCCATGCTGCAGCTGCCCCTCGTATCACAGTCCACAGTGTACCACTGTACTTTCTCTGTCTTCTGCTGTCTCATCTCCCTCCAGGTCATCTATTCTTTTCGTTTGCTATCTCTGTTTGACAGAAAGCACCCCTTCCTGTCTTTTACACATACAGTGTACGCACTGAGAGCCATTTACCCCGATGCTTGTATCTTCTAAAGAAGCTTTGGAAAAGCATTATCCAAAGAAAATCATTATGGGAATTCAAGGTGACTGGGTAGTGATGAAAATCTGTCAAATACTAGTCTATATGTGGTGGCATGATCACTGAACTCATGAGATTGGGCCACACTTCCAAGCATATATCTATGACTCCAGAGTGCTGATTCACCAAGTACCATTTAGTTCAAAAGTTAAATAAGTCCTTTTTGTCCATCACTCTTCTACTTTTGTGTTTGTTTCTTTCGGTAACTCTGAATTTCACATTCTAATGTAGTTCTACTTTTCATAGCAACAACCATAAAGGATAAAAAGAAAACAAATCTTACAGTCAGATTCCATCTCTGTGGCTTTACATTATGCAAATTATAAGGTAGTTTTTCTCGCTTTTGGATGTGTACACTCTTGCCGACAGCAAGGGCAAAGGATAGAACTGTTTCCCTCCTTACCACCACCATTATTGTTACACCACATATAGCTTTTATAGCACTAGTGAGCTAAAGCCCAATTGGGGGTAAATTGATAGAATGCAACACAGTGTGCTGCAGAAAGCTCTTATAACCACAAATAGGACTCTGGCTCAGAGTTGTGCGTTTTGTTGTAAACTTTTTGACATGATATTTGACATTGTAACTTTAGTCACAATAGGTTGCATTTGCACTCTGGAAAACGTATTTATATATATATATATATATATATATATATATATATATATATATATATATATATATAGCGGCACGGTGGCTTAGTGGTTAGCACGTTCGCCTTTCAGCGCTAGGGATTCCCGGTTCGAATCCCCATCTGGGTGGAGTTTCCATGTTCTCCCCGTGTCCGTGTGGGTTTCCTCCGGGTTCTCCGGTTTCCTCCCACAGTCCAAAAACATGGATCAAGTTAATTGAATTCTCTAAATTGCCCCATATAGAGTGTGTTTGAGTGTGTGAGTGTGTACCCAGCGATGGATTGGCGCCCTGTCCTGGGTCTATCTGCCCGGCGCCCGAGACGTTCTCCCCTGGATGGGCATGGGGAACCCCACCGCGACCCTAATAGAGGATAAAGCGGGAGATAATGAATGAATATATATATATATATATATATATATATATATATATATATATATATATATATATATATATATATATATAATATAAATGGGTTCCCCATGCCCATCCAGGGGAGAACGTTTCGGGCGCTGGGCAGATACACCCAGGACAGGGCGCCAATCTATCGCTGGGCACACACTCACACACACATACGTGGGGCAATTTGACTTGTTCCATGTTTTATGTTTTTGGACTGTGGGAGGAAACCGGAGAACCCGGAGGAAACCCACGCGGACATGGGGAGAACATGGAAACTCAGATGGGGGTTCGAACCGGGAATCCCTAGCACTGAGAGGCGAACGTGCTAAACACTAAGCCAGCGTGGCTCTATTTATATACTATATATATATATATATATATATATATATATATATATATATATATATATATATATATATATATATATATATATATGTGTGTGTGTGTGTGTGTGTGTGTGTGTGTGTGTGTGTGTATATATATATATAAAACACACACACAGTTGTGTATACAAACTTGCATATTTAAAAAAAATAATAAATAATAAAAAAAAAACATTAGTGGTTGTATACAGGCCAGCAAATTAGTTTATTTTATTTCTATATAAAAGTCCATTTAACATTTATGACATTGTATTGGATTATATACCAGCACTGATGTAAGAGAATATCTACAGTGTCTACAAGTAACATGCAATATGTTCAACAAGCATTAAGAGTGGTTTTAATCAAAGTACTGCACCAAAACTATCAATAGCACACGTTTAAGCAAAGTGATGTCAGGACTGCTTGAGCAAGTAGCATAAGACTTTGAAGCAGTATGCTTACTTGCTTTACAGAATTTTTTTAGCATCATTGTGGAAAACGGAAACAAAAGGGAGATCGATTAACTACTTTACAGCTGTTCAACTAAACCAAGACATGATTGCACACTCAGTGAGCACTTAATTAAGAAACACTATAGTTATTCTTGATTGTGCTTCTGCTGATGTTGCTCATCCTCCTTAAATTTCATTTTGTTGTATAATCTGAGATGTTTTTCTACTAACCACATTTGCATTGGCACCTTTAGCTAGCTGAATGCAATCTGGTCATGACGTTGTTGTTGTTGTTATTATTATTATTATTATTATTATTATTATTGTTAGTTTTGTTGGGTTATCATTCTGAGTAAACTGTAATTCAAGTTGTAAATGTCATATGTTATACAAATTCTCTCTCTCTCTCTCTCTCTCTCTCTCTCTCTCTCTCTCTCTCTCTCCATATATATATATATATATATATATATATATATATATATATATATATATATATATATATATATATATATATATATATATATATATATATATATATATATATATATATATATATATATATATATATATATATATATATATATATATATATATATGTGTATTATATATTATATATACCCTGCTAACATTATATTCATGCAGTGATGATGGACTGGTGTGAAAAGATGAAAAGATATGCTTAATGTGTGGCTAAATAAAACCTTTGCACATTTTGCATCCCTGTGGTGTGTAACAGAGTTCCATAGATCTCTGCATTTTATCCTTATTAATATAAATGGGCAAAGCAAATCGCTGTAATATACTTGTTTAAACTTGCTGTATACTTCTCATTGAAACATATAATGGCCAGATAGATATGTGTAAAGATGAACTTAATAACATTCTATGCCTCTGTGATTGTTGTCTGTATCAGTTGTATAAGTTATTTATTCATGTATTAGTTTTTGTCTGAGTAACCTTTCTGAAATACATTATGCACAATAAGCTTAGAATTTGTAAAGGAAATATTATTCATGTGTCTTTTGGGTTTTAAAATCAGTATAAAATTACGTTTAGAAAACATAGACTTAGTTGAGCTCTCTATTATCCAGGAAAATTAGATATCAGCAAGTCAACTTTGTTTTTTGTCCATGTAACTATTTCACGTATACATTCTGAAATCTGAAGGCACTCAACAACCTTAGAATAAGAATTGGTCGAGGAGTGTATATGAGGCTTGAGACTGGATTAACCATATATTTTCAATGTTGAAATGAAAAAAAAAAAAAAAAAAAAAAACATTTCATATAATTTACTAGGTTTTCAAGGATTCAATCTACCCTCACTGCTGACTTCCCTAAGTCAATATTTGCATCCGTTGATTGCGACGGTGAATTTAAAAGGGCACTATAGATAATATTTTCTCTTAAGCCATTTCCAAACACCTGGGTATCACTATAAGCCAAGGCCATTCACACCAGTCAAGTTGTGCAGCTCCAGCAAATTCATTTAGAAAGTGTAGAAATGGAAAATCCATATTTCATTTCCAAAATGCAATTGTAATGAATATTTAATGTTTGCATTTTTCTTCCCAGCCTCTGGCTAGTGTTTAGTTCTGTAGTCTAAAACCTTTTTGAGTGGTAAAATGAGATGGAATATTAGAAACATGCCAGAGGTAAGGCTTTATCCTTGTGTTCTGTCATTTCTATTTCGATTCTTGCTGTACGATCAGACTTCTTCCACAAAAAGACACAGAACTTGGGTAAAATGGTATAATGTGAGGATCAGTCCAGCAACATAACATAAAAGGAGATTGGGGATACATCGTTTTCAAATAATTGGTGATCCATTATTTTTAAATAAAGCATCCTGTCAGTATGACAGTTTAGAGTGCTATATAAGGTCATGTGCTGAAATTATACCACTGAATTGCTTACAGATAAAGTGAAGGCATGAAACACGTTTGGTGAACTAAAACAGAGATTGTGAGCATGGCCCTGTTATCCAAATTCAGTATCTGAACTCACAAATGCTCTTCTGGATGAATGAGGCTTGAAAATTCCACAGAGACAATTTATAATCTTGTAGAAAACCCTCCTATGAAACCTATTTTAGCCTCAAAGTCATAAAGGCTTTAGAGGTAATTATCTTTTCCTAGAGTATGTTAGAAAACTTGTTAATAATGGCTACAGGTGGGCTGTCTGTGTTTTTTGCTACATGTAGATTTAGATTAAAGAATTATATACATATACATATTCCATTATATTAAACATCAGCTTGTTAATTTATTGTAGTTGTTTATGCTTTCAGTAAAAAATAGACTAATATGTGAAGATTTTGTAAATGTATTTATATAAAGTTACTGTTCTTTAAGTGATTTTAGATTATGTTGCAGTACAACAGTTTGTGATGTATGTTCTCATTTGAGGCTGCTTGTGAAATTTTGTCTGCTACAACAAAACTAATGTCAAAATTGGGTTGAATTTATGTAGCCTTATCCCTGCATAAAAATTAATGAGTCGTTCAGGGATTCCGTTTTGAACTTACCTTAGAAATAATGTCAGCTTTGTAAAAGGCAATATGAACAGCTAACTGAAAATATATTCAAATGAAATATGAAGACCCTTCCTTTTTAAAAAGTTTTGTTATTTTATTAATTATGCTAATGTGCATTCTTAGGCTCATGGTGTGTCATAACTTTTTGAGCTGTCATGGTTATATTATAGACTCTGACTTTGCACTTGGATGATATTTTCTGATGTCAACTAGGACAGAGACAGTGAATATTAAAATTAGGTCTTTGTGCAAGCCACACCATCCAACATAAGACCTCACATTTGTGACTTGCAACTTTTCCAGCTTGGTTGATGATGCCAAAGTGCAGCTATGAGGGTTGGAGTCTTAGCTGAAAGACCCCTTGATGGACTCAGGAGTTGAATACACATATTTTAGTCTAATAGCTTGACAAATTGGCTACCACCACTACCTACTTCCTGCTCACGACTTAAGATCTTTATACCTATTTGGTTAAGCTTATTAACATGCTTTCAAATAGATATAAAATCAATGAGTCTTTATGTTAAGACAATGTAAACTGCTTATGACTTTCTTGTAGCTTTCCCATGTGTTATGTATTTAATTGTTTTTCATTCTCTAATTATTGGACTAGAAAGTTGGTACCTTTAAAACATCTTAGGGATTGCTATGACCCACAGTTTTGTAGAGGCATTTTACTTTTTTATGTAAAAATCATAAAGAAAAAGTGTTTTATTGATTTCTAAAGTATATGTATACACTGTATATGAATCTTTTTATGAATCCATTCATTTTGAACTCCTTTTTATATTGACACTTCAAATGTAAATTAAACCCTTTTCTTAGCTCAGCAATTGCTGTGCTGGCTCCATATCTAGATTTTTTTTGGCAGATAAAGATTTCCATGTACTTCACAAGGTAATGGTGCGTAAAACTAAACCTACCTTTCCTTTTCGCAGTGACATGCCCCATGAACGAGGTGCTGACAGCATCTACGGGAGTGATTCTGAGCCAGTCCCCTGGCAATGGTTTCCCTCACTTTGAGTCCTGCTCATGGGTTGTAAAGGTGGAGTCAGGCTATAACATCACTTTTACCATTGAGTACTTCCAGACAAGTAGACAGTTTGATGAGCTTGAAATATTTGACGGTAAGTGTAAAATGTCCTTTATTATCCTTGTTTTTACACTCGCGCTCACTGTGCATTTTATCAGTTCAGCTTACCCTACATGCACTTTGTGTTTCTACAATTACAGGTTTTCTTCATGTTTTGTCTGTCTTGTTTAACTTTATCTAATGGTCAGGATAACCACAGAGTAGGTATTATTTGTGTAGTGAATTATGCTAACCATTGCAGTGACTTTGTGATGTGAGGTTCTGGTAGTGTATTGGTCTGTTTTGTATTGGTATGAGTGGATCAGATCCATCAGTGATGCTGGAATTTTGAAATAGTCCAGTGTTAACGATAACCCACCAATATCCATTTATAAGCATGCTTTCGGCACTAAAGAAAGTTTCAAAGATGACCAAATTAACTGTGCAACAACAAATACAAAATACCGCCATCTGGACATTATATTTACAATTGTGGCAATAAGCAGGTGTGTCTTTATTGAGCATGTAGTGAGTAAAGTCTTCAAAAACTCACTTCTGTGTCTAAACCAATAGTATCAGTAAAATACATGCTAAGATGTGCCACCATGCAAGTGTCATTGTAGTACTGCGAAACATTAATTACCTTAATAATACCTGATCTGTGATGGTCTTGTCTAAAAGTAAAGGAGACCTTGAAGGAATGCAGCAAAACATAAAACACCATAAGAAAACCTATTTAATAGACACAAAGCTTTGTATAAAAATGCAATGGAATAAATATATATATTAAAATGTGTAAAACTAATATGCACATTATAGTTAACAGGGTTTAAGTCATTATTTATGTTGTATGGAAAAGTAGATTTAATAGAGATTTAGATATTATGTCTAAATCAGAAAGGAGCATATATTCAAGTACCTTTGTTCTTAATTTCCTGCTTCACTGAGCAAATTCAGACCTTAACAAGGGTCATGGATTGTGTGTTGTGTGAAGTATTGAAGCTCCTGGATTGTGTATGTACTGTTTAAAGATCTAAAAAAAAAGTCTAAAAAGGGGCTGTGGGTAATATTGTTTTTGATTTTATTTATATTTATAGCCACAATGCTGTAATAATAATTATATATTTTGTTATATTTGTTGTTATATTTTATTTTTAATTAAAATCACATTTTTGTTAAATAGAAATTTTTATTAGAACAGAAATAAATATGTTTTTTGAGGAGCAGAGTATCCGAGTTACAAAAAGACAGTTATAGATGAAAAAAGTTTTTTATTATTATATTTTATTGGCTTGCACAGTGACAGTCAAACTTAAAAGGCAGGGGAAATTGCTTTAGTCTGTCAGAATGGCACAGGGGCAACCATCAGGTCATGAACAAAGTAGTGGGTCAACATGCCCCCATTTATGGAAGATTAGAAACTGGATTAGAGACCCAGAGGTGAGCGCACAAACGTGAAGGGTCACCATGTTTGAGATGTCATGAACACAAGAAAAGATCAGTGTTTGGTGCTAAGGAGAAAGAAAGATTGAATTTGATTTTCATCTTCTTTGTTACTTTTTTCTTAAATGTAATCTGTCCACTCAGAGAGGTGAGCTAACTGTGTCTTTGTTATTGCATATTTGCTGTGTAGTTCAGCAATGTCGTAAAGTAAAAGATGAACAGACAGATTGACCAATTTTAAGCTTGAAACACTTTTTTATATAACACATACTTCCTCTTTCTCATGACTAGCCTTATATAAGTCTTTTGGTTAAAATATAAATAATCCAAACCAGATCAATCAAAATTAAATAAAAAATAATGTAAAAAATGTTAAAAGAAGCCTTGTTTCCAATGTGTGATCTTTGTGTTCTTCAAATGCATTCAAATTCATGGAGAAGGACCTGTTTTAGGAACAGAGATCTTGATGTTAAAACTATGTACACTTCATCATGCAGCACTAACTACGAATGAACACATTTAAATATCAAAGTCGTCATAGTCTTTTACAAGCAAATTAACTTAAACCATTAAAAACAAAATTGAATCTCTTTAAAATGAAATGGTCAGCCTGAAAATATAATAAGAATCCAATGACTGTTAAATTGAAACTTTACACTGCAGTCTGTTTTACACTCATTTCAGTGTTAAATTCGTATTCATGCCACACAGTTCCTATGCTGTTTAAAACCCACTAGAGCATGAATGATCTATGGGCTGCATTTCAGACAGAAAAGAATATAAAGGAAGGGCAAAGGTAGAGTAAATGGCACAGCCTGGAAGTCTGTCAGATCATTCTGAATCACCATACATTATGACGACGAAACCTTATGAGCAGGAACATTTTGAATAAAAAAGAGCATGTAGTTAGATATGTTACTGCCACATTATACACAGACTGGAAACTGCACAGTACATATACTGTGCAGATACTCCAGTACTAATAAGTATAACAGCAAAAAGGAGCGGAATTAAAAGGGAGCAAAGCAATGAGAATAGTCTGTAACATGAGAATTCCACCAGATCCACCAGCTACTTTAAGCCATTGAGTGATAATAGTGATATAAACAATATTATAAAGGGAGTTCTGGTCCCTGATTGGCAGAAATGCATGTAACACAATACATTATTATAAACCATAAAATACAGATTAACAGCAAGTCAATTCCTGTTGAGCATTAAGCACCAATTTTTTTTTCCCCATGTTGTACTGTTATATGGCCTCTAGATATACCAGAATTCTGTTACTCACCGATCGATGTTCACTTCAAAAGCTGGACTGGATTCCATTGCGGAAGACCAGTCTATCGATGATTTTGCTTTCAATAAACACATTTATAAATAAAACCATCTAGTATGTTTCTAACCGTTTTATAACTGAGGTCACAGTGTGTAATGCACGATCTCTCGCACCTCATTGTTTTACTAATGTTATACCACCCCTAGACATTATTAACCATAAACCTATTTTTTAATTAAAATTTATATGCAAATTTATATTTATGTGTGTGTGAATATTTGCAGAATATTTACAAATTATATAAATATTGCAGAACTCTGAATTGTTGGTCACACATTTAAGGTAAGAAATATCAATCATGTATCATCTTATCAAGCTTAGTGGCTCAATAAATGAATAGTGTGTGTGTAACTTTTCCAAGGTCAGGCACTGTAAAACTAAAAACTATTAATATCCCAATGGAAAAGGACAGAAATACTGAGACTAGTGAAATAACCATCCCTTGTGATACCTCATTGTCCATTTGAAAGTCAGCATTAGATCGAGCATCACACACTCGTACACCACTTGAATTACAAGTGCAGGATGTGTTGTAATTGAGCCTATTTTTTGCCCTTACAGGTCCATCTAGGCAGAGTCCTCTTCTCACCACTCTAAGTGGCAACTACTCATCCCCACTGAGTATCACCAGCTCCTCCAATAAAGTCTACCTGCATTGGTCATTTGATCACACCTCTAGCCACAAGGGCTTCCGAATCCGTTACTCTGGTAAGTTTTTGATGTTGATGTTTGAAGTGCTCGCCTCCAGCGCATGCCCTTTTTTACCCCACAGATCAGAAGATGAGAGATTACCCTCAGTGACACTTTGAGAATTTGGATGATGAATTGTTGTGTAAATATTTAAAACGTGCCCGTATGTTGCTTTTCATCAGAAGGCTGATGATTATCAGCTTTAGAAAGATGTCTCATCATCTGCTGCTATTACACAGTGGGATCCACTCCTATTGTTGACTGCATCTTTAGTTTCATGCTTGATGAAGTTTGTATAGCCAGATCAGTGACAGGCTGAGTTAGTGACTTCAACCCACAGGTTTCCTATCTCAATATGGCCTGGCCTTCTGTAGCAATACCTTGGTGGGTGAAAAACAGATGGCAGGCCAGATACAAAGCATTCTACTGTTTTTGTTATCAATCCATCATTTGTCTCTACAGGCTGACTTCATCCCCAATTGTGAACCCCCCCCCCCCCCACACACACACACACACACACACACATTATTTTCCCGTTCTATTCTTCTCTGCACCTTTAATTTCCCCTTACCTTGCATCAATATATTCTAAAGGGTGAGTGACTGGCTTTAATTGGGGTGCATTCTTTTATTTGCATAGAGCAAAGAGAAAAGGTGAAAAGAGAGGTTAAGGATTGATACATTTTCCATAGATTTTATTGAACATATTTTGCAATTTTCTTGGTCAAAGGGGGGTAAATAAGCCATACAACAGCAAACAGAGAAAATATAGCATTATTTCTTTTCTATCAAAATGTCAGAAACTCTCCAAACTCTCTCTCAGAAACATAGAGACCTACAATGTATCCATTTTATGGGTAGTTGTTCTTAATGCAGTACCATGGATATGAGTTGTAATTTTGTCCCTAAATTGGTCCCATACCTACGATCTTGTTTGGGGTTTAGAGAGCACCACCAATCATAAAACAATTGTAAAATGTACTGTTTTTGAGTTATTTTGTCTTTATACGGTCCTTTTACTTAACTAATTTTAATGTATCGTTTAAAGTATGTGTAGCATAAATGTACTAACTATATACATATGAATGTTTTTCTTCTATATAAGCGATATGCTTGACAGTGTACTATTACTTTAATGATGGTTATTATATTATTGACTGCTGCAGGGTGCTTTTATGTTTCAGAGGACACAATTGAACTTGTAGATATATATAGTTTTTTTGCCTTCACAATTCAATTTCATCGCACGTTTGTTCATTCTAACTTAATAGTACTGTTTTTTTTGTGGTCAATTGTGTCCCTAGTAAACAAAAGAAAGTCATCCAAAAAAATAAGATAAGAAAAGAGGGTCCTATTAGAACAGTGATGCTTTCTTTTAAAACTACAGCATACGAACACAATTTTATAGCCCATTGTATGTCTTTAGACCTGCGTTATATCTTTTACAAAAAAGTGTAGTCCATAAGAACAAAGTGATACATTTGTTGTTAAAGTTATATAGTGACTTTGACATAGCTTTGAACTTGGGCCCATTGAACACCCTTTGTATGAAGGAGGTAGATTGTTGATGGCAAAGCAGGCCTTTTTAAATATGATTAGTACCGTAGACTAAATTGGAGATGTATTGTGGAAGGGATTTCATCAAAAATATGACTGTTAATGGAAGAAAGCTACATAATTTGATAATGCAATGTTAATGAACATACCATCTCTAGCAAAATCATGAGTTTAAAGTTCATTCTCTTTGTACTCTATTTATCTCCATGTGTGTGTGTTGAACAGCGGCTTATTGCAGCACCCCTTCGCCACCACTGAATGGATCAGTGCATAGTCAGACAGGCACAAAACTGGGCAGTACATTGCGCTTCAGCTGTGATCAGGGCTTCCGTCTAATTGGCCAAAGCAGTGCCACCTGCACTCGCATCCAGCAGGGCAACTACCAATGGAATGCTCCAGTGCCTCTTTGTCAAGGTGGGTTAAATACACCAGTTTGATAACATTTAAACTCAAATCAGCAGACTATTTTTGTTGCTGTGTGTCTGTGTGTGTTTACTGTTTATTAAGTAAAACAATCCTTTTTTGTTTGATTTGTTGTCTGATCATTCATTTTTCATGTATTTCCTTATGACTCATTACATATTTTGGGAATCATTACTCAGTTATGTCTTCAATCCCTCTCTTTTAAAGCTGCTTTTAAAATTGAGATCTGTCAACGAGATCCATTTAGGAGCCTTCAGGATAAAAGAACAGATTTTAATTGACTGATTCATATTTTATTTATTTATTTATTCATATTTTAATAGTGTACATATATATTGTAATGGTTCCATTTTCAAGTACAATTTGTAACTGAATAATAAGTAATGTTAACCAAGAACAGATATTTTGTTCTTGATTTAATTTTCCATATTTAAACTAAGATAGCAATGGTGATTTGTCCTGTTGACAGCTTTATCCTGATTTTGATTACATGCATGTTTACCCAGTTAAGTTTGTTTGTAAGCTGTTGGCAGTGGGTAAAATAATTACTGATTAGGAGAAATAACTACAGAAGCATTAAGTTTATCTTTAAATCTGATTAATAACCTTGTTGCATATTAAGATACATGATGTATATTTTAAGTAAGACTCTTTTTTGGCCAGCACTCCCAGGCACAGCACTTGAGAGTTAATTTTCCTTTAAGGTGTATTACTTTTCATCATGAACACAGCCAATGTGATTGCATAGCATAATATAAACTCAACTGTCTGCATCCTAATGGTATTTGAGCTGGAAGCTTGCTGTGCTATGTGTGATCACCTGTTGTGAAAAACAGCAAAATTTAGAGGTTTAAGTACATATTCATTTTCTCTATCTCTCTTGTTCTCTCTCTTGCTATTCCCTGCTTTCTTACTTTTTCTCTTTGTGCCTTGTTTTCAATTTTGACATTTTTCTATGTGTTTCTTTGTCTTTCTGCTTCTTTTTTCCTTTTTCTCTTTTACTTGATTATTGTTTCTTATATATTCCATCCTTTTAATTACTCTCTTTATTCCTTTCCTATTTTCTTTTTGCAGTGATCTCATGTGGAATGCCCATGACCCCAGTTAATGGCAGTGTTGTTGGTCAGGATTTTAGTGTTAGTTCAAGGGTCACCTTCAGATGTAACCCTGGTTTTCGACTGGCAAATTCTCTGCCTGTATCTACTGTTTGTCAAGAGTCTGGAAGGTGGAGCCCAGTGGAAACTCCACCCCGCTGCATACGTAAGTGAACCTAAATCCAAAGTTTTCTAACTTCATATCCTTAAAAGTTTTTCTAAGCTGGAATAACCTTGCTGTCTCCTACACGTTACAATTCAACACTTGTTATTAAATTTCCAGCCACAGATGTTTAAATTCTGACTTATGCTCCCTAGCTGTCAACTGCCCTGACATCGGTCATTTTGCTGTGGAGCATGGGAGATGGAGGCTTATCTATGGCATGCAAAATCAGTATGAAGCCATGATGATGCTCACCTGTGACCCAGGATACTTCTACAAAGGCCAACGGGTCATTCGTTGCCAGGCCAACAGCACCTGGGATTATCCAGAGCCCAGACCTGCCTGTGAAAGTAGGGACTCAGTATAAAAATAAACTAAATGTATACTTTAAAATTTAAAAAACTTATCCTTACTTTTCAAACATAAAAATTTGAGGCAGTTTGGCATATTTTTTCTTTTTCAAATTATTGTATGCCCAATATCTAAAGCCTAGATTACAAAAGTGATCCGTTATTTCTTTTCTCTATAACTGCCGTCATTCATTGTGGCAGATGTGTATTACATATTGCCATTTTATATCAATTTAAATGCTGTACTAATGCACAGTTTAAAAAGCATGGTCACTGCTGCTTTGTTATAGTTACAAAAAAGAAACATCAATGACTTTAGACAACGTTTCAGATCCAGTCACTCTCAAATATGCACTAAAGCACATACATTATGCCCACTTTGTTCCAGATATTGTTAATGTTAACTGTCAGAATCAAGGTCTTAGTGCATTTACCCTGCAAGATTTTGACACATGGGCGTATTTGAGTTTCTTTTTTTTTTTCTTTTTTTTAAATCACCTTTGGTCTGGTATTTCTACGCAGAACAGAATGAGCAATGGAATGTGCAAAAACAATGTTAACACAAAGTAATCAATTGTTTGTTATTATTTCTTCCTAGTTATCTCCTGTGGAGATGTTGGTACCCCACCAAATGGAAACAAGATTGGTACTTTAACTGTTTATGGAGCAACAGCTATTTTCGCCTGTAATACTGGATACACTTTGGTTGGGTCCCGGGTGAGAGAATGCATGGCTAACGGTTTATGGAGTGGATCTGAAGTCCAGTGTCTTGGTAGGTCAACAACAATTACATGTTAATTAAAGTTTTTTTAATTAATTTATTTTTTAATATATTACCTTCCCCCTTTTCTTCTTCCCTCTTTCCTTCCCTCCTTCCTTTATTATTAATATTTTTTATTAATTATTGTTATTTGATAATCGAAATTATGTGTGCCCATATACTTTTTTTTTTTTAAGCTGGACACTGCGGCTCTCCTGAACCCATTGTAAATGGCCAGATCATTGGCGAGAACTATAATTACAGAGGCAGTGTGGTTTACCAATGTAACCCTGGTTTTAGACTTATTGGTGTTTCAGTACGAATCTGTGAGCAGGACCACCGCTGGTCCGGAAAAACCCCAGTTTGTGTCTGTAAGTAACGATTTAATAATATTTATACAGATATATTCTTGTATTATTTATAGTTAATAAATATGAATATGTTAATATGTATTTTTTTTAGCCATTACATGCGGTCATCCAGGCAATCCTGCCAATGGTGTGACCCAGGGTGCACAGTTTAACCTCAATGACATGGTGCGATTTGTCTGCAATACTGGTTATGTCTTACAAGGACCCATAAAATCCCATTGTCAGTCGAATGGCCAGTGGAGCAACACTTTGCCTCTCTGTAAAAGTAAGTCCAATTAACTACATTAATGTACTTATTCTGAAGCACAAACATGAGTGAATGAAATGAATGTGCAAAGCCATGCATACGTTTTTGGTAAACTGTTTACTGACCTTTGTCTTTGATGAACAGTAATTTATTAGGGTATAGGATGCCTAATTGTCACATTTTGACTCTTTAAAATGTATTTTTTGTTTGTATGTATGTTTTGTAAGTATTTAAAAATAATAACATTATTTTTTGCATTTATTTTAGGATATAACTACAAATCACACATTGGTTAACACATTAGTAACCATATTGTCCATGCATTATTAAATTAGTAAAGCTGAATAAGAAACAAAGTAAAAAATGGATACTAAAGTGAACACATCACAAGATTTTTTTTCTTTCATTTTTATATTTTCTATTTAATATTTAATATAGTATTAACCTACGTATTGCTTTTTTTAATGAAGGAAAATATATGTAAAAAACATGAGGCATGTTATTTCTTTTCCTTTTTTTATTTTGTTGCATGGTTCTGATTTGAGATCCAGTGAGGAACAAAACTAGCACATCTACATTTTGTACATTTGTTGAGCACAGTTTGTATTTTGCACATGCATAACCTAACACTTGAATGACATTGACTTCATGTCCCTCCTGGTGTTTACATAAAAATGCTTTTGAAGATAAACTTCAAAGTGCTTTCATGCCCAGCAGTGCTTGTCTCTCTTGCCAAAGGCAGAGTGCAGATATTTACTCTAGGTCACACATATGGCCCACATACCATTTCACTCCGGCTCGCAACACCTTTGAGGAAAGTTTTATATCTCTAAGCAAGTGTGAGTGAGTCTGAACTGCTATAGAGATAGAGCACAACACGTCATCAAAGGGAAAAGCACCTTTGTCTCCCTAAAGCTCAGTTTTTCATTTTGACAGCCTATGACACTGTAATTTTTAGTTCTTCACCTTTTTTTTAGTGCATCCTTCCACACAACAACTTTAAGCCTTTTTTTTACCTCCACTTGCAGGCCAAAGTGACATAAAGGCTCAATTGCATCATGAGGGTCCTCTAATATAGGAGTGGCTTAATGTGCATTTTCTCTGCTACCTTGATTTAACAGAGGGCTCTGTTTCTGATTTAAAAATGGCTAAAATGCGTACATTTTAACAATGTTTATTTAGTGTTCATTAAACCTTATATATACACATGTATTATCCTTTCATTTCAGTGTTATTTAATTTCTTTGAGATTTCTTTTACACTCCTAATAGTTTTCTGAAAGAGTGAAGATAGTTGGCAAACACCTTTTTGTTCACATGATTTTGTTACAATTTTCAGAATTATAAAAATAATTTTGTTTATTTATTTCACTGAAGGACGATATTGGCATATCACAAGTCTTCTGATTGTTGGCTAAGTAGTATTTCTACCTCTTATTTTCACACATTTCTGTAGTTTAGCCTGAAACTTGTCAGGATATTTAAATTCAGGGGTTGGACTTTCTGTAATGCATTTGCGTAACAATCGCAGCACACCACAGGGGAGCGGGGAATTGACGCACGTGCACGCATGGCATTAAAAATATGCAGCTTTAGCCAAATTAGTGTTAAATGGCCAAGTTTGGTTCTTCGGATTTCAGTTATAAAAATCATGACATTTATGCAAGTAAATAATAATAGTAATCAAACCTACAATACATAAAAATGAAAAATACAGCACAGGAAACATCAGAATCAGAATCAACACAAAACTAAGTGAAAGTATTTGTATATTGCACGTTGTTAATATAATAATAATAATAATAATAATAATAATAATAATAATAATAATAATAAATAATAATAAAAACATAACAATTAAAATAAAACATAATAATAATAATAATAATAATAATAATAATAATAATAATAATAAAAAGACAGTTATTTATGTCTTTTATCTCCAATAAACAAAATTTTATAGCTTCAAATAAGCTGTCAAGGTCTGTTTTATCCTTCAATTTTTGTGCTGTGTAACAACACATCACCTCTAAAAGATGAGTGCAAGCATGTGCATCCTTACAAACACATGAAGCCGACCTTTATACCTTTTCAAACTGCTGCTGATGCAACCACTTTTGGCAAATCTCTAGACCTCTGGGGATGCACTAATTGCCCCTTTTATATAATGAGCCTTTTATTCATGAGCTCTCAGACTTGGCTAACTAATATTGCTTTAATCAATAAGAAAGATAGGAATGCCAATCCTGCAATCAGTCATTATGATGGGAAATCTAAGTTGTGCCCAGTTGGTCATGTTTTAGCAGAAAGACAATATGTGGACTTAAATTTGAATCATTATATTCAAACATACTTATAATATGATTTTGCTTTTCAGATGAATATAAAAGAAAATAGCAAATCTTGTATCAAAATGAACAAAGACATTTTGCTTGTGTGACAATGCATGTGAATGTATGTTACTGCATATCTACTTCAAAGGAGTTTTCCTGCATGTCTAATTTTTCATGATGAAAGGCAAACATTTTTGCAGTGAATAGAAAAGAATCACAAACATCATGGTAGGCATCATGTCTTGTACATATTTTTGATAGTACCTACATAAATAACTGATACAACTTAGTTGTCCATGTACTCAAATGTATGTGTGAATATACTCACCCATACAGGATTTTTTTCTTTGGTTCTAGTAGCTGCCTTTAAAGCAGGTTCAAGTCTTTGTGAGGTTTACTTTGCGAGGATCAAGGTTAACATATCTAAACCGTAGAAGTGAAACTCAAGAGATTTTTGATTCTGAAATGTGTGTTACATAAGCATTTCTTTATATGTGAGTCTACAGTTTAAAATAACAATTCATTTCCTATATATATCGGGGCTTGACAAAAAAGCTAAAACAATTGTATAAGACTAAAACAAAAAGAAATAAAATTAAAAGGGCTTTGTGAAACTGATAGCAATAAACACACTTAACTGTTTCTAAATAAATAATAAATAATAAGCTAGCAACAATCCATAACAGTTGAACAGTTGCTATACACAATTATAATTGTGTAAGATAAGATAGACCTTTATTTGTCCCACAATGGGGAAATTTACAAAAGACCATTTGTGCCTGAACAGGGACTATAAGTGAATTCCTATGTCACAGTTATTCAATGTATCATAACAATGCAATACTATATGGACAGACACAAACGCCTATGACTTGTCATCACAGAATATGATGGCTGTTATGACATGTCTGACGCAGTTAAATTCATAATATACTTATGTTTTGACTTGGGCTTTGATTCCCTTGTGTGTCCACATTGTGTGCATTTTAAAGATGCAGGCTTTTTTTCTGAATGGGTGTGTTTTGATTTATTTTTGCAGTAGGCTGTAACGCAATGACAGGCTTAGAAAGAGGTCATGTGCCCCTGCTGACAACCAAGAGACACTGAGCCACAGCTGCTGACAGCTCCTGACACATTAGAGGATTTGACCTCTTATGGATCAAAATTGTTGCTATTTATGAGCCAGTTATAGAAATGCCAACGTTTAATAAAAAGGGTTTGTCATTCCATCTTCCTGCTCTGCAAATTATTTACATGGAATGATAATGGTAAATACTGAGGCTGTTTTTGATTTAAAAAATGTGTTTTTGCCTGTGTGGGTTAGTTGGGGGGGCTGGATGGCAAAGAGAAATGAAAAATACAGGCAAATATAAACACATTCACTCTTTTGTTTGTTGTATTAGAGAACTTATTCTAATTACAGGATTTAAACCAACCTCCTCCATCCAACAATTGTTTGGTAAATGCATATTTACTCTAGCTATGAAAACTGGAACTGGATTTAGTGTTCTTCTGCTGTCTTCTTTTCCCATTAGCACATAGAAGGGCAAAATCAAAACGAAAGGCCGAGGGAGCTTACTAGGAAAGTTGCAAGCTGTGAGCTGCATCAATAATTTAAAGAGAACCTCATAGCTCTGCTAATCAGCACCAATTGTTGTCTGAGACATGGCCGTCATTGAAATTGGCTGTTAACACTGGTCCGATAAGTCTATAGGTATGCAGGGGGAAATATCCTTCTTCACAGAAAATGGTTGCCAAAGGCTAAAACGATCCTAATATCCAATTGCATTTAGGAAAACATCAATCAACTGTTTTTTTGTTTGTTTTTGTTTTTTTTCCCTTTCTTTTCTCCTTTTAAATCTCTCTTGCTCTCTTTCTCTCCTTTTGTATCTCTTATCCTCTTTATATCAGCAAGCAGCAAATTTAATTTATAAAAAATCATAATTTTTGCAAGGGGGACTGACTTGAAATAAAAAAAAAACATCCTGAACATACTCAGTAACAAAGCAGAGATTGCAATTGTTTAAATTTGCTATGTATTACTACCTAAAAACTTTTATAGAGCCTATTTTTGAGGGTTTTTTATTCTAGAGTTTCTGAACAGAAATATATTTTGTTAGAACTGATGGGTATATCATGATTAGTGGGTTTTTTAGTGGGCTGTTAGTTTGTGAATTAATAGTCACGCTATGTGAGGGGAGGCACGGTGTCATCGTGCAGAACATGTGCCACTCCAGTAAGTTGTTTGCTACTCAACAGAAGGGAATCTCACCATCAAACCAGCCCATCTGTCTCCCCCTCTTTCACAGTCATCTCTATCATGGCAGTGCAGTTGAAATGACATGAATCCCCCATCACCTATGTGCAAATGCAGGATAAATGACTTGTTGAGAAAATCTGTCATGAATTTTAATAGAGATGGCACCACTGGGGCTTGTTTCACTCCCTGCTCCTCATTGTCCTTCTCAGCAGCTCATCTTATGCTGGATTGATTGGAGCATGGTATCCAGTGCCATCTGATGTAGTACGTTTCCTCAACATGGATTGATTAAGGACATGCTCACTGCTAAGTTCTCGCTTAATTTCATCATTTTGCTCATGGACATTCCACATGCTTTCCACTGGTTTTACCCATCTGGCTAAGAACTGAACAGACAGATGCTTATGTGTCATATTTTGCCTTTTTTTTTTTTTTTTTGTCATGCTCCCTATCCGTCACGCTCCCTGTGATGCATATGGAATTTACAGTATAATGTTTTAAAACGGTATTTAATGACAAACTCAAAAAAAAAGAAACCATGATCGTTATGATGATGTATTACTGTGTACTCACTTTACAAATAATTTGATATTTCTAACACATACACCTACTTTGTTGATATACTGGTTCTCACTGTAGCATATCCATTATCAAAATAAAATTTCACCTGACACTCACAAAATGATTTTTTTTTAAATCAATGTTGCCCTGATGACAACCATTTGATAGTCATTATGCAAGTATGCAAAACAATATTAGTTGGATTTATGGTCTTTGGATTAGAGAGTAAAGGAGTGGTGGCATTGTGGTTATGCCATCTAATTATTATCTAGGAAGCTATGGGATTTAAGTCTCAGCAGTATTATGATGAACATATGCGCACCAGATTGTATGTATATTTTGTATGTGCCAATAAAAGGGACATAATCCACTGAATATGTGAACATACTGAATGACCATTTTGTCTAATCAATACCTATTGCATCATTTTGCACCGTGCTCTTAATACATTATGTAGTATTCTAGTATTTCATCTTTAAACCATTTTTAAAGGATAAAAATGTTTCATGTAAAGAATTACAGAATTATACCTTGTTTGTTAAAAGTGTGCTGTGGATGGTCTTTGAGACAATGCTCTATTGGAAAAGTGCTGCATTAATAATATTAGCTGTTTTGGTATCTCTAGTGTCAGTATTATAGACAGTATTGTCATGGTATGTTTTATTATTTATTTATTTTTGTTCTCCCTTAGTTGTGAACTGCACAGAGCCCGGTCATGTGGAAAACAGTGTGAGACAGGTCCTTCCCAGTGGGCCTCATCGCTACAGCTTCCAGACCACTGTCTCCTATTCTTGCAATCTAGGATACTACCTGCTGGGCACCAGCACTCTGACATGCCAGGGTGATGGCACCTGGGACCGTTCACTCCCAAAGTGTCTTTGTGAGCATCTTACTTTTCTTTATATTCTTTGAAGTTTATTTTTCAAAATCATATTGTCTTGCTTCAGGTATATTTATGTAGATATTTGAAGAATTATATTATAACTATTTAATTGTATTTAATAACAGTGTGTTGTAATTTCAATATGTTGAAAAAATTGTGTTTGAAGGTTCACAAGACTGAAAATGTCTTTATCCTTTTTGTCTCTTATAACTTTACACAGTGGTACTGTGTGATCATCCCAGCATGCCACCATATGGTCAGATCTCTGGGGACAGGCGAACAGTGGGCTCTGTGATCCGATACAGCTGTATGGGTCAGCGTGCCATAGTGGGCAACACAACCCGCATGTGTCAGCTGAATGGTCAATGGAGTGGCTCCCCACCACACTGTACTGGTAACATGCAATTTTAAAATTTTCCATAGCTCATAATTGTTTATTACTTAAGCCTCTAGTCACTAATCACCACTGTCATTTTATATCTCAGAGGAAATATAAGTAAAGGAAATTGACCATGAGAGCTTGAGCATGAATCAGCAGGCAAGCCCTCCGTCCATCTATAAAGTCTTTATGTTCACCCTGCTACACACACCCCCTCACATGTGGCAGCTTCAAAGCAGTCGTGGTTCACTTTAAAGCCATCAGGTCCATGCTGCTCACAGATATGCCCCTACCTTCTGTCATTCTGTACTATAAAGCATTCCTGGCAGGTTAATGTCACAATTCATGACATTCATATTTCTCACAAAATTGCAGCTTCAAATCCTTTAGACCTCTATAGCCAGTTTGCTACACGAAATAGTAAAGGCGGTGGGAAAAAATCTGAACTAAAGGATAAGGGAATGAACAATCCCAGTGCTCATAATATATTTGCTTAATTTGTCTTTAGAGGCTTTTGGGATTTGTAGTTGTTTGTGTTGCAGCCCCAGCTGTATAGCCAAGAGACTAATGTGATCATTTGTAAATGCCTCAGCGGGAAGAACAGATGAGTTTATATGATGAACAGATGAATAAGATGAAATTTGCTCCCAGTCGGCTTCTTATCCAAACCCTATTATTAGTACATGAACTTTTTCATTGGCATATGATGAAAAACCCTTCTTTTTGTCTATTTTAACTTTTTTCCTCTCCTTTCTTTTTTTACTTTTCTTTTTCAAGAAATCATTTCATTTCTTTCTTCATTTATTTCATGCGTATATCCATCTGTCTTCTTTATCTTTGGCTTTTTTTGTACTTTTTTTGGCTTCTATATTCAGTATTTTCTTACTTTTTCTGTGTAGCAACTGGGCACCTAGCTTAAAAAAACTATTAATCAATGTAAAACTGTAGACTTTTTAACAGTATACCTATTTATCTTTATAATGTTTGGATCTGTCTATCTGTCTGCATTAACTTTCATGTGCGTGTGTGTGTGTGTGTGTGTGTGTGTGTGTGTATGTCACATCTATGTCTGTCTATATATTGAAGGTGATTCTGGAGGAAGGTGTGGGGACCCTGGCATACCAGTACACGGAATACGTCTGGGAGAGCAGTTCACAGTGAGCAGTGTGGTGCGCTTCAGCTGTGAACCTGGCTATTCTCTTCGCGGTTCTTTGGAGCGGACATGCCTGCCCAATGGCACTTGGCTGGGCACACAACCTGAGTGCCATGGTAAGTGTAATTCATCACAAGCACATTGGAAGATTCATCTAAACTTACATATCTATTGGAACCTATGCTAATATATCATCTATCATCTCCGCAAGACAAGCTACAAGACAAAAAAAGTTCAAAGAGAAGCTCCTATTTCCACTATACCATTTACAAAGCCTCAGAAGCTGTAATATAACCTTCTTATGTTATGCTATTCTGTATACAAGATTTACTTTCTGTTTGCCTGCCCTCTTCTCTCGGCAGACTGCCTTGTTGCTCTGTGAATTCAGTTGTGTCCCAGAACCCTTGGCCCTTCTGGTCTTTCTTTTCACTTCCCTGTTCATTTTTCATCTGTAACTCTTCTTCTTTCCCTAAGGGTAAATCATTTTTTGAGAAAGGAATGTCAGAACAGTAGAAATACCCAAGTTAATTACCCATGGGGACACAACTGTCATTTTCTCACCTCTGTCTATTTTAACTATCCACTTCATTTAATAGAATGCCCAAGAGTTTGTCCAGAAAATTCTGAGTTCTGAAATAACAAACCACATGCCCCACTGGCTCTTTGCTTTTGTATACTATAGAGATTAATAATGCTTTGTGAACATGCATATGTTCTCATGCACAGACATTATATACAGTGTGTATATTAATTTGACCTGTGGACAGTTAAATCGGCATTTACATCAAAAGTCTTGCCATGCTGCACAATAGCACTTCTACATATATTGACCATTCACATATTTAAAAGTACAAATCAGTAATAATCTGTTTCAACACGTTTATTTTTTTATTTCACACAACTACACATTACTACATATTACACAACTACATATGCACATGGAGATCAGTAAGGCACAGTTATCATTTGAATTGTCAAGTAGGACAATCCTCAAGCAGACATTTATTACTAATACCTAATCAATTAGAAAAAAAACACATTTTCTTTTCCATAGAAATTGTATTGTAGTCTCCTTTAGTGGGATAATACACTATGTCACAATGCAAAAGTGGTTTAGGGAGCACAAAAATGTGTTTAAGGTGTATACTTTACTTACATCCAAATTCCTTAATCCAATCAAGCATCTGTGAGTTGTGTTGGACAAAAGTCAGAACCATGATCATAAGGATCTGCTGCTAACATCTTGATGCTAGATACCACAGCACTTCAAGTGTCCTGTGGAGTCCGTGCCCTGGAGGGGGACAAACACAATATTATGAAGGTGGTTATAAGGTCGTGCCTGATCAGTGTGTCAATATATAGACACATATATTCTTATAATTATTTAAATGCAAACTTAAAATTACACCATCTCATGGTTTGGTTTTTTTTTGTTTGCTTTTTATAATAAAAATACTAAACTATTTCTGTTTCTTTAGTTATACAGTTTTTAGTTGTACAGTAATCATCAATGTGGCAGCCTAGTTTAGACTTTTTTTTTTTTTTTTTTTCTTTTAACTAGTGTTATTTTTGTGTCTGCTACAGTGCTACTCCTTGAAAATGTTGGGATATTCAAAAAAAATACAGTTTGTGTCTGCGTGGAAAAGAGAAAAAAAAAACTTTTTCTTGTCTATTGTTGTAACATTGGTACACAATACATGACTCTGTGTTGATTTAAAACCCTGAAATGCCTAATTAGTCGACATTACTTTTTAACAAAGCCAGCACATTCACGCCAAAATTATAGCCTAGCAAGACTGCCAATAGTATGTTTCTTTCTGCACCAACCACCAGTGGAAGTTTTGTGTGGCCATTCCTTAAGGGACTAAATTACAGAGGGCAAAGAATATCCTTCTAAGCAGAGTTAGAATTCCTATGAAAGTGCCTTTTATATATAATTAAAACAGACCCATGTGTGCCTCTGTTAGCTTTGCGGTTTATTATGATTCTGTCAACCTGCTTATCATTGAACAGTTAGCCTCAGCCAAAATGCATGCTTGGGTGTTTATAGCTCTGTCAGTAAACCACTGAGTAGCATAAAAAAGCCAAATGAATGAAGATCTATTAGGAATACACAAAGGTTGTGACTCTGGGTTAGGAGTCTATAACAGAGCTGCTGGTTTTAATCACGCTGAGGGCACTTGGGGCATTGACTCGTTAGCAGAGCCATAACCTTTCTTTGACCCAAACCACTGTGACCTCAAGCCAGACTTAACCTTCTTAGTTGCACTTGGGCCAATGGGCATATTCCATTAGTCACTCGGATTTTAGTTATGTTTGCAACATGTCTACAATTTTGGTGTTTGCTAACTCATCTCTCTCTCTCTCTCTCTCTCTCTCTCTTTCTTGCTCTCTCTCTCCAATCTATCTCTGGGTCTCAGTGGTGTCTTGTGGCAATCCTGGGACACCTCGGAATGCATTGATCCAGTTTCATGATGGGCTGGTCTTTTCTCGCTCTATTACATATGCATGTCGAGAAGGTTACTATTCTACCAGCCTGCTGACTCGTCATTGTACTGTTAATGGAACCTGGACTGGAGACATGCCCGAGTGCACAGGTACAACACAAACATCACCAAATCTTATTTGATTTCATTCCACTACATGAAACTAAGAATTAACCAAAGCTCAGAAAACAATCAGTATCCTTTAAATGAAGCCAAAGAGTTGTTTTTTTTAAAACAATGATCATAATTTAAAGAAGTATTACATTTCACATAGCATCTTGGTACAGCATTACATAGCAGGATACATACATATATATATATATATATATATATATATATATATATATATATATATATATATATATATATATATATATAAACACATTTATTTTCTTATTTAGTGAGAAATTTATGTTGCAAATTAACTGGATGTCAGTGAGTCATATACAATGGGACTGCCATTTTGAAAAGGTATTTAAAAACCTTAAGCTTTTTTCATTTGGACTATTCCAAGGCATATAAAACAGAAAAATACATAAAGAACTGAAGGACTTATAGGGCTGATGCATTAAAGCAAAATTCAAAATAAAAGCCAGACTGGTTCATGAATGGCTATGGTTACTCTGGTAACCACTGTGTATTATTGCAGTGAACAGATAATTGAAAAAACATGTGTGGTGTTTATAATAAGTGAAGAGTGAGTGATAACAATTTAAATAATTAAGATAAAAATTCACAGTGCTTACATATAAAGGAATTTGTTCCCCACATTTAACCCATCCATACAGTGAGACACACATATATACAAAATAATGAAGTGAACACACATGCCCATAGTGTTTGGCATCCTTGTATATGGCGTATATAGGGCACTTCAGCCACAGTATTTGTTAGGACCGGAATTAGAACCAAGGACGTTTAGGTCACAAGGCTGGTTTCATAACAACAAGCATATGACTGCTCCAACTGGTCTCAGTTGCAATGGTTGTTCAAAGATTTAAAATTAAGGTTGTTGTTGAGTGTGTTGCTCAAAAATACATTATAACCAAAATTTAGAAACAGAGGGAATTTTCAAAATACTAGAAGTAGCAAAAAAAGAAGAAATAGAAAAACCTTTCTGAAATAATATTACAGCTTGATGGAACCTTGTCAGCATGAAACATAAAACAGGGGGTGCAGAAATAGCAAGTTACCATGACAAACAAATAGCCACATTCTGCACACATAAAACTGCTAAGGCAGGTTTAATAATGCTCTCCCCTGACCTAGAATAGCTATATCAATTTTGTGAGACAAACTTGCAACTCCCTCACTCTCAGGAGCACCTAAACGGAATTAAACCTCTGGTCAAGGTTACGTAGGACAATTTTACAGCTCTATTTTCTCATAGTCTGATTTGAGAAACTCCCATTTGGTTCAGAGATTATGAATTGTATAAGCTGGGGATGAAGACACTTTGTTCCGATTAACATGTGGATAGTGTTAGGGGAATGATCTGAGGCTTTATTATTTTATTCTATTCTTTGCAACAGCCAGTCACAAAAAAACATGATGGCTGTTTTGAAGAGATTAGTCTTGTCCAGTGTCTTGGCATCTCTTATCTCTCATAATAGAGACATCTTCAGTTAATGGAGGATTCAAGCAGCCATTATGTCTGCTGCCACAATGCTTTTAGTTTCACAAAGCAACTTTGGCTGGTGGCTGCTGAAATAAGAAATATGTTGTTGACCAAATTGCTGACAATTGATTTCCATTCATGCAAAAATATAAGTCCTTAAATTATTAAATCATTAAATTTTAGTAATAAAATATAGATAGCATGGTGATGGTCACTGCTTTTTTAGCAGGATGTGATTCCTGGGCAGTGAGGCCATTTCCCTGTGGCATTTGCATGTTATTTTCGCATGGGACTTTTTTCAGGAACCTTAGTTCCATGCCATGATTCAAAAACATTATAAGCTATGTTGTATATACCAAATTGTCGTTTCTTTGCCCCATGTGCGCTTTCACAGGCTTATGAATACAAAAATGTACGTTTTTTTTCAAATGTCCTAAGAATACACTAATAAGTAAACTTAATTCTATTCTATGTTGTTGTGCATTTATCAGTTATAAATGTGGACCACTTCTTAAAAAATGTTATGTTAGCAAAGTCAATAAAACAGAATGTTGTTTTAGTTTTATGTCATACTGAATAATAATTGCCCATGGGCACAAAAATGTATTTTATTTATTTGATTTATTTTCTTGCTCTTTTCTCATAAAGTTATTAACTGTGGAGACCCAGGAGTGCCTGCAAACGGTGTTAGACTTGGAAATGACTTCACATATGGCAGCACTGTAAGCTTCCAGTGCTCTCCAGGCTTCACTATGGACGCTGACCGTGCCTCCACCCTAATCTGCACGAAGGATCGCACCTGGAATGGCACAAAGCCTGTTTGTAAAGGTACCATTCAATTTAGAAACTACAATTCACCAGACACTTCTTAAAATTTTTTATCTTTACAAAGAGTAGCATTTAAAAATTTAGAAAAATAGATGAATAAAAATAACAAAATAATGAATTAATAAGCAATGAATATGAAAGTTCAGTTTATTATGCATTGCTTTATTATATCATTGTTATTAATTATTATTTTCATTATAATTTTTATTTTATTTTTCTGCAGCAATTGTGTGTAGCCCTCCACCAAGTATTCCTTATGGACAGGTTGAAGGTACTGACTTTCAGTGGGGATCTAGCATTAGCTATACCTGCAACCAAGGTTACCAGCTGTCTTTGCCCACCATACTCACCTGTCAAGGATCAGGCAACTGGAGCGGTGAAAAGCCTCAGTGTTTTCGTAAGTCTCACTTTGAAATCAGTTTCTGAAGCATCTGATGCGGTTTCACGTGATTGTATTTCATTTGTACTATATACAACAATTCATTCCGACCTTACAATCTGATGTGAAAGAAGTGTGGTCACTGTGATCATGATTATGAAACAAATAACATTGCAGGTGGTTTAACTGGAACCAAGTGTTCTGTGACTGGGTCTGCTGTATTACTGCTTATTATTACATTTTAGGATGAAGAATGATCATCAATATATATATAATGTTATAAAAGTATATAAAAGTCCCAGTGTTCAAATACCAGCCATGATGTTAAACCTGTATTCTATTTCTTCAATATGCTTGAGAACATTTCATAGATTGAGAAAATATTTAAACAAAAACTCAACTACTGTTATTACTATTATTATTGCATAATTTTATTCATCTAAAGAAGGAGAGAAAGTGACATAAGGTACATTTAATTACATTTTTTCAGTGTTTTGTCGAGGCTTAATGAAGTATACAATAATAAATAAATAAATGGATTGAATCATTGACTAATGTTGCTTTTTATGCAAATATATAAGTTTTAATGACAGTTGATATAATTGTTTTTTAACAATGTATTTACTTGCTTTAACTGCACAATGGTATGGTATGATGAATAATTATAACCCTTTTATCTTACTTCGCTAGGTTTCAGCTGTTCTTCATAATACTAAGCTTTTATATTTAATAGGTTTTAGTACAGGTCTTTATACTTAAAATGCTGTTTGTTCTTGTAGCTGTTTTCTGTGGAGATCCAGGGATTCCAGCCCAGGGTCGTCGAGAGGACACAGGGTTTACATACATGTCTTCTGTGTTCTTCTCCTGCTTTCCTCCCTTCATACTGGTTGGCTCTACACGGAGATACTGCCAATATGATGGAACCTGGAGTGGAACTCAGCCATCATGTATAGGTAATACAAAATGTAAAAAAAAAAATAATAATAAATGTCCTTTCCATATGGAGTTTGTGTGGGTGTTCACCTGGAGCCCTAATTTTCTCCCATGGTCCAAAATTGGGTGGGCTAGTGGGTAAATTACTTAATTGCCGCTAGGTAAACCCATTTAATGGATTGCAACCTTTCCAGTGTGTTTCCCTAACTTTTACAATGTAAATCAATCTGTTTTATTAAACAGGTGGAACTTATAAATTTGCCCATAGTATTACACACAGCATTGGCATGCCTTTTAAATTGGCAAGTATGAGATGCATGATGCAGCAGTGGGAACTGTTGACAACTCACAGCAACTAGATGTTGTGTTTAATTACCAAACATTCAGGATACTGTCTGTGTGGACATTAATTAATTAATAATTAAAGTAATATGAAAATACATCTGGGAACATGCAAATCCTTCTACAACACATAGAGTAAACAATACTTTAGATGGCATGTAACCCTTCAACAAAACCTTGGGTTAATTGATATCATCCTGCAATGTCCCAGTATGTAATTAACTCAATTAGATAGGCTTTAGTGACCTTAGCAACATTTAAAATGAGATATTGTATGAGACTATTTATGTTTATGTAATTCTTAGATCCAAGTCACACCAGCTGTGTAGACCCTGGCACACCTTTGTTTGGATATCAAAACAACTCTCAAGGCTATCAGGTATCAGAACAAATGGAAACATATATATATATATATATATATATATATATAAATTATGGTTTTATTCTTAACAGATCAGTAGTACAGTGTTCTATAGCTGCAGAAAGGGCTACCTTCTTCTTGGCTCCATTTCCCGCACTTGCCTACCCAATCTTACTTGGAGTGGTATGCTTCCAGAGTGCATCGGTAAGTAATTTTTTTTTTTTTCCCTGTGTGAAACATCTCTATTTAACATGTCACTATTTGCCAGTGTCTCTATCTTACTTATTTCATGCAGGATCAATAATAATAATGCAAAGCAGGAGCTGGATCTTTTAATTAAATTTTTGTCATTTTGAATGAACCATGTTTTTCCTCAGCTCATCACTGTAGTCAACCTGAACTTCCAGCACAGGCAGATGCAAGAGCCATAGAGCTGCCATCTCTTGGTTACACTCTTATTTACACATGCCAGCCTGGATTTTACTTAGCTGGAGGCTCAGAACACCGCACTTGCAGATCCGACAGCAGCTGGACTGGCAAGCCACCACTATGTGCAGGTATTCAGTGATCTGGTACTAGATCTTGTTTTTATTCTATGATGAACCCACTGTTACTAAGTTAAAAGCCCCCCCCCACATGAGTAAATATGTGAGTTTATACATCTGCCCTACGATTAAGCAGCTAATTGCCCAGATTTAGTACATTTTGTGCTTGCTTTGCTTTTGCTAATGCTGATGCATTGCTGTATGCACCTGTTTTATCTCAAAAGGCTGGTGGTCAAGGAGTTCAATTTGTCATTCTATCACTGCAATATTCTACTTTTAGGGCTTTGGTTAGCCCATTTTACATTGCTGATTCAGTTAGGAGCAAAATGTACTTTTCAAAAGTTTGCACAAAGCAATTTCACTACTAAATGAATCCTATTTAGCATGTAGCGCAGTAATAAAAACAAACTAACTAAAGCTGTCCTGCGCAATGTCATATTTTCACTATGTCTGCAATGTAAGCACAAGTCTTGCAAATAATGGCTTTGATGGATCTTGAACTGAAAGTGGATGAAATATGGTGCTGATAGTTTTTAAAGCCAAGCCATAAAGATAGAGGAGAGAACTGTGCTGCTGGCCTTTCACTGTGGTGGAATATTAACAGCACCTGAGGGAAAACTGACAGAGAGTGAGTTCAGGCTCCTGACAGCTAATAAAGCTCTGTCCACACTGAACCTGTCCATGTGTATGGAAGAGTTTTACCACTTATATTAGTGTATCAGTGTACAAAAGAGAGTTTTGTTCATGAAAAGCCCAAAACAACAAGCTTGTTCACAAATCTAGGGCACAGATTAAATACTATCTTTTTTGGTTGAATCCGACGATATGTATGTTTATATTATTTTTTAGTAAAAACTTTTATTTTTCAAAATTATTTTTAACAATTATTTCAATTATGTATGAAATTGACAAATGCTGTTTTGCAGCATTCAGCATTTGTCAGTCTTTGGTTTAATAAACTGACACAATGACACACAAATGAAATGCATTGATTTTGTGTTTATTTAAATTTATTTAAGAGTTTAACAAAATAGTTATTATATGGTGCTCACTCAAGCTGTAGAACAAGAAATGAACAATGGTTATCTAAAACAGTTTCACATTTCTCCAGATGACTTCATATATTAAATATTTTTTCTGTGGTGTAACATTTCTCAGAATTTAAGATAAAGAAATCATTGAATTGCTTTACATTTTACTTGTCTGGGGAACCAATTCCTCCACAAATGAGTGATCCATGATCGGCATATATCTTACCCTATTTTGGTTTATTCATATTCATGCTTGAAACCATTCCCAGTGGAAATTGTTACACCTGTAAAATCCTATGGAGACATTTGATCATGTTCAGTTTTATTCTTACCTATTTGGCAGGTAGAAGAGAACCCACACAGGCAAAAAGAGATAATACAAATTTTATACATGTGGCTGAGGTCTGCAAATGAGATGCATAACCTTCATTTGTAGTGGTCATTAGTATTATTCTTAAATTGTAACAGTTGCCAGAGTGACATTGTATAGTTGCATATTTGACGAAAGGTAGATAAAAACCATGGACCATTTGCTAATCCATCTCAGGGCAGATATAAAGTAATAGTGTCTTCAGTTCATTTATTAGTAGGTTTGTAGACCTTGGGAACAATTCTCTGCAGCTGTGAAAAGAACATGCAAAATTCATAAAAAAAGGAAATGTTGTACTCTGCCTTGGAAGACAAGAGTACTAACTAATACCAAGCAATGCATTTGTGGACGTAAAGTTTTGATAAACTATAAAAACAAAGTACACTATATGGCATGTTGTTCATAAAAGAAAAGTTCTTGCTAATGTATTCTTGCTTGTCTTTTCTAGCTGATAACAGACCAAGTGGAAAAACAGTTGGAGCTGTGCAAGAGCCACCCAACACAAAACTTCAAGGTGGGTCATAATGACACAAGTTGAAATAATGCATTAAAATAAACTATTAATTTTGACCAATTTGATTCTTTTAATTTCCACTCAGTTCCTAGTGGAGTGTTTGCTAAAAATTCACTGTGGAGGGGTTCATACGAGTATCTGGGTAAGAAACAACCAGCCATGCTAAGCATAACTTCTTTTGAACCAGTCAGCAACAGAGTCAATGGCACCCTCATGGACCATAGTGGAGTGCAACTTAGTCTGGCTGGTACGTTCACTCTATACTCTTATACGGCTTCTGTACTGAGTGCATGTCATATTTTCTAGTTTTCTTATTTTCCATCATTTTTCTAATGCTCACTTACACATGTCATTGTGTATTATGTTCTATATATAGGTGTTTATAAGCGAGAGGAGGCCCAACTGCTGCTACAGGTTTATCAGATCCGAGGACCAGTGGAGATCTTTGTTAACAAATTTAAAATTGACAACTGGGCACTGGAGGGGCATGTAAGTAACATATTTCTGTCACAGAAGAGCCTTAAATTTTAAAATATTTCATAAATATTTACAAACTACTAAAATTTAAATTTATTTAAATCTTAAAAAACAGAAAAAGGACAATGAGTTTTTAATTACAACTGTAATGTACTTTTAATTATCAACTACTGAATGCTTGCAAGATACTTATCTGATGATACTTATCTATTCTGATGATGGAACAGAAGCAAAAAAAGATTTTTAAAAAAGTGTTTTCATGGCCAGGTTTCCAAAGGTTCATATATATATATATATATATACATTTTTTTTTTTTTAATGCCCATATGCAAAAGTAGATTAGTAGTCAAATGCTGTATCAGGATTCGAAAATGACCTTTAAAAGTACTTCGACTGTTGTCCTTCCAGCATGCCAATTAAATAATCAATATCTATTTTTTACCTGCTGTACCTTTGACCAAAATGTTCACTTGGCTGAATGCCTATAAAGCATTCCTGAACAAATCGTATAACTTAAAGGCAAATTAGAAATATATGTTGATCTGAAACATAAAATGCCATCATGAATGCTTATGAAAATCAATTTAATGTTTTACATTCTATCTACCTAGCCCAAGTAATCAAAAGCAGTGTGTGTGTTTATATATATATATATATATATATATATATATATATATATATATATATATATATATATATATATATAAATGTATCATCCAGTTTCCTTCCTAACCCTGAACCTTTCACAACAAAGGACCTTGCCTCATGATGCAAAGAAGAGAAGTGTGTTTAAAACGCATAGTCTGATACATACCTGGTAAACACACACTCACAGGTCCCTCCCCCACACGCCATCACTCCTGGGGATAGGGGAGCTTAGAAAGTTTTTCTTTTAATTAAAATGTCAGTTAAATCATTGCAGAGTAATCAGGGCCTGACATCCCCCACCCGTCTATCCTCCCCAAATGCACCATTGGAGACAAGCAGCTGGGAAAATGTAATTAAAAGTGTGGGTCATGAGGACTTATGTGTGGGGGTGTGTTTTGCATGTGTGTGTTTGACCATGTGAACAATATTTCTTCGAATTGAAGAATGGGTTTAAAGCTAAATGTCAAGTATAAAAGGTATTCTGTATGGCTGACATATTTTACCGTTCAACAACTCATTCCTGACATTTTGAAAATGTACTGACTTCCTAATATGAGGGACCTAATTGTTTGTTCGTTTTTATTCACAGGTGTCATATATGCCTTCATCAAACTCTTTTGTTTATCAAGGATTTGTGCGTGGAAAAGGATTTGGACAGTTTGGTCTTCAGAGACTTGGTATGTGTTTGTCTCACAAATGTAAATTGTACTTGTTAATAGCTTTATTTAATACATTGACAGAAGTATGTGCTTGAAGGTAAAAAAATTAAAAAGGTACACATTAGGGTTAATTATTGGGTCCTCAACCATATATTCATTTTTTTTAAATTTTTTTATGTGTTGTAGAAATGCTATTTCTAGTATAGTGCTGCCATGATGCAAAAATGATTTAATTCCTTGGGGGATGACCAGTGTCATTTTTGTGTAGTTTGCATGTTCTCTGCATATAAGTCATATAAACTGAAGATTACTAAATTAGACACCACTTAGATATCTAAGGTGTATCATAGCCCGTTGCCCAATGGCAATGGCTGGAATGTTAAAAAAGATGCATATTTCAGGTGCCCAAACACCACTGATGAAAGACATTTGTCCCAATGTGTAATTAAGCATGCTGGAGTACCATTTCTTTCATTTTTTTATTTATATATTTTTTATTATACCTTTCGTATAGTCACAATTCAACATGAAGTACGGCAGGGTCATTTTGTGTTAAACTCTGAGGATTGGTGGTCGGGCAACACCTGTAGTAATAACTCTTTGCTAGGGACAGTTTCTTCTCGGTGACTTGCTCTGTGTAATGTTGTGTGGTGAGGAAGCAAGCAGCAATTAATAACCACCTCTTCTATTTTCTGCTCTTTTCTGCTATGCTTCTATTTTGTTTTCCAAGCTGTCTCTCTCTCTCTTTTTTAAAATCAGCCTTTTCAACACATCATTGTGATGTTTTTTTTATTTATGTTTAGTACTGTATACCCCTTTACCGAGATGGCATGATTGGTGGATGGATAGCTTGATATGTAGCACATTGACCTGGTCTGCTTTTTTTCCATTCAGCACCTTTTTCATTTATTATTTCAGTGTAATACTAATATTATATATATTATTATTTTACTGCTCACACACACTTATTTGACAGCCTGCTCACAATATCACCTTTTTTATTTATAAGACGTCTTGTGATAGAAAGTAATTGGATAGGGAATTATAAGCAGTATATAAAAGTATTAATCATCTTTTTTCCTGGTTTAAACCTCAAAGGGTAATAGTTCCTATAGCACTACTTTAATATAACACCTTGTTATCAAGGATCATATCCAATTTACTGCCAAGAAAGCAAAACTGTAAGATATAATAACATGCAATTCATGAGAGAAACAAACTGCCACACATGAGTCCATGCATCATCGCTAATTGACAATTGTGCACCTTTCCATACCAGAGAGACTGAGCAACAACAAAACAAAGGAACTGCACAGACCTAGCTATGGACAGTAAGCCTGCCCAAAGAAAATGTCACAATTTAAATTTGTGAGTGTTAGGATTTAATGATGCTTCTGATAGTTCAGTTAAGACTCAGCAAAATTAACCAAGTTGTTCTTTATAACCAAGTTATGATATTGCAAGACTGTAACTTCCCTTATTGTGTGAGAATATTTCCAGAATAAGGATTCAAAGAATCATCAGGTACAATTTAAAAAATGGTTAATAAACATGAGCATCATTACTCTATTGTTGTTTGGTGAGGCACAAGGGTGTAAATAAAAAAATGGATTGCAAATGTCTTTATTGTATGGCCTTCATAGCAAAATATGGCTTGTATTGTTGATAAAATATGACATTTTTCAAAACCACATCTATTTTAAGGTTTTGAGGACTATCTGGAGCACACCTGTTACTTTATTCATTATTTTAATTCTTAATTAATTACTTGTAAGCTTCATTAAAAGCTAAACATATGTTGTGAAATACCATTCTCGAATGTCTAAAAAATGTTTATCTTCTTATTAGATTGTGAGAAAAAAAATTAATTTGGCTAAATATGTCTTAAGTCGGGCGGCACGGTGGCTTAGTGGTTAGCACGTTCGCCTCTCAGCGCTAGGGATTCCCGGTTCGAATCCCAATCTGGGTGGAGTTTCCATGTTCTCCCCTTGTCTGCGGGGGTTTACTCCGGATTCTCTGGTTTCCTTCCACAGTCCAAAAACATGGATCAAGTCACTTGAGTTCTCCAAATTGCCCCATATAGAGTGTGTATGCGTGCATGTCTGTGTGAGTGAGTGTGTGCCCAGCGATAGATTGGCGTCCTGTCCTGGGTGTATCTGCCCAGCATCCGAAACTTTCTCCCCTGGATGGGCATGGGGAACCCCACCGCAACCCTAATAGAGGATAAAGCAGAAGAGAATGAATGAATGAATGTCTTAAGTCTAAAATGTTACAGTTCTTATGGTTGGGTGTAAAGTTATGTACAAAGTTGAGGTGCAAACTCAAGAATAAACCTAATCAGTATTGGCAAGAATATTTGTGCTGTCGACTTTAAATCTGAGGGAGCTACAGTAAGCGTAAGAGTAAAACTTTATGTTCTAAGCTCATGTAAATGCAAAATGATGCTATAAGTTGTAATGTCACACAATCCAAGCAGCTAATAAATGGAAGCCCAATGGGTACTACTGTAATCATTCATTTCTTTCCCAATTGTTTTCTGAGTGTTTTTATAAAATGTCTTTTCATATCTGTTTTAAAGAGGGCCTTGGCCCAAATGGAGAGAACCCTGGCTACAACTTTGCATCTAACAGCAGTTCAGTTGCAGCTGCCATCTTAGTGCCTTTCATAGCCATGATTATTGCAGGATTTGCTTTATATCTTTACAAACACAGGTAAAGTTTCTCTCAGGGTCTCCTGAGTAAGTCATTGTTGTTTATAATGCTATGAAGTATAAAATGTATTCCTTGCAAAACACATAAAGTTTTGTTGCTACCAACACAGTTTGTAGAAAATTTAAAACACTATTTAATAACATAACACAGCATTAAACTGGAATATATTTATGACTGCATGGCTTTGTGGCCATAGTGTGCATGTTTGACTGACCTGCCTGCAGTCCAGATCTGTCAGCTTTTGGAAATATACAACATAAAAAAAGAGTTGGACAAAATTTTGATAGTTTTGTCTGAATGTTAAATTTCTTAATTTGTTTATATTTAAGTAATATAATTGTCATTAAAAAATACTTAACATCGTTTTTGTTATTTATCTGTTAATAAAGTGATTTGGCTTCACATTTTTCAAGTAATGTTTGGCTAGAAATTGTCCCAAATTAAACTCTGTACTGGTTTGTCTTGTCTCAACATCAGAAAAAGACCCAAAGTTCCTTTCAATGGCTACGCTGGTCATGAAAACACCAACGGAAGAGCAACTTTTGAAAACCCCATGTACGATCGTAATATTCAGCCCACAGATATCATGGCAAATGAGTCCGAGTTCACAGTCAGCACAGTCTGCACAGCTGTATAGCCACCGCTTTTACCAGAGGTAAGACACATATTTTTTGTTATAAAAAAAAACATAGCTACTGTATGTAAGGTAAATGAATGTTAATTAAAAGTCATAATAGCATTTTATTTGAAGGATCAGTACTATGTTTAATTACTAAAATTATTCCAGTACTTTATTTGCACATTTTAAAAATATATTAAAATATTTTCAATAAATGTAAATTTAATAATGGTTTATAATAAATATTTTGCTTCTACTATTTGAAATAATATAAACAATTACTGATGGAATTCAATGTATGTTTAAATATTTTTTTATTCAAGTATTTATCCACTTAAGAGTCGATGATCTCTGATGATCTAAAGAAGCCATTGTGTTAAAGATGTGTAAAGTAGCATTATTACTAACAATAAGCTAAATATGTGATAAAGTAAAAAAAAATTAGTTTTGCTTTTCTAAGTATTATTATATTTTCATATTGTATAATGCTTTTTTTGCACCGTTAATCTAGATCTAACTTCACAGTGCCTTTTAGCTAAATTGCCTATATGTTCACACTAGATGTCTATCTACAATATGTATATTCTAAAGAGTGCAGCTAAACCCAAATTACATTGCATTACATTACAATGGGGCTGTCTATATAGTTTTAGATGCTGTTGTCATGATCTGATTTTTGATGTGGCATGACTGCATTCATTATATAAATATGCCACTAATACCATATGCAACACAGATCTTGTGGAGGATTATCCATAACTGCTCAAAATATCTGGTTTGGCCACCATAGTGATGATATAAATGCACTTTGAACTTGAGTCCAAGAATATATATATATATTTTGCAATATACCCAAGCATATAAACTTAAAAAGAAAGAAATCATTTTATTAATTTTAAGGATTTAAAATCTCAAGGTGAAATAATTTTAACACTGCACGTGCAGATTACTGTCATTATGAAAGTTGCTTCTGTTCTTATACACCCACCCCATGCACACACAGTTACAGAGTAAAAGGATTATTAAAAAAAAGTATTATGTTAATTAACACTGTCAAAAATCTGAAAGTTTGAATTGGATATAATTAATTGCCTGTGTAGGAGTGAGTTAATAAGTATCTATCTATGTTTGCCTAAGCAGATATTGCATGTTTTCAATATGTCCAAAAATATTCTTTGTTTCACTGCAAGAACACTGAAATCGGTAGCCGGGACCTTGGTGTGCATGTGTGGGTGTTTTCAAGTTGTTGATTGCTAGGCATGATAAAAAAAAAAAAATAATTATTATGACACATTATGACAAAACAAAAAATATTTATAATAAATATATGTGGGGATATAATTGCATTTATTAATAAAGCATTTTTTTGCACAGTGTAACATTTAGATACTTTTATCAAAGGCAAAAATTTAATTAAACACACTTTTAACACTTTTATATTACTCATAATTAACAGAGGGTTTCACGACATGTGATGACGAAGAGTCAAATACAGTAAAGCTTAAATAAAAGATTAAGGTTTTTATTAATTAACTGATAAACTAAGTAAATATTCATCCATAAGACACGAGTACAAACTGTTTCACCTGAAATTGGAAGGTTTTTTAAATTCGTAAATAATACCTTTTCCACGTTTTAAAATTCCCCTTCTACGAGGGTAAGTCCAGGATAAAATGAATGTTAAACATAGACAAACTGCTGATGTACTGTATCAGTGTCAACTCCCCAGTGTTAAATTAACCAGTGTTCAGAGTACAGTCTATCAGGGTAAAGATAAACATTGTAAATGGTAATTAATCACTGGGGAGTTTGCAGTGCCTTAGTCTTAAGATCACTTGCTTTCTATTTTTTATCATATGCCCTTCATTTGGACAGAACACAATGTTGTTTGTATTAAATACAGCATGCTTTTAAATGGTGTTAAACTAGAGGGTCTTCAGATGAGATCAGACGCAATTTAGTTTCTCATTTTGTGTTATCAATCAAAGGACAAAATAAAATGACAAAATAAAACACATTTTATAGTGGTCCCACACTGGTTCTGTATTATTAGAGTATTAAATATAGATGAATTACATAGAAAAAGGTGGAACTAAAAATGGACAGTCAGTGCAGAAACAAGAAAATGTCCATCCACCCATCCATTATCTTCAACTTTGTCCTCTACTAGGGTCGCTGGGGTGGTTCCCCATGCCCATCCAGGGGAGAATGTTTCGGGCGCTGGGCAGATACACCCAGGACAGGGTGTCAATCTGTCACTGGGCACACACTCTCTCACACAAGCACACACTATATGGGGTAATTTGGAGAATTCAATTGTCCTTGATCCATGTTTTTGGACTGTGGAAGGAAACCGGCGAACCCGGAGGAAACCCACGCAGACTTGGGGAGAACATGGGAACTCCACCCAGATTCGGATTCGAACCAAATAATGAAAGTCGAATAGTTTACATATTTTATAAATTTTCTAGACTCCTACACAAGTAGTGTATATGACTGATTGTTACAATGTTAAATGTAGCAAAAAAAATATGTGTTTTATGTATAAATATTAGAAAATTACAATAAGAAATATGTCATAATATCAGTCTTTTTTGTTTTATCTTTTTTCTGATTGCTAGTTAAACAGCTTGTTGTTTATATTGTTTTCGTGCAATAATAGCCTCACGCTTTTTTCTTTTTTCCTTCACCTCCTGTCTCTTTCTTTGTTTTATTTATGTCACACATCTCTATTCCTGTTTCTTTACTTCTCATCTTTTCCCCACTTCTCTTTATATAAAACATTCATCATCATCATCATATTCTCAGATTGATGGTAAGATTTCCTCCCTGCCCACACAAGTGCCCCCACGAGCTGGAACTGGCTATGTGGGTGAGCAGAAAGACAAGAAAGGAAGTTGCTTCTTTATTTAAAAAGATACTAAAAAATAATAGTCAAAAGAGATCACAATTTGAAATAAAGCAGGAAACAAAGTAAAAAAACCAAAAAGAAAACATGTTTCTTGCCAGCAACCACAGCAGTGTTTGTTCTTTGAGACTCAACCTATTCTGCTGTTTCTCTTGTTTTTCGGGGGGGGAGAGCTTTCCATTGAACTTGGCGTGACAGTTGGAACGGTTTTGACATTGTGATTCTGTCACTTATCAAAAAGAGAGAAACCCCTAAAGTGGGATATTTCCCACGTGGCTCCAGTGGTCAGAGAGACACTAGCTTTTCTGCCAAATAGGGATTTGCAGTGTTAAGCTCTGGATGGACTATCAAGGAGAATACCCTGGACTGTCTAAGCCTAATTTTGCTTTTCCTATGTTTTCTCCATAGACTGCATTTTGGCTTTTTTTTTGTTCCTAGGATGTCAAGGAGCAAAATTATGGATAAGTACAGACTTTGTTCACATTACTAGGTCTCTCTGGCTGACACTTTCAATATCGATTCCTGTGAAATTTTCACCTGAAGCCACACAGCCTGAATTGAAGTAGAATGAGATTTTCAGGCTTATTAGAAGACAAGGATTCTGTCATTAGCACCTCTCTGTATGTGTTCCAGCCTGGAGCATGGAGTGTTCTCTTTGTTGCATCTCACCAGCCTGGTTCAGATTGGACAGGTTGCAATTCCCCCTGAGAAGAGCAGTGGAAAAACATAAAAGGGAAGGATGATGGCAAGGTTTGCTTTCAGCAGTTCATCTTATTTGTTAGTCAAGCGTTTACAGGCAAAAATGTAATATGCATTTAGGATCTGAAGCCCCTCAAACAGCAGTGTGCAATACATGCTTAAGTTTTATTCAAAAAAGGTTTTTTTTTTTTTTTGTACATGAAGATATTCACTGGTTGATGACCCCTGGAAACTAAGCAGTTTGTGTTTGCTGCTGTTTTTGTGATTTCTTTATGATAAAAAAAAAATCTCTTTCTTTGCTTTATTCTCAACTCAATGCTTATTTCAAATTGTTCATCTAGATGGACGAAGGCTGACACATTTTCTAGGTTCTGTTTTCATAAAGCTGCTGTTCAGGAAGCTGAAAAATGTGAAGGATGAGACCTACTGCCCTGTTTTGAATACACATGCTCACAGATGCCCAGTACTGGATAATGCTATATTTAACAGACAGTAATTGAATTCCATTTGTCGAACTGGGTTAAAATTATTTTAAATGGGAGCTTTCATTATATAGCATTTGCAAGTTACAAAATCAAAAACCTTTAAAATATGCACACCTGTGCATGTTTACATGCCTTGCATTTTAAGTCATAAAATAAAAAAAATTATTGGAAACCATGAACGACAGCTTTCAGCTTTTGCACACAAGTTAATTATCTTGTTAAAACAAGATAATTTGCTATTAATTCACATGTAATTAGGGACCTAAAACACACATTGCAAAGGGAAATGGCTACAAAGTCCTGTAATTTCTTTAGGGTGATATCTTTTATCTTTTGGAAAAACATTACTATCTTTCATATCTTGATTCCACAAAATATAGACTTATATATCACATGCATTATATGCATTACCCAGTAGGTCTCAAAGATGATTGCTGCTTTATTCTTTTAAACAGCATAAATCAGGGAATATCAGGATCCATAAAGTAAAAGCAAACAATATGCAGTTATTGAGTTAAGAATGGGCTGCTATAAAGTTTTTTAAAAGCAACAAGTAATATGAAATGTTTTACCTAATTGAATGTTAGAGTACCTGTTGGCCAGGGTAATAAAACAAGTCCATATATTTTGCCACCAATCTATTACTTTTTTTTTCAATTATATTTCTAGTCATTTATAGCCATCAACTTTAAACTATGACTATAAGACTGACACAGAATATCTTAGTTGTCTTGTATTCATCAGCATTTGTTGTGTTTTATGTTACATCCTTAATCATTTTCAGTTTCAGATATATGTTTCAGATTTATTACTGAACTCTTTCTAAAACATATAATATATTTTTTATTTATTTTAAATAAATTGTTTTGCACACAATTAATTATATAGACAGAAGTGTTTTGCCATAGGTGTATCAAATCAAACACCTAGCTATGTTTATTGTGTGCGTGGGTGGGGGAGCATTTTGCTGTATGACTGTGTCCTGTTGTACAAACCATGAACTTTAAGGCAATGTGTAATGTGAAAATACATTAGGGTAATGTGAAAATACCTGACTGGCCTACATAAAACCTTAAATTAAGCTGTATTTAACAAAACGGCAAAAAAAATTTAGGCAAAACGGGCATAAAACACTATCTCAAAGGCATGCTCTGAAATCATGTAAAAGCTTTACAATAATTGTGGAAGCTGTTATAGTTGCAAAGAGAGGCCAAACTATAATATGTCATAAATGTCATAAAAGCTCCTGTAGGTGTAATGTGCAGGTTTCGCAAAATTTTGTCCATATACTGGTATGTGGTGTAGTAATGTAATAATAATACTTTAGCTACATCACTATAGAAACACCCAATGGCAGTTTCAGTTGTGAGTTAATAGAGATTGGAAAATTATTATATAGTTTTTATTTCATAGAAAAATGGTTGGCAGGAGTATATATTAAAACTTGTGTTTTCTGTAGTCTATAGTTCGTGTGATGTTTTTTAATTCCTTACGTTCCTTACATTTTTTTTTTTTAAAGTTTATTATAAATCGTAATTTTTTTTAATGTTCATACATGTTGTCATAGTCGCCCATTGTCAGTCATTTTATGTAATTCACAGAAGTTACATAATTGCAAGCAACCTAGATTGTCTTTGTCAGTTTTATAAGCATAAACAAAACTTTTTTTTTTCTTTTTTTTTTTTTGATTTACAAAGGATACCCTGCCAATTATTTTGCTTTATCTTTTCTTAGCTATTCCACGCTGTCATTCTGTCATTGCTTATATAGCTTCTACACCAGTAAAACCCTACAGTCTATGTGGCTCCCAGAGGGTTTTATCTTTCTGCACCTTTGACATTACGTTTCAGTAGATGGGTGCTCTATAGAAAGAGGGCACAAAGAAACAAAAGAAAAAAGAATATGTTTTATGCCAGTGCTTTCTTTTCTCTGGTGTATTTAGCTTAGATTTAAGCCTTCATGATTTCCTTAACCCAAAAGAAAACACATGGCAACAAAAAAGGAAAACTTTTTTTCTATGTTTAAATTCATAAATAGCCTTCATGTTTTGAGTCATGGGACTTTAACAGTTTACAACTAAACTTGTTTTACGTTTCAGGGACCAGTTAACTCAACGGGGTTTATGTTTTACTATAACTTAATAAATTAAATAGAAAAATATGCTGTTAAACAATATCTAATTTACTACGCAATACTGTATTTTATTAAATATGACAAACTTATACAGCAACTTAACTGATTAATTTAAAGTTACTTTAAGTATATAGTTTGTGCATTAATCAATAACCAGTTAAATCTAAATTATATAAAGAAAGCTTCATTGACACAAAAACGGAAACAAATAAATAAAATAAGGACGAAACATATAATTTTTTCATATCTAATTTAGGTGCCTTAATGTGGCAGTATATTTGGACATTTCCAGCACCATGCATTAGAAGGGAAAGGTTTGGGATACCACCATGTGACCGGTTGTTCCCAAACAAGCCACAGAATACCCAGAAGGCTTCTGACCTTAAACTCTACGGAGTCTGATGGGGAACAATGCCTGGATCAAGACTGGGTAGGATAGTAGGAATCATGAGGGGATGGTGAAGTGTTGCATGGTGATGAACTTTTTATTTGTAAAAAGTTTGTTTGGGCATAGGTTAATTCTTGCCTCCCACTGATTGAATAGAGGCAATTGGGATGTCTAATTGGTGTCTAATTGGGGTTGGGTAGTGCTAAGGAAACTCTAAATATACAGTATATAAAATTTTATAAAGGATTTTTATTTTATAAAGTAATTCAAATGCTCACAGTGTTAACCAGCCAATAATTTAGGTTTAACTGACCCCAAGGCACCACAAACACTGTGTATTAATGAGTGTTTTATTCTTATAATAATATCTAGTTCATAGTTTTAATTTTATTATTAAAAAACCTACAAAACCTGTGGTGCTGCTTTACTAAAGTAAATAATATTGCAGAGCTCTGACATATGAAAAATACCTAATGTAAATGGTAAATGGTCTTTCTTTTTTCTGGTGAACCAAAAGCAAAACTGCTTACACTACATGATATACTCTCTAGAATTTAAGTCAGCTGCACATGTGGGTGGAATATCTCCTCTTATTAATGTGGCATTTGGGTATCCATGTGAAACATGTGTGATTTATTTAATCATGACTCTCTTCTGCTTTATTCCTGTTTATCTTTCTCAATTGTGACTGAACCTTTTTTTTCCCTCAATGTTTTACTGAATGTGACAATATTTATTTTGCACTACCTGCACCATAGTGAAAAACATTTTTTCTATTGTCAACACATTACAAATTTAAATATTTTTAAAATTTGAATACAAAAGCTTAGTTTCCCAGAGAAAGTTACTCATTCTTGTAATCAAATGTTCAGCTGTATAGGTGATATATCAAATAAATGCTTTCCCTAGAGTGTGTATACTAAAAAGTCATTCAGCAAAGATTGACTAATTATCTAAGATCAGAGATATCATATAAATGTATCAATCATTACCCACTGCTACTTGGGCGAAATGCTCATGGTGATATTGCACTTTTGCAATGAATTCCTCTTGGCTCAACAAGAGAGAAATTCCCAACCTTGAGTGTCTTACAGACCTGCTTTATCTAACCAAAGCCTCAAGGAATGAAGTTAGACAATTTGATGTTCTTTGACCCAAAGGGTTATGTTAAAAAGCAGGAGTTAAAAAAATATTGCGACAGGTTCGAATGGACTGGGCTGTTGTGAAATATGCTTGGAGAAATGAGAAAAAATGAAAATTAAATAAAAAAAGAAAAGAAACTTTTTTTTGTACAGAGATATATTTTTATGAAAATTCATTTGTAATATAAAAAGTCAAAAAATATGAATTGACATATCTGTAAATGTTTTTCATCATTGTAGAACAAATGCTAGTGGGAAATATAAAAATGACTATATACAAAGGGAACACAGAAGCAAAGCTCTCTTTTTGTAAGTGTAAAAAAAATGTATATAAAAGTTTACATATTGTATATATGTAATACCCGAAATGGCTTGTCTGCAGTATATAAAATGTATTTTATCCGTCTGTATATGATGCTTTGCATTGTGTTTAAGCTTATTCTACTTTCTTGAACTTGAAACATATTTTGAAGTTTGTTTTTTTTTTTTTTTTTTTTTTTTTTTTTGGAATAAAAAAAATAAAATATGCCTCATGTTTTTTTCCTCATTTTGATTATACATATAATGCCTAAATTTACTTTTTTGTGTATTTATCACTGTATTTTTTTATGTGACCCACATAATGCACCAGCCATGGTAGTCATAAATTATAACATGAATAAATGGTGCCAATTAAATCATTTAAAACATTTATTTTTTATTTATTATTGTGTTATTTGATAAATATCATTTGCAATTCGTTATAAATTTTCCAGAATAGGCTATAATAATTTTTTTAAGCTTTAGTAAATAGATTTACTTTCAGGTAAAATTAATTTATGTTTTCTATTTGCCTATCCTGATTATATCATGGGGTGTTAGAACTTTTTCGATCTGTCGTGTGGCTAAAATGGGGAAACACAGGATATATAGTCAGTCTATCGCAAAACATTTATGTAAAAAAAAAAAAAAATAATATAAATATATATATATATATATATATATATATATATATATATATATGTTACGCATCCAACCTATACAGGCAATCTGATTTAATGCAAGTCATTGCTGTTTTATTAATTTTTTATTCTTTCCAATGGAATTACCGTCTACATTGTATGAATTTAAACATTTTGCACCTGCTTTCAAATGTGTCATTATCATGTTTAAAAATGTGTGTGCATGAGCTTAGGAAAGCTCTCATGTTTTATACATGGACATTATGCAGCCTATCCTGACCCTGAATTCACACAGGTTGAAATAAAGGTTAAAACCTACAATTATTTTTACTCAATGAGCACACGTACACTTTAGCTGTTTGACCTATTGCTCTGGTTTTCCCATAACTCAAATTCTGGTTAAGGAGAAATAAGATGATTATGTATGCCAGACCAGCTTACATACATCACACATTCTTTGAAAGGTAGTGTTACTGCTATTACTGCTACATCAAAAAAACATCAGTTCTGTTTAACGAGTGAAACGGTGGCTTCCGTGCAATGATTCATATAAGTAATGGGTATCTTTTGACATGCTGTGGTTCAACAATAACCAATGCCTTTCCTTCTTATGTCTTGTATTATGCTTAAAAAGCGTGATATATTTTTATATTTTTACCCTGTAACATTACCACTACAGTAAAGATATTAATTTGGTTAGATAATTTTTTGCACGGCAGTGACACTGATGTTAAAAACTTTGTTAAGCATTTAAACCAGTGTAACGCACATGAACACACCCCTTCATTCATACCCACTGCATGATCTTGATTAAGTTATTAATGCATGTTTTAATATAAGACTTTTCTTTGGTTTTATAACTGTATTTTGTCATGACCAACTAAAGAAATTTGTCATTAAATATACAGTATAATTTTTTATTACTTTTACTATTTACTTCCACTACTTCCAGTATTTTTTTGTAATAGAACCTCCCATTAGGTTTGAGGTCAGAAGAGTGTTTGGCTAAGTTTGCACATGATGGCTTGACCTTTCTGCTCTTTAATCTAAGCCCTGTTCACTCAGAAAGGAAGTTGATAGACTGGCAGGGCCACTTATTTGCTCAACTTACTTGTCAGATTGAATATTTTTATAGACCATGCAGTTAAAATGCAGTGCCATGGCAACAAGCCTCCCATGATATTGTATTGAATACCTTTCTGTCTTGCATTGTATATACTGAATAGCATATAGGCATAAGTTCCTAATTTCATTCACCTTAAAAAAATAACAGTAGCCAATGTCCTGCATCGGTTTATTGACTTTTGTAAACCTGCAACAAAAGCGATATGAGAGAGAAAAAAAACACAGTGTGTAACTCAACTTATAATTGATGTATTTTAAACCATGTTAAATGTTTAATATAACAATCGTTTTTGTTAAACATATGTAGTTATTTAACGAATAACAAAATTTATTTTCATTATAACTGACAAAAAGCTCTTCAAATAAAGAGGATGTCACATTTACCATGCTTCTCTTTTACGATATTTCATTTCAGTGGTAAATATAAAACCAATCAATTTGACTAAGAGGTCAAATAAAATAAAAACTAAATAATCCCCGAAAAAATAATGAATATGTAAGCATGCCTAGATCTATTTCATGTACAAGTAAATGGATAAATTATAATATCTTGCCAAGGAGTCAAGCTGTGAGTCTGTAGGACAAGGAGATCAAGAAAGCTATCAAACGACCAAAATGTCAAAATCTACAAACTTTTTGTTTTTTTTAAAACATTTAATTTGTGGAAACCCTTAAATTAATATTTAACAAGTTGTTTTACTACTACATTAAGTTATTCATTATTAAGTTGCATAAGCAAAAGTTTACAAAAGGTATTTGACATGCATATAAAGCAAAGTGCACTGGCATTATTACATAAATGCTTTTCCACAGGCTAGACAGTCAACATTAAAAAAAACAATGGCAATATTAATTTAAGTGGAAATTCCAGTTAAGGTGATATTAAGTGCAAATAATCATTCTGTTCCACTGTTGCACTGTAGGCCATTTTTTTGTTAGTGTTTGGCCAAAGATATGCTTTCCCTTAGTTTTCCCAGATTGAACATGTTGTAATGGAAGAGATTCGGTGGGTAGCAACCACCTTGGAAAAATAAAAAGAAGCACTAAGCATACCTTTTGACCTTGAGTTTCTTGTAAATGCAGAATGATGTATATACTCCAAGGTACCATAAAACCTCTTTTTGAAGGTGCATTTTATACTTGGATTCGTTCTTCTTTTGATAATCGTTGACACAAAAATAATAAAAAAAATAGAAAACATAAAGCTAATAAAGTCCCTGCTGTATGTATGTATGTATGTATATATATATATATATATATATATATATATATATATATATATATATATATATATATATATTCATTCATTCATTATCTTTCACTTTATCCTATACTGTATTAGGGTCGCGGGGGGGTTCCCCATGCCCATCCATGAGAGAACGTTTCGGGCGCTGGGCAGATACACCCAGGACAGGGCGCCAATCTATCGCTGGGCACACACTCACTCACTCACACAGACACATGCACACTCTATATGGGGCAATTTGGAGAACTCAATTGACTTTATCCATGTTTTTGGACTGTGGGAGAAAACCGAAGAACCGTGAGGAAACCCACGCATATACGGGGAGAACATGGAAACTCCACCCAGATGGGGATTCGAACCAGGAATGCAAATGCAAAATGCACCCTATATGCAAATGTCACATGGTTTTGGAGAGAAGAATGGCGGGGTTTAATCAAGAAGAATAAAACTAAATGAAAACACAAACTATAGGGAAATATTCACAAGAAAGTAAGAATATACTGTAAAACATAGCAGATTATGAGAGCTATAAAGAATTGACACTACAGAAATATAAAATGACATAATAAAAGATTATATATGAGTTGGATGAGCATATAAGTGGTAGAAAACACTACTGGAGAATATACTGTAAGTGTTAAGAATAATATAAATGCTACTACAGGTATAATGCAACAGGAACACGTAAGCAACACTTTCCACTATTGATAACATAGCTTTTGTCACTGACACAGTTTTACAAATCTGTTATTGTAAATATATCTCTCTGTGTGTGTGTGTGTGTGTGTGTGTGTGTGTGTGTGTGTGTGTGTGTGTGTGTGTGTGTGTGTGTGTGTGTGTGTGTGTGTGTGTGTGTGTGTGTGTGTGCGCGCGCGCGCGCGTGCCTTAAACTGTAGTATCAAAACATTTTCACCAGCACAGTTTATAGCTTGGTTGTGCTTAGTCAATGGCTTTTGGTTCTGTGGTTGAATGTCATTTTAAATTTATACATTTGACAATTATGAATTAATTTTTAGGTTTGTTTTCTTTTCTTTTTTTATATAACTTTTTTTTATCGTGAAATTTAAACTTGGCTTATTCCAGAATTACACATTTAATTATGTTAATGTATTACTACAATTATTATTAGTAGTAGTAGTAGTAGTATAATACCAATACTGACATAAAATGCAGAACCATATTTTAGATTGTCATTGTACTCTGTGTTGCACATTGTGCATGTTGGTGACTTGGGTCACTACAATCATAAATTAATGGCAGTACCATGAAAGATTGAAGCATTTATCAAAGTAATTAGAGTGCTATACATAGAGCACATTTAATTAGTACAGCATGGAGATGGATCTACTTTATAAATGCTGAACTTTGTGACAACCTGTGCTGAAAAAATTTTGTGGTTCATGGGGCCATCATGGATGCATTATGGAACCATCTATTTATCATTTGGAAAAGCACTATAGTAATTATAAAACACTGGCTTAATTCAATGAAAAATGAGTGAAACAGTGATGCTATGTGATATATTAAAGCCTTAATAAAATGTGTTTTACCCATGTAGAAACTGGATCATGTGGAATTATCAATTAATTAGCACCATTTAAATGATTACTTTTTAAGTGATAAAGTTGCCCGTTTTTCCTACAGTGCTTACATATGAATGAATTTGTCCTCCAGAGTGCAGTGAAACACACACTGAAGGTGGGCACTTGTACATGGTGCCCGGGAAGTATATGGGGTTAGGTGCCTTTAGGTCCTTCAGGAGCTTCAGGTCACAAGGCTGGTTCCTTAATCACAAGCCTATGACTGCCCATTTTATATGACACACACTAAATTGTTGAAAAAAAAACAATGCATAAAAAAACAATATAATGTCTCAAAAAATAGAGAATAGAGAAGTTTGTGTATGAAGTAGAGAAAAAGGGAAGTTTGTGTATGTATGTCAGTGCCATTACTATATAACAGGTTTCCACCGACCCAAGTCATGGTGTGGCTCAAATAACAAAATGTTCAATTACAACTCAAGTCTATAAGATGTTCAATCTCTTTCCTAACATATGAAATTAATACAACAAAACACTAAGTTAACAGGTTGCTCTCAATTGCCCTGAGAGTAAAGTAGCCTTATGCCAATTTTTATTTTCACGGATTTGAATCAGCCATGGCACTGACTGGGATGAAGCGTTTACTGAAGATTATTGAATGGGTTATCTCTTTTCTCAATATGATTCCACACTTGATAGATCACACTTCATGTTCTGAATGAAGACCTGAAATAGCACAGGGTTAAAAAATAAGAGTGTTTGGGAAGAAGCTTTTTTGTTCATTAATAATATGCCCTCATTTGTCCTATTAAAGTGAAAAAATCAATAGCCACAACTATATAAAAACACTAATAATACTAACAACAACAACAACTGCTGTTGCTGCTGTTGTTGTTGTTATGATGATGAAAATCAGTTATGGCTTTATCACTTGAAGAGTCATGTCAAGTAAAACAATTCCAAATTTAACACCTTTCCAAAACTGAGATGTATTGTGTGCTATTAAGGGCCTTTTAAAAGGTCAGTGGAAAACAGGGTAAAAGTTCAAACTAAATGCATTTGAGCTGAGTGTTGATGCATTAAAATGGTGCAGCGCAGTGGCAACTTTTAATGCATTTTACATTCAGTGTAGCGTAGCATCAAGGTAATGCATTTTCTCCGTAGGGTAAAAAAGGTATAAAGTGGTTTTGTAGATTATTACATGAAAATAGCAACAACATAAAATTCTTTTAAGAAAAAAATGTATGAGCTGTTATTGCTTCATGCAATTCAAACATTTTTTCTTTTGCATTAAAGGGCAGAAAAGTGTTTCTTTTATTTTATTTAGAACTTTTTATTTCAATTTTTATTTAATTTAATGTTTCATTCATCAATCAGTTTATTAATGTTGATTTATTCAGTGTTCATCAATGATGGTTCCTTAAATAATAAGTTGCTGTTTATTTTTTTTTATTTTACATTCACCATTCTGTTCAAGCTTGTTTCTCTTTTTTGTCAGTTGGAAAGCATTTTGGTCAACTTGGCTCATTCTCATGTATCTGGGTTTTCTCAATTTTAACATGAATAATATCATCCAAACTTTCATGAGTTCATATTCAATAAGCATTTGTTCTTACATTGCCTTATGCTTTCTTATGCGTTTCTACATTAACCTTCTCCTTAATTTTCTTTTTTTCCCCAAAAAATCTGTCTCTACACAGCACAGAATTCATAATTACCTCTGTAGTCAATGTTTTACACTCTTTTTGTCAGAAGGCCTCGTACCCCATCCTCAGCTGTCTTCCTGAGCTTCCAGGTTCTTAAACATCAGTGAAAAGCCTGTCAGAGTACATTCAGCTCTGTTCTGTACTCACTTTAACCTGGTGCTTGGTGTATCACTTCTACTGCTAGTGAAGAAGTGCACATAAAGTTAATCATGTTTTTTAATTTTCTTTGAAGTTTAAGTTTCATCTTCTTCCTCTTTCCATTGAATGAGCCTAGACATTATGATGAGGAATCAGACAGGTATGCCTGCTTCAATGCAGGTTTTACCCGGCAAACCACAATTTCGCTTTTGGTTGATGGATTTTTCTCCGCTTTCATAATTTCCTTTCTTCATGGTCATTGCAGGACCACTGCTAGTTGATTAACTAACTGGTAAAGAGGTTTTACAAACACAAGCAATTCATCGCAATTTTACCCATCTGACAAATGTGTAGGGTAGGTCAATGAACTGTTACATTAAGGAGTAACAAGAGTTGGGTTTTATTCAAACATCCAAATATCAGGCAGATGGCACATTGCCACATAGTTGTGGTGGGTTGTGCTATTTTCTTACAGCTAAAAACATGCAAGTTTGATTCAAAGAGGGAAACGGGTTCTATCCATGCGATGCATGTCTTGGGGTGCTCCTATTTTTAACTGCAATTTAAAGACACTTATTGTCAAGTGAACTAAAGATACTAAAATGCTTTGAATGATAAATGTAGGTCAAACCTATGTTAGACTCTTTTATTTATTTACCCATTTTTGACCTTTGATAGACCTCTAATTGTATATGCATGTATACTGTATTTGTGTATATGCATTTTGAGTTCCCTTTTAATCTTAAATTCACAGCACAGAGTTAAGATTGAGCCCCAGTCAACGTAATCCTGCTTGACTTAGCTTTACTTACACACTAAAGGCTAAACTGACTGACAGGATGACTGAAATGCACAGAAGAGGGAAAAACTGTGAACAAAACAGATCTGGCAGTGGAGGGAAACCTTATGGTACTGAGTATTATCCACAAGCACAGCAAAGATTAAGCACAGCTACAAAGTCAGTTTTTTTTTTCTAAAATCAGTGAAAATCACTCTGAGGTGAAAAATAACACTGGTTTTGCATTTTAGCTTATTCCTCGAAGACTTTACCTGCCAAAAATGTAAATAATGAAATTATTAAAGTAACCACTTGATATGCTTGTGGACATTGTTACCAAGATGTGAATCATTATTTTTCCTTAATGTGACAAGAACCTCAACATGAAGTAAACAATATTGTTGGAAAATTGTCCTTCTTTTCTTTGTGGCATTAAAAACACCATTCATCAACTAGTAATGTAAAGCAGACCCTTGTTGAAAATCATTTGCTTTTTCAGCAGTTGATTGTAAATGTGTGATCACTAAAATTGCAATGAAAATTTGGTTTGTTTTTCAGAGAATGATAAAAAATGTAATAGGTTTTAGAAATACAGAAATACATACATATTTACAGAATTTAAAAAATTCCTTTAATGCCATTTGATGTATTTAGGGCAAAGATAAAATAATATACTAAATAACTCAAGGGTGGCACGGTGGTTAGCACGTTCGCCTCTCAGTGATAGGGATTCCCGGTTCGAATCCCCATCTGGATGGAGTTTCCATGTTCTCCCCGTGTCAGTGTGGATTTCCTCCGGGTTCTCCGGTTTCCTCCCACAGTCCAAAAACATGGATCAAGTCAATTGAGTTCTCCAAATTGCCCCCTATAGAGTGTGTCTGTTTGAGTGAGTGTGAACCCAGCGATGGATTTGGCACCCTGTCCTGGGTGTATCTGCCCAGCGCCCGAAACGTTCTCCCCTGGATTTTGTGGATTCTACTTCTACTTTTTTATTCTACTTTTAATTTAGCATCACTTTTAATTACTGCAGACTTTCTACTTGGATTTTATAGGTGCTGATATTTATAGATATAGTACAGTTTCATTCTTTTTGTCTCTTGAATCTAAAGCTCGGTTACACCAGTACAAGCAAAAATCGATAAGTTTTTTATAATTATATTATACTGCTAACTTTGTGTGGTCATCACAAAAGTGTAAACTTTTCCCTTTTGACAAAAACATCTTGTAGCAGTAAGGTTGTGATTTATTCATCAGTTTGTGAATGGTGTCAGATGATGTTTGGAGTCAGATGATCCGAAGTTGTAGGCACACACGCCAAATAAGCAATCTGAGTAATTGTCGGTTTGGCAGGTGGATAAGAGACCTGCGGAGGGGATGCTCAAAAACACCTGTTTTGTGTATGTATGTGTGTGTTTGTGTGTGGAACTGCATGTGTGTGAAACACTGTGTGTGGCACTGTGCAGAAAAGTGTTAATTAAAACCTTGAGGTGCTGTATTATTTGTATTTAGCAATAAAGCCTGTTTTAGTTCATTCTAACCCTACCTTCATCCTCAGTTCCCTGAACTTTTTTTAAACATCTTAAACCCAATTATCGAAATTATATTAATATTCTTGTGCCTTCAATTATTTCATTGTCATTCATAACTATTTTTAATGTACTGTACATCTGTATTTCACATCATAAGCTGTATGGCGTACTCTGTAAAAAAATCCAGTTTCAATAATTTAATTATAATTAAGTAATTAAAAATAAAACATTTTTATTGTGCAATTTATTGTGCAGTTCTATATATTAGTTATTTGCAGTTATAATATCTGTCTTACTATTTGCTTATTTTAGAGTTTTGCTCCAGTGAGCTAGTAAAAAATGGAAATGAGGATATTTACTTGCACTGTTTGCAACAATAATATAATAAAAAATCTGTTTGCAATAATAAAATGATAGAAAAATTTAACTTGTATGTCTGAGTGTTCAAAAATATCTTGAATAGTCAGTCATTGTTTGATAATCTGCAATCATGCTTTGTATGCACGTTCAGGGTTTAAACATTAAAGATAAGCAAAGGAAGATTTTCTCTACCAACACTGTGTCCCAAAATGTTTGCCCACTTATACAGAAGATATACAGAAGTGACTTCAGACACTGATGTTGGACAAGAGGGCCTGGGTGGTAATCTTCATTCCATTTCTTTTTTTCCCAAATGTGTTGTATGGGCTTAAGATCAGGGCTCTTTGTAGGCCAGTCAATATTTTTTTTACACAAAACTCACTCAACCATGTGCACAAGGGCACAGTTATGCTAAATGCTAAGTCCTCATCAATCTGTTTCCCACCGAGTTTAAATTTATAACAAACATACATGGCCATGTGCTTAATTTTACACATGCACCAGTTATTAAGTAGATCATCTGTATTTAATAATTGAGAGGTGTGTTTAAAATGTTTTGTGTCACATGCCAGGGCATGATGAAGAGACATAATTTATCAAGCATGGGAAGAAGCTTTATTTATAGATTGTGTTAAAATACTGTTGGCTCATGACACTTTCCTGTAACCCCTCTCCACCGTGTTTGTCTTATTCCAGCTCATATAGTCTGCCGACCAGTCATTTGCAGATTGGTCTCAGACTGGCTCAACTGACCTCAGTATCAGCAAATAAAATTACATGCAGTGTATTTCAATATATTTATAAACTCTTATGCTGTATCATAAAAGATCCCGCAAAATATGTGCCAAAATCTGAAAGTAACTGATGTACATTACTATACGTATATTATAGTTGTGCAGATTTTAGTCTTAGTAAACTGTATATAAACAAAATATTTTTTCTGCTTTATTTGCGCAGTGTAACTTTTTTGCTTTTCCAGACATTTCTTTTTCTATACTACATACCTAAAAAATCATGGCAGCATTTCCATGAAACTAGAGGAAAACATTTGCCAGTTATATCATTGATGATTTTTAAACTGTGGCCTAATGACTGCCAAATAAACATAATTAGATTTGTATTGTATTAAATAAATTACTTTATCTAACTTATCCAATCTATCATCTTTATGATTGCACATAGTACTTAGCAAAGAACAGGGGGCAGCAGAAATCATTCTGGTGCTATAGTACATAAAATTTCTGCCAGACACCTGGAAACTCGAGGTCATTCATCTCCTCTCACATCTCAAATAAATTCAATTTGAAGGATATCACATAGATGTAAGTGCATGCAAAGGAGGAGTGTATAATGCTCTGGGTTAATATGTGCATTATGGTTTTGTAGTTAAGGTAATGCATTACTGCCCAGAAAGTTTATGATTCAAGTGCCAGTACTATCTGTCACTTGAGTTGAGTATGCAGCCTATTTTTATGATCTGATGATTTTTAGCACCTACTTAAGAACAGCACCATGTGTTGTGCCTTATAGAAGTGACCCATAACAACACTTTGAGAAGATTGTAGACAGATCTTCCTAAGTTTGAATTAATTTGGGTACAACCATCACAGTTTGACAGGTTGAATAAGGTGTAATGCAGTGTTTGTTTATTTTTTTTTAACATAAATGCATCTCATATGATCCAAAAATATTTTTTACACTTTCATCTTTCCAAATACCATATTTAAACGTCCACGTTTATTTTAGCAAATTGTTGATGTGACCTTTTAAACTTTAATAGTAGCTATTGTGAGAAAGATATTTAGGTTCTATGTTCTTTTGTGACCTTGTGGTCAATTATATTCTCTGGTAGTGATTTTTTTTTTTTGCTGAACTATGTTTATTATTAACACACAATCTCCATGACTGTGGATTTATGCAGTTTAAATCCCTGAAGTTAGCTTTTAAAACTTTTCCAGGCTTCAGAGCGTCATAGAGTATTTTTATCCTGTGTTCCAATAATGATAAACATCCGCTAAACTTTCAAGTGCTACCGGAGTTTGCATGTATGAAATGAGATGACAATACAATATTAAGAATCATTTTAAAATCTTTACCAAGTCTTTTGTTGGCAGTTTAATACAGGCTATGGTAAAATTAACTATAACCTGTACCAGTGTAACCCATAAATGGTGTAAACCATGTGACAATGCACTGAAGTACCAATCACATATGGAAAGTCATTGCAAAATAAATGCAAACTGTTTTACATTCAATTGCACAAGTCATATTTTACTTTCTCAGTGTAAGCATTTTCGTATAGCTTTTTGTATAACACTACCGTAATCTTATCCATCATCACAGTGAGACTAGAACAAAGAATTGGCATTCAAATTTAATTAAGTATTAATCAATTCAGTTTTGCGGCATTGCATTTCCACTGAGAATGAATTCCAACTACATATGAGACTAAATGCCTAAGGCTCAGGCAAATCATTGTATGAAATGCATTTGAACTCATAATACAACATGAAATTGATTTCAAAATGACTATTTCAAGCATGCTGGATCTCAAGAACATGATTATTACATAGATAACTGATGAACTATAATTATTACATCGAGAAGTCTAATTGTAATGATGGGTTTAGGATTTAAATTAGTTATCACAATGCAAAATGTCAAGTTTCTTTTTTAAAAAACATTTAAGTTTATGTGTAATATTAAAATGGTCTCTGCAACTTTGAAATATGTACTACAAGTATTGAAATAGGAAGCATTTTTAATATTGTAGTTAGGTGGCCACTTATCTGTAAATGTGTATTTTGTATTTTCATGTGTTTGTGTGCAAACATGTGCAAAAATCCAGGTAACATGTATCTGTTCTCTGACAATCATTTTATACCTTATATGGTTATTGTTTATTGGATGTTATAAATCAAAACCTGTTTAAATCTAAATCTACAAACTGCAAAAAAATTTATCACACAGTAACTTTAATTATGTGAGCCTTAAAATAATTTACAAATAAATTTATATTCAAGCTGGTCATTAGTGTGACATATTATATCAACTTTTAGTTTACTTTAAAAAGTAAACCCCAAAAAAGTCTCATAATATTACTGAACTAAATATATATGGCTAAATCGACGTTAACAGTGGGATGTGGAAAATAACATTTTACATACATGTTATTTATCATACTTTGTGTTCGACAGAGCACTTGAATATATACCTTTCTATTCTGCTATTATTATATTTGTAATAATAATAAAAATTATGATTATTATTATTATTATTATTATTATTATTGTTGTTGTTGTTGTTATCAATAATACAATATGTTAAATAAATACTATTATTTACAAAAATTATACGGAATACCACTATAAATTATTCTATTTCAGATGTCAGTTGCAATTTTCACTGTCCACTAGTTTGAAACATGAAATAATAAATAAAATTAATTATAATGTTATATAAATTACATTCATTTACATGTTAAAATTTATCCGAAAACAAAAAGCATTTAGCCTTTATTTATTTATCTTATTGTTTTAAATATATGCAAATCGATCATGTGTGTTTTAACATACTGTATTAAGAGGTAAAACAATAGTTAGTTCCTGATAAACCTGATACCGGTAAGTTACAATAGTCGTTTTAAAACAAGTATTTTGAAGCTTTTCTTATTAAATCTTAATATAGTCTTTTCTATCATCTTTAATTTACCAACCAGTACATCAAACATACCTGACTGGTCTTAACTGAAAAGTGGCTTTTGACCTTGTCTGTCTAGCTCCGAGAACTCAGTTCCATTTAGGGGTGATTTATTTTTTATTTTATTTTTTTATCTGGATCAAACTCGGGTGGAGCTTGTGCCAAAGATCAAATCAGACTGTATTCTAAAGTAGATTAACCTACTTTGAAAGCTATGGGTCTAGTCATGGCTCTTTTATGGAGAGTTGCTTTGCTAAAAGACGTTACCTTTGAAAGTATAATTATCTTGTTTTCTTCAGTTTCAAAGAACACCCACATAAAATACAGCAACAAATGGCTTTTTTCGGTCCGTTAGCTGCAAGTAGCTGTGGAAAAAGATCTGTATAAAAGTCAAAGGCTACAATTAATATTTTGCTTTTCCAGCTACACTACACTCAAAATATAAATACAACTAATTCTAAGCCATTGTTCTATAAAAATGTAATTTAGCGATGGACCTTATATTAAAACCTGTCTTGTGAATCTGTTCCTTCATTATCTAAAATAACCAGATAAGCTTAAAGCATTATAAATCTAAACCCTTCTTTACTTATCACACCCTGTTCTTCATTACAATCGTAATTAGAACACAGCTTACCTCCAAACATAATGCCTCCGCTTAATTGCTTTTGAAAAGTATAAGAGCAAAAGATGTTGTTCAATCCAAATCAGGAAAGCTTTTAATTTCCCAGTGATAACGCTGTTTACAGTTTTTGTCCATGTTACAGAATTCTCATTCATCATAATAAACTGTGTTGACTTTTTATTTATCAAACTAGACTGTCTTTATTAGGGCCAGAGGAGTGGATGTAGTCATGATAGACATTTAAAATAAACTAAATTTAATTCAATCATTAATAAATATAAAAGGCAATTTGTATTGAAAATATAACCTGATTGCTGGATGCTTTTCAACAGTAAAGAATTTTTTTGTCATAACAAATGATGATATCAAAAGGCTATATTACATTCTTACAGTGTAAGAAATTCATGCCGGTTTGAAGTCATTTCCTCTTGAAGTTCATTTCCTCTTAAAAATTACCTAAATACAGTTTTTATATATTCAGTTTTTGAGTGGTTGTGTATGTATGAATGTTAAATTGTTTTTTTTTACTTGCTTCTACTTGATGTATTAGTTGTCTACATGTATGAACTTTTGGACCATATTTTGTGTTTGGTAATAGATTAATAGATATAAATGTTCCAATATGTTTCACATTTTCTGTGTGTTTGTGAGCAGCATGGGATGATGTCGTCTTGCACACACTACTGGCTGGTTAATCTGCCATGTTTGAGACTAATTTAAGCTTACGTGCATTCGGACGATTGGATGATTTATTTTAGCCCGAGCCCCTTCATGCAATGTGTTGATAAATTGTCCAATCAGGTGCATTTGACTCCTATTCAATCAGACAGACAAGCGATATAATCTTGGCTGGGTTGTGTGTTCAACCAAATTGTTCACTGAGTTTAGTGTTAAATTGCATTCTTAGGGAAAGTGTCCATATGTCAAAATATAGTCTACACACAAATTACTGTGGGCGGTTTGCCGACGTGGGCTGTTGTTCAATAATTAAACATTGTTTAACAACTTGTTACAAACTTGTTACATTTTTTTTTTTCTTTTAGGAAAAGGCCAGGATAGTTAATAACATTCAAGATAGCAATGTCCTGTAAATTACAATAATGGTTGTTTAATGTTCAGGTAAAATTCTTCATAATAGAATTTCATTGGACATTAACCATCCTTTACAATTTGGTTCAGATATTTTGGGAATTCTATGCACCATTATTTTATTTTAATTGATTAAAAGAAAGTGTCATTTCCATTTCTCAGTTTGAATTCTAGCTCTTCTCTGAACACATTTTCTCTCCTCCTTTTAGCTTTAAACATGTTACAAGTGATACAAAGGTTAATCATAATTCAGCAAATAAACAGGAAATTAGCATCCGGAATTGATTGATGTAGTAAACAGTTTTGCTGCAAATGAACCTTAACACTTGAGTTCATGAAATTAAAGAACCATTTAAAATATTTAGCTAGTATCCATATCAAATAATATTATGTTATTCTCACGACATCTTCTAGTTGGCATTCATTATGTCTTCTAATTTACCTACTAATATCTATTTTTGGTTTTCATTTATTCATTTACTTAATTGCTTATCCTAATTGATGGAAAAGGCTCCTTTAGAACACATTACAGGCATTCAAACATAAAAATTTTGTGTCCTTAGTTTCCATGACTAACTATGTTCCCGGAGTCCTTATGCAGACATTGGTATGTTTCTATATGCTTTCTTCATATAGCAAGGACATCAGTTGTTCCCCTAAGAGTCAAATCTTCTTTTCCTGAAACAAGAGCACTATTTACTGTTTCATCATGCCTCTCTTAAGTGATTTTTTGTTTAATATAACTATCCATTGTAGGTCCGATGTTATCAGCCTTATTTATAGCTGTATTGCATGCAGATGGATTTGGCCACAGGTGCAGATGCACCTGATGCCAATCACCGATCCAGCACAGAGCGTATTCAAGCTGACATTATTGAGTGCTCGGCAATGGGCAATTACACACATGGCAGAATGGCCACGGCACTACAAGCTGCCAGACAGCACATGCTGTACTTTGGATGGGCTAGGTGTTGCAAGTGACATGCGTAAATATATAAACACACATAAATTTACCATGTAATACTACATACTGGTCCTGTAAAAATTTAACATTTCACTGTTATGTTATATGACAATATGAGAAAAAACAATAAAGCATGTTTTGACATGGCAGTGCTTTTAAACAGATCAGAAAGTATCAGAAGTTTATATACAGCACCAACATGTAAACTTTATGCATGGAGATGCCTTTTTATTGCATATGTTTCTCTGAAAAAGACATGTGTAACTGAAAGATAAATAAATAAGTTTTAAAATTCATTTTCTTGAATGTAAAAATTGATGGAGGAATGATGACAGAGCATAAAAGCTTTTTCATTTGGGTATTATTCATCTCTGTTGCAGAATATGGGTCCTTGCCCAAAATTGTTTTAGTTATCATTGAAAGCCTTTATTGAACCTGATCTCTTAAACAGTAATTTAATGGAATTTAGTCAGAGAACTTTTCAAGATCACTTTAAAAAGAGAAAGAACAAAATGGGTTTTCGTTATCTGTATTTTCAATAATGAGTGAATTTAGCAATTCAGAAAAGTAGTGGTGAATTCCCCTGCATGATCTGTCCTGCATATTCCACAATTATATGACCTTTGAAGAGGAAAAAAGGGTAATATAAAAATTGTAAACTTGAAATATAAAAAAAAAAATTCTTGTCTGAATATGGTTGTGAGCATGAGTCCACATCCTAAAAAAAAGATCTATTTCTATGTCCATGGCTTCTTTAAGTGGGAGTTGAGTTTGTGCTCAGTGCCCTGCACTTATATCATTCTTGTGAGTAGTGTTGTTGAATAAGGCTTAGTGGGTATGCAGATGATTTTGGCAACCTCACTAGGTGGAGGATGCACAGGTTGCTCACAAACACATACATGCACACAGTGAAAAAAATTGTAATGGTGGCATGTGTGAATATAGTTTGTTTATATCTTATTTACATCACCTCATTATCATATGTCAACATGGGTTAACTTATTTTTTATATAATCATGATTCTACATTTTGCCATACGGGTTGCTTTCAGGCAAATATGTATATTTATAGAAAATATAGTACTAAAAAGTGCAAGAATACATAACAATCTTAGACAAAATTAAAAAGGTAAATTAACTTTTTAACTTTTAAAAAACAAAAAGTTATTTTAAAGATAAATTGAAATTCAAATTAGAGTATTAAATATAGTAGTAGATTCAAGTATTAGAATACAAAACACAAATCAGGTTAGACATTATTATAGTACTTATGAATTAAAAATGCACAACTTGAGAATTAGAAAATGTGATGATGTAAAGATTTATTTAAACCATAAAAACAAAAAATTACCTACAACTTAACAAATTATGTACAAATGATTTCCTCTAACTCCAAACTATTTTTATGACCTGCAAGGTTGGTAGTTGATCTTGCACAGATTTTGCAAGATAATATTGTTTTATATTATATACCTTTTAATCTTTTCAGGAGTGTTTTCAGAATATTTTGTTTGTGTAAATATAAAGTAATTTGAACTTATTATTGAACTTAATACTACTTATTATTTATGGCTATAATATTTCAGTTTAATTGTACCATGTTTAGATAATCTTGCTCTTGTTGTATTTGCTTAACATCCTTTATTAGTTTATTTTGTGTTCAGTGTATACACCTTGATTTACTTGTTTCATTATTTTATAAATATTAGAAGTCCCACATGTAGAAATTTCATGTCACTGAGTGCATGTTAAATACAATAAATTCACTGTTTATACTAAATGCAATTAGGTTTTTATTTTATTTTTTAAAGTCAGTAAGTTTAAGCGCTCATAGTTTACAAATAATGCAAACTAACAACTTTTAAACACTCTAATTTAAGATTCAGCATAAGTAATAAACTTATCATGTGGATAATGCAATTTATTAAATCTGATGTTGTTATATCTAATTGCACTGAAAAAAATGCACCTACCAAGTGGCAGTTTAGGACATTGGTGTTTAGCCTGGCTTGCATATTGATGCATGCACCAATATGTGACATAATGAATTACCTTTTTGTAAGAACAATCTATTAAAATTCTTAACACATCTCTGGACTTGACATGATACTCCATCAAGAGTACTTTGGCTTATCGTACTGTTTTATAAAATGTGTCTACTTCCTCACACATATGAAGACTGTTTAAATAATTCCCACAAAATCAAAGCTTATGGGAGCTCTGGAAGAATACATTTTCAATCATGCTTTGTATCATTGTGCTTTGTCGTGTTTCCATTGGGAGCAAGTTAAATTAAAGTTATTAGAATATTACTGTGAATCTGCAATGATAAAAGTGGACATTATTGTAACATAATATTTGCTTTATCTCTAATCAGACACCTTTTTTTATTTTTCCCACTGAGGAACTGTGATGGCCTATTATCAACATATGTGACAAATAGGAAATGAATGCAGCATGAAGCTCATTTTTCATGTGTACACCTACATGCAAAAGTAAACAGGGCTTTTATTACTTTTTTAAAAGTTACAGTCAACTCATGTTAAATACTTTGTATACAACATGTGAAAAACAACATGCTTGTGAACATGCTCTCCTCGTGGTGAGAATATCTGACAGGAAAACCCATCATAAACCTGTATTTTTAAGTTGTATATGACTTTATCTGTGATCAGGCTGAAAGAAGGACCACATTTTCTAGACCTTAACAAGTTATAGGGGGAGAAATATTCCATTAATAATATTCAAACTATTTTTTTTTTTTACTTTTGGTGCCAGAATCCCTCATTTAAACTTATCCTATTAAATCAGGATCACTATTAATACTGACATATTAATGTAAATATTAATGAGTTCCATACCTCATCAAGGCTGTATTTCCCCTCCAGATTATGACAATGGGTTTGCTCCTAGAGCATAACTGCCACCCAAGTCCATTAGTGTCACTTTAATCACCATTCAAATGATCCAACTTATAAGATGGCACACTGATTTAAACAGCTCATACCTCTTGTTAACTTTCAGGTTTTATTTATTCATTTATTTTCAAAATGAGATGATGATAATAATAATAAATTATAAAACTACACTCATCGTGTATTAACAGAAAACCAATCTAAAATATCAGAACAGATAATTATTATTATGTAAATGTCAAAATTAGGCAACAAAAAAAGGACTATTTCCTTTGTATTGTGGTATGTTTATGATATTGTGCTGCCTTAATTCAGAATTGTTAAAATGTCTAACTTTTTAAATAATCAAATCCATTGCTATGTTATGGATTTCTAAATAATTATTTAATGTAAAAAAAAAAAAGTATTTTGTTTTGGACAGATTTATCTATTAGTATCTTTAGAAAATATACTTCTTTACCTGTATGATCTTTAATAAGAGACCCAAACAGTCACTGATTTAGATTTAGAAATCGGTGTACAGATTTAAGTTACCACCTGCTCTATCGTACATTTAATGCTTTCATCAAACATCCTGTTCCAGATCAACATCGTTTGCCTAAAGTGGAAGAAGAGAGTGCAAAAGAGAGAGAACAATACTGGAACATGGTGTAATTAGTAATGTCAATTTATACAAGTGTTCTGTGAGTTGTAAATATACGAGCATATTAAATAGCCTAAAGATGAGTGACCCAAGTCTCAATGTGAATAATTATGTAAATACATAAAACAGTAAGCTAACAAATAATTATGTTATATGGTATTTGACTCCGGGCGGCACGGTGGCTTAGTGGTTAGCACGTTTGCCTCTCAGCACTAGGGATTCCCGGTTCGAATCCCCATCTGGGTGGAGTTTCCATGTTCTGCCCATGTCCGCGTGGGTTTCCTCCGGGTTCTCCGGTTTCCTACCACAGTCCAAAAAAAACATGGATCAAGTCAATTGAGTTCTCTAAATTGCCCCCTATAGAGTGTGTTTGTGTGAGTGAGTGTGTGCCAAGTGATAGATTGCGCCCTGTCCTGGGTGTATCTGCCCAGCGCCCGAGACTTTCTCCCCTGAATGGGCATAGGGAACCCCACCGCGACCCTAATAGAGGATAAAGTGGAAGATAATGAATGAATGAGTATTAGACTCCAAAAAGTAGGTTATGGGTATATTGTTAGAACATCTTTGTAAGTGCTTTTTTATGATGTACATGCCTATCTACCTATTTACCAGCCTCATTATTATTATTATTATTATTATTATTATTATCTAATTATTACCTTATTATTATCTAACATTAATACTTTTGTGTACTAATGATATTAATATTGTGGCAAAACTGCCTTATGTAAGAAGCTAAATAAAGATCTTATGTCAGTTTGCTTTAGTTGTCACAATGTGCTTCCCTCAGCCTGGTGCTGAATGATGCTATTCCTGATTGAATGGAACAATTAAGGTTCTGGGTATTAAGGGAGTAAAATAAATCAGATAATGCCGGGGCGGAATCTATGTGCTTAATTTTGAATCTGATAATTAAATCTGTTTGCCAGGAATGTCCCCTGATAATTAAAGTTTTAATAACCATTCATAGAACACCTCTAATTTGATAGATTATAACTGTATTTCATGGCTTTTTTATCATCAGTGTTCTATGCCTCATTTGTCAATCACATACCTATTTTACTGTAATACATGCCTTGCATTAAATAATGGATCTGAAATGGGGGTGCACAACTTTAAAAATTGTGATGCACCAACCCAACTCTAAAAAGGTCACTGTGATAAAGATCCACTGTATGGCTGTCTCACATTAGTTTCTGGTTCACACCCCAAAGACAGTACTCTGGATTAATATTTTCAAAATGAAACGGTCAAATAATTGACACAGCAATATATTTTTTTGTTATTTTGCATAGTAAAACTTTATAAAGAAAAGGAAAAAAAGAAATACATTTTATTTGAGAATGTCTGAAATAGCCAATGACATAAGACTTCTTTAAAAGGTCTTTAGTCTTATACTCACCAATGCTCATCACTTTGGTGTTTTGCACTAAACCTGGCTTCTTAGTCAAAAGTGTCCATTTCAGAGATCTGTAGTGTCTTCACAACAATGTGACTGTTCCGATTTTTTTTTTATTTGTGGGAAAGGCAGTAGTTCAGAGCAATTGTTAGAGAATTGAATACAAAACATAATTCATCCTCCAACTTGTGAACATGGTAGTTGTGGGATTAACCTGGTATTCAATAAATTCAATTTAATCTATTATCCCATCACACGGTCAGGCATTACACATGCCAGAAATAATTTTTTGAAGTAAAACATCTGGGTCAATGTAATAGTCATTTTCCCACCTGAATGTTTTCAGTAAATTCAGTTATTGGGGGTTGGGCAACTTATTAGCTCTAGTTTATCTGTCAATATAGCTTTATTATGTGGGAAGACTTCCCAGGGGAAGCCCAGACTGGCATGAAAAGGACATCCATATTCCACACAGAAAAAAAAACCCTAAAACAAATTAAACCCAGGTCCTTCTGGTGCTAAAAACAAGTTCCCACTACTCATTATTCACATGCTATGAATTTGTCATTGCAGACAGCGCTGGCAATAAAATATATGGCTGCTTATTCATGGAAATTTTTTAGCACAAAGTGTACTGTGCTTGTACTAATATTTCTGCTAGGGGGAATCTGAAACCTAATAGTGCTACATTTCAGTATAAGTAGATTGATGGAGATAAATTTACAATCTTGAATTGTACAAGACTGCTAAAAGGCAATGTTTCATATAATTAGCCTAACTGGAACTAAGTAGCTATTTCTGATATTATTTTTATATAGTTACTGTAAATAAAGCACTGACGAGAAAACATGAATTTTCACAATCATTGATGATTGGTAAAAGCACAGTGATGATGGCAGCCACTACAGTAAAAGTAAAAGCACAGTGATCAGGTAAAAGCACAGTGATGATGGCAGCCACTACAGTAAAAAAACTTTTCTTCAAAAAAGACATATAATTGCGATTTCATGTCCTGTATATAGTCATAGATAGATAGTCTTTGGTGGAAATAAAGCCTACAAAAGCTGATCTAGCAACAGCAATAAAAGACAGAGCTGTATTGTTGAAGAATTCTTTTTGTCAAGTTCTAATGGCACAGTGTGCTTTTTTTCTCAAAATTTCCCAAAAAATGTAAGAAAGTTGAAATTTTGAAAATAAAAATTCATGTCTTGATGTTATTTATTGTTTTTTTTATTATTATTATTTATTTGATTTGTTACCAGGGGTTGTATAACACTGTATTACTCCCTAACCCTGGTGGATGTATAGCTTATAAACACGGCTGAGCTAAATTATCCTGATGTAGATGGTAAATCCATCTACAAAAGTCTGTTGGTAAAACAGTAACAATTACCATGAGTTGTTAAGATAAAAGTTAGAAGTATGTTTTGCTGGACGAATCTGTAGTCCATTTAATATGTAGACTGTCTTTTAAGATGTCCTTTTTGATCTTGCTAGTCTTGTTTAGTCACAGAAAAACTAATGAGCTCCAGCAGTACATCTGCATCTGTCCACTGTGAAGATGGCATAAGCACAGAAAAGCAGATTAGCAATGTTCACAGGAACTAAATATTAGTTTTTATGCTTTTTTAGCTTTTACACATCAGAGCATTTTCAGTTCAGACCATGTTACTACTTTCCTCAGTGGTTGTATTTACCTTATTTATTTATTACTTAAATATATTTATCACTTAAGTCTTGTATTTTTAGGTCATTTCAGTTTTTTTGTCTTTACATTGCTGCTCAGTTAAAGAAGAACCATGCATCTAACTCAAAAATATTTGCATAATAATTATCAGGGTTTGAAAGTTTGCCAGAAAAATGTTCTGTTCTAAACCCCACATATGCTCAGACTGTGTTTTGGTATTAATTACCATAATTTCAGAATACCTAAAACTTGTGTCCAGCACATAACTACTGTATATTAATTCAGATTTTTATTTTTAGTGTCTAGCAACTAAATAAAAATTAAATAAAATTTCAAAAATCAAAAAGAATAGCTTACATTGTGATACACAATCGTTTTGCATATAGCATGCACACAAACAGATTATGCTAAATCTGAGATTGTGCAGTATGTACATGTAAATATTTCTAAACTTCAATGGATTGACATATTCTTCATGCATCCATTCCTCTATTCATTTTATGTAATTCATTTTGAATACAGAGCCTACAGAAACATATTTAGTTAAAATGCCTTCCCCTTCCTATGCTCTTAAATTAGACTAGTAAAATGTATTTTGTTTATCTTTCTCCACATTTTGCCTGAAGACACTTGAGCAAATAGAAAGAGAAAGGAAGAATAATTGATAGAATATTTTGTAGAGCCAATATTTACTAAAATAATTAATTGCACATCTCATTTAAGCAATAGTCGCTTGCTTGTTCTTACAGAACATACAGATAGAAATCCAGTATTTTGAGGTTCTGCTTTCTTCAGCTTCACCCATAGATTGTGTTACTGATTTAGGTCTGGGCCACTCAAGGTGGTGTAAATGCACACTATAGACTAAAGGCATGCTTCAATTTCTGATTATTTTATAAAATTCAATGTCATGCATTAAAGGTTAAGAAGCATATGAAGTGGGTTTTCATGTTTTTCACCACTTTAGACACATAGTATTAAGTAAACACTCTAGCCACATACTAAAAATGCAACAGTTTAATGATTATAAAATCCTCCTTCTCACATGAGTAGTTTTAATAGCAATTGTGCGTCGTAATGACCCTGAAAGTTTTAGCTGCACACTGTCTATAACTGTTTATTGCTATAATGTTAAGCCATTTTCATAACATTCTCATACTACATTTGATACTTAGAAACATAGGTATGGTTACTAATGAAAATAAGAAACTGGTAAAAATAAAGGAAATAAGTGTAGGCCATATCTGACAAACTGGGAGACATAAAGTGGAAGGTTGAACATCTAAAAATACCCCCTTGAGCAATGGGCCTTGCTCAAGGATCCATATTGGTAAATTTAGTGTGATTTGAACCCACAACCTTCAGAATGATTGTCCCACATCCTTAACACTGAGCTACCACATACCACAGTGGAGTTTAACAGTATTGTCACATTGCCTTTTACTAAACAATTTGTAATGCAGATGTTTACAGACAAATAACAGTAACTAATAGAAAGTTAACTTATTGCGAAATGTAACACCTTTACAGTGACTTTGTGTAGTGCTGAGCATGACTTAACCTCAGCACTCACAGGGTGTATAAAGTATGTTCTCCCAATTATGATAAATCATAAAAAAATCTGATTATGCACACAAAGAAATAGATTCACTAAAAGTACAATTTGGTATACAGTTTTTACACACGGTCATGTTCAAAACACACATATAGGAAAAAAATAGCTCATATCCCTTTAGGTGCCATTTTTTTGTATACAATTATGTTAATCTGTATAGACTAACAGGTATTCAAACAAGGGAATGTTCTGAATGCAAATGTCACATGGTGATATGTTAATAAGTATTTTCATCATTTACCCATGAACAAATTAGAATTGTACTGATTTGCTGGAACTTCTCACCATGTAATTGTGATTTTTACATACTCTTTGACAACCACAAGGACAACAGTGCTAATGAATTTGTGAGATAACGTGTGAAAACATGAAGGGCCTCAAGGATACAGACTGAACCTTGATACTGCCTGCATTATAATTAAAGCCCTACATTCACTATAAATATTAATTGACTTAGTTCACAGGTAAGCAATGAATTACCCTTTTTTATTTGTTTTAGAGAGTTAGTTGAGAGTTAGATGAAAAGATGAAGTGCACATTTCCTGTGTGCACATTTCCTTTTGAAAAAAAGGCTTCTTTCTTTGCCTCTTATGCATAAGCCAACCTTTAATTGGTTCTAAATATCATTTAGACAAAAAAGAGGGCTTGAGATCTTTTTTAAATAAAACTAACACCACATTTAGAGGATACAGAGTACTAAAACAGGGGTATGTATAATATATTTTTTGATATGTAAATGAGTACATGTTCATTACAAACTACAAGTGATAGTTTTAAAGTTTATTAAAAATAATCCCAAATAAAACAGAGAACGCAAAAATATACCTTAGAAGGTACATGAGCCCCACAAACAAAACATTGTTACACATTGCTCTTACAGAGCATGAACACCATACACGCGTAAATGGAAAAGGAAAATTAAACTAAAAATTGAGACACGTACCAGTACTGATAGCAGATGCACCTAACATGCTGTGCAATAGGTGAAGACCTTCTACTCCCTACCTGTAGTTCCCACCTGCTCATAAGCTCACTGTCCTTTTGCTCACTTACATTTAGCTTCTTGTAGACAGGTTCAACTTAAGGCCAAATAAGCACTCTTGCCTCCAGATGTGGTGGCCAGACACAGTATGTCGCTTGCCCACTAGAACCAGAATCAAAGCCACCTGCTGTAGAAACAGAGGCATCTAGCATGTGTGAGCTACAGACATGCCACCAGTGACTGTGTGTGTGTGTGTTGCACTGACCCAGTGTGCAATAAGCTTAAATAGTATTGAAACTAGATTCGTCACTAATGCCAGGTGCAGCTGCAGTTGTTTCAGTTCATCTCTTCGTGTTAAAATAAACAACAAGAAATAATGTTTTAACTGTGTGCTATCTCCACAAAAATATAACATTCCAAGACTTAGTCCTCCATTAAAGGGTCAATGAAGTGTGCCAAAAATGTCTAACCATACAAGACATCATAATGCATTAAAATCAAGAAAAAATATTCTGACCTACCTTCAGACTTTGACTTTGCAATAGGAAACCACTCAAAAATGTCAAAGCAGACAAGGTTTAACAAAGACACTGCATGCATAATTTATGTTGCTTATTAAACACCTCAAGCCCTGTCTGTCAATCATCAAAGTACAAGGTTCATGCATAGCAGTCACAAAATTATAGTGTTTTTGCACTATTATTATTATAAATAGTACCTTTTATTTATAGCACTGGACATGGAATGCTATTCCATTCACTCTGTGTTTGTTTCATACCTATGATATTGCATTCTAATCATTGTGATTCAGCTTTATTGCTCTGGCCTGTAAGCAGCGAGAATGCTGAATCTAAAAGTGGTACCTAAGAGATATATTATGATAATTTACATCAGTGCTGAGGCACGCAAATGAGCTGTGCGATTTCGGCATCTGCATTTATGAGTTTGAAATGCATTATAAATGCATTAGTACTTTCTGAGGCACTGAATTATAACAAACTCTGATTTGCCACGAGTATGCATGTGATATCAGTCTGAATGAGGAAAAGGTTAATGTGACAAATAATAAAACTGAAATTGTAGACAGAGGCATGGCTTATTAAACTGAATCTGTGGTGAATGTGTTATAAATTAAAACCACAGGGCAGCATAGTAAATTGAATGCGAATGAAGGGTCATACATCTTAGAATAAGTGACAAGCTTGAACAACAAATGTCAACTGAGGAATTATAATTTCCTGTGATAATATTTTTATACATCCGCTTCTTCAAAATCACTTTCACGATGTGGCTGTGAAATTACTTTAAGAACAAGATATTTTGTAGATTTACTTAAAGCCTGCATGGAACAAAAAATAAATAAATTAAATAAATAAATATATATATATATATATATATATATATATATATATATATATATATATATATATATATATATATATATATATATTTATAGGGCGGCACGGTGGCTTAGTGGTTAGCATTATATTATATATAATGTAATTGTACTAATATAATTAAACAAATAAAGAAACAAGGAGGTATATCAAATAATGTGCCAATGAGTGTATATTATGTAGGGAAAAATAGAGGGCACAAATGAGGGTAAATGTGGCTAATGTGGGTAAGTGAGATGGTCACAATCTGAAAACTGCATCAGTGGGGTGAACGATTGTTGTCAGATTGTCAGTGCCCTAAAGATGGCAAATGCTCAGCATCATCAGTTGCCTGTTGCCATTTGTCTGCTATGGCCTTAACCCCATCACTTACAAGCGTTTGTTATCTCTGCTTCTGATGCATTGCCCTGATGTCTGCTGCTGTTCCAGAATTGCTACAATGTGTGATTTTAATTGGATTTATAGCAAGTTGCTTTTCTCCTTTAACCATTTCTACATCGAGACTGTTAATAGGAAATTACACATACACATTCTGTTTCTACACAAAAATGCTGCTTGCTGTAAACCATGTATTTTACATTCCACAACACTACTGTTGCATGAGTGGATGGTGATGAAATTGACACTTTTATCATTTTAGATATGCCTACTTTGTTGATGCAAATACAGTTTCATGGCATCAGTACATCTCATGGCACTGAAATGCAATCAGTGCAATATTATATATTATGTCATGTGCCGCATAATGATGCAGTGCCAAGTTACCTCCAGGAGCAGATGTGTAGGCAGTAATAAAGCCGCTTGTGATTGTGTTTGTGATTTTTATTGGACCCCCCATCTGCTGGAGATTTACAGTAAATATCTCTTTTATGACACACACAGCAGTCGATGTTTGCACCAACCTTTTTGATGTCCCTGCATCTTTTTCCTGGCTTACCCAAAAAACAATAATGAGATGATGTTTCGAAAGCCATATGTGACCTTCCGTTTAATAAAGCATCAGTGCATATGTAACACCCTACAAAAAGCTGAAGCAAGTTATGTCATAAAATGTTATTCATTTGTAGTCACTTAGTAAATAATAGTGTAATTTACTTGTACATATTTAGTCAGCAATGTCATGGCTCTGTGGGTTGTTAGCTCATTTTGTATATTTAATAATACTACTACTACTACTACTACTAATAATAATAATAATAATAATAATAATACTTGTATGGTTTTATATGTGTAATTGAGGTGATTTTCTTTTAGTATAAGCATAACATACAGCTAACTTGTGTAAAAAAGGTGACTGATAGTGTTCTGAGAAAACTCTAAGAAAAAGAAAATGACTGAGTGAGGAAGTTGATGAATGAATAAATACAAATATGAATGAGTGACAGAAAGTGAGAGAGTTTTTAGTGTTATTTATGTAATATGTGTAAGCAGTTAAGGGAAAATAGGTTGTATTTTATATGTATTTTAAAGCAATACATGGGAAAGCTTAACATATGCATTTGGTTCTGCCTCCAGCTTAATAACAAAACATCTGAAATGCACACCATGGCCAAGTCAGAGGCCTGACCTAAATCTGTGGGTCAACTTCAAAAAGAGCCACAGAATGAACTATTTGAAAAAATTATATTTAATGTAAGTCTGAAATACATGCATCTAGCTTTTGATTATGATTAAAGCACACAAAGTCTGAATAAATTAATAAAAGGGTCAATAAACTATTCCCTTGACCAGAATCGATTTTGTACTTTTATATTTGTCATTTGTATAGATGTGTATATATAAATCTGTAAAAAAAAAAAAAAATCAATTTTGATTTAAGTTTTAGGGTGTTAGGTTTTAAGTGACATAAGTGTTTATGTTGTGGTTTGATTGGCACTGAAGTTTAGAATAAATGAAATAAGAGAGATTAAGTTCAAAAACTTATGCATACTCTGCTGTGTAAGGGCACCCTGACTTGATCTTCTGAAGGATATGTAAATGACAAAGTGGTTAAGAAATAGATGAAGTTCAGAGGCGAGAAAAAAAAAAGGTGTCTCAGAGTTCAGGGCATAGTTCAAACATCCCAATAAACAGTCAATCATGGGATGTCCAAATGATAGAAGTTTAGAGGCAGTGAAGAAGGTCTTTTCCTAAAGGAAACCATCAACATATATCGAACGAGCCATGTGGCATGGTTATATTTAGGAATGTGGATTGTGATGAGTACTCTCCAGTACCTATCCCATTCTGCCTCAAGTCTTTAGAGAGATTGCTAAGCTTGCCAGTTTGACAGACAGCGCTTCTGGGACTCGGATTGATTGGGGAGATGTCACAGTCAACGAGATGGAGGATGGTATCAAGCATGCAATCTCACTGCCTGACCTGGTGTGAGAAGAACATCTAGCTCATCCATCTCTGAGCATTACACTCAACTGCAAAGACATTAAGCCTTGGGATAAAGCCTGTCTGGGGCACTTAGAACCCGCCTGGCTTTCTAACCACTGGGTTAGATTTAATACAAATTTACAGCCCAGCAAGCAGTGAAACTAATCTAAAATATTACGAGCAAAACAAATACTTCATGACCCACTGTCTATCTCATTGTAGATAAAATGATACAATACATGTGTACAATGAATTTACTTTGATTTATGTAAAATCATCATTATCATTATCATTATCATTATCCATATTATTGTCCTTGTCACTTTAATCCAATACACAGTTGCAGAGGAGACATCAACAGCTGTAATAGTGGGGATTTGTCACAGTCAGGAGGGGATTACAGACAGCACAGGGATGGGGTCTAGCCTTGTGTTTTTTCTTAAATATGTGTGTAAAGAATACAATAATATAAAAAGATGGTAGTCTAATAATTAAATAAAACAATCCTCTTATTTAATGAAAGTGTGTGTTAAAACACATAGTAAAGAAATACATTTCACATAAATTATAACAAGTACTGCTACATTTTACAGCACACTCATTTTTTCCACTTGTATTTGATGTGCTAAAATATGCTTTCGAGTCTTTGAAAAATCTAAACATCAAGTAGTACTTCAGTCTTCATAAACAATCAATTTTTTATTAGTAAAGCTGGTGTGAAGTGCATCAGAATTACTTACACATCATAAAGCTTACTGAAACTAGGCTCGGCATTGTCAAACATGATCTTGCACTAGCTTATTTTATCTTTTTGTAATATGGCAAGCTATAATTATAATCTGCATATTTTAAATGCAATGTTTTGACACTGTGGTGAAAAAAATCTATTATTTTCAATTATTATCAAAGTAAATTAATTAACTGTAAAATACAGGGGCATGCTATAATTTTACAAAGCACAGCAGATTCCTACGGAAAAGAGTCTTAGCAACATCTGTGGCATGAGTCATAATGTTCTCATCTTTTGAGTCGCTTACAGAAAAAAACAGACCTGTACCACACTAACAAAGGATATCAGCAGTCTACCACTTATAAGTGCATAATTCATTATTCTATATAAGCAGCCATTCTTGGGTGTTGTGATTGAATACTGGCATTTTAAATGTGAACATGCTATGCCTCAGTGAGTCACAAGGATGTGCATTCACAAACTCCATTGTTACTTCGGAACTATTTTTAAATGTTAACAGGAACTAATCAGCAATTATGTTAAAATAAATGTGACTGTCTATGTAGTCAATATCTTTATCAGCTGTTGTAATAAGTTTTTTATTGGTGCCCTACTGTAAATTTTGTCCTGGCTGGTAAAACTGCCAACTCACAAAACGCGCTCACACCCTGCTCAATTTTGTCTTATTCTGGGGCTAAGCCTTTTTCTCCATTCTTTTGAGACTTTTTATCCTTTTTTTATCTTTGTGCACAGACACACATACAATTTGCACAGACAAACCACAGATAAGATCCATTACCTTTCCTGCTTTTCTGACTCTTGCAACTTTGCTATCATATTATCCGCTTGCCAGCTTTAAATCACTATAACATATGAATTGCAGTTTTTGTTCAGGCAATAATTTTGATGCATAATTGATGATTTTTAAATGCTTGAAACCGTAATATTTTTTACCATGCTAATCAATGTTTGGAAAAGTTTTATAATCTTGCAATTAACAGTTTTGAAAGTGACCTGAAATCTCTCTAACATTTATTATTTTCATACATTATATTAGGTCATCAAGCAGATGCCTTTATCCACATTGACTTACAAGTTGGGGTCAGAACACAGGGTTTATACAGCGCCCCTGGAGCAATAAGGGTTAAGGGCATTGCTTTTTTTTTTTTTTTTTTACTACACCCCTTCTGACAGAGGTATTAAGCAATCATTTACTTAGTTTTTAGTATTTTGGTTTTTTTAATTGTTAACTTATTATCTGTACTATAATACATGTACCATACAGGAAAAACTAATATGCATTTGTAAAGTAAATAAAACAAATACACAACAATGAATGACACTAAATGTAATTATGCCTATCCAAAAATCCAAAAACTTAACATGTAAAGACTAATTAATTATGCTAAAATAAGTAAGTAATAAGTAAGACAAAGTAATACAAAGTTTGCATTTCTAATGTTATTTGGGGCACTTCTTAAAAGTTTGAGGGCATAACGAAAATAACTTTCTTTAGTCGAACTGTAGCTTGCATATAATCTGAGCACATTTAAAAAAAAAAAAAAAAAAAAGCAGGGCAGCCAGCTAACTATATATTACAATAATCCCATCCAGAGGATAGAAAAGCATGGATTAGTTTCTCAGCGTCATGTAAGGATAGCGTGTCATTTTGCTCTATTTCTCATGAAATGATATGCAGTTTTTTAGATTTCCTGTATTTTGCAAATTATATGCATTAACTGAAGTGTTTTGTTTTTTAGACAACCCCACTCCTGAGCATAATTATTTACATTATTTTCTTGTTGAAATTGGTCCTTCATCACATAAATTATTTTAGGAATTGTTTATTTAAAATAACCATACATTATAAAGAAAATAATAATTTTTAAAATGTCCACAGTTCTTATAGATAAAACTAAACTAATGACCACTATTAATCCTTACAATACTTGTTGACTTGATGAACAAAATAAAATCAAAAATGTATATCTTAATTTAAAGTACCAAAATAAGCCTTTGTGTATGCCACTTCTGTCACGTTGACCTTCAGGACTTTGCTTTTGTTATTCTTTCTCTTGTTTTAGTTAATATCTGAGTTTCTGTTTATTACCCTTTATTAATTACTTTCTACTGTTTTGTTGTTGTTTTTTTATTATTATTTTTGGTAATTAATCTGGTGATCGTTTCAGCCGCTTTGGTCGTTGGTGCTCTGAATGATTGTCGTGTCTGATTAGTTAATTAATTAATTAGCCATGATTTGTCTTAAGTTTTTGTGATTCGTATTCGTATAAGCTTCCTATGCCTACCACTACCTGGTTGCTGTGTGCATTATCGCTACGCTTACCTGGATTGTGGCTTGTGACAACTTTAATCTGCATATAAAATGTAAAATTATAAAGCTTAAAAATTGTAGATTTTCAATTTGTAAAACATTTGTCTGCCATGACCACCTGTGTTAATCAGGCATACACAGAATGAAACAACCAATGTTTTTGAGCTGTTGAAATCATAAAATAAAATTCTTAATAATGCATAAGAAATGCAGGTCAACATGATTACCATTGGTACAGTACAAATCTATTATGAGTATGAATATATTGAATGACCATTATATATTTTGCAAATTTGCCATGTACATACGAAAGAGAGTAGATACAAACAAATGACCAGACCAGAGCAAAATATCATTCCTTGTTATTTAGGATTTACAAGCTGTCTAGCGATGCAAGATTAATGAGCCAAACCATTATTGCAGTCCCCTCTGGAGTGCTCAGCATAATAAAAGAAACATTTACTGAATACAGTTGCATGGACACACACTGTGGTTTATACATTAGTTAAGCAGGCATTTATCTAGGGGCCCAGCCTAAATCAGAAATTTTATCTGCAATTTGCACAGTGCAAGGCACAGATTATTAGATATATTTAATCACTGGCCGAAGTTTATTTCAGGGTATTAAGGATGTTGGGAAATGAAGTAAAATCTAAGTAAGGTTAAAGAAATGTGGTATATTGTGCCTTCAAAGTCGTGCCAATTTTAAATTGAGGCCTTTGTGTTATGGCTGTGTTGTTCTGTAAGTTCCAAAAGTTTTAAAGAACTAATTTTAAAATAACTCCAACTCTATTGGGATAAAAGACACTTCACACACACACACACACACACACACACAAAACATTTTATTTACTTTTTTATGTTGACTTGACTTCACTTGACTGGTGGTCAAAAAAGAATATATCTTTTTTGTCCCTTTTTTCTTTTTTAATCAAGTGATTAAATTCGCATGGCAGGCAGCACGGTGATTTAGTGGTTAGCACATTTGCTTCTCATCGCTAGGGATTTTGGGTTCGAAACCCAATCTGTTTGGAGTTTCCATGTTCTCCCCGTGCTCGCGTGGGTATCCTCTGGGTTCTCCGGTTTTCCTCCCACAGTCAAAAAACAAGGATCAAGGTTAATTGAATTCTTTAAATTGCCCCATTTAGAGTGTGTTTGTGTGTGTGTGTCTGTGTGAATGAGTGTGTGCCCAGCAATAGATTGGTGCCCTGTCCTGGGTGTGTCTGCCCAGCACCCGAAACGTTCTCCCCTGGATGGGCATAGGTAATCCCCCCAAGACCCTAGTAGAGGATAAAGCGGAAGATAATGGATGAATGAAAATTAGTATGGCACAGTGGGTAGCATTGTTAAGTAAAAGTAAAATGTTAGGCTTGTATGTTATCTTTATATCTGTTTAGATTTACTTTTACAGTTCACAAACATGTTAGTAAGTGAACTACTGATAAAAACTTGCCTGAGATGTTAAATAATCAGTAAATGTCTTTCTGCTTTGCAATAGTCTGGTGACCTGTCCAAAGGGTTTTCCTGAATTAATTACGGAGTACTGATAAATTCCTTATTCATGATTACTGATAAATTCCTTATTCATGATTAATGGAATAAATCAACTGTGCATTTATTATAAAGGAGTTAAATGTATACTATACAAGAAGATGCACCCCAAATCCAGAAATATTCTTATTATTGCACAGCAATGGATGGAGAAAATAAAGAATGTTGAAATCTTAACTGTTGACAAATGTGGGCTGGGTCACAGGAATTGATTGCTGTTTAAAAAATGGTATTAATTTTTTTTTTGACATACCAGTAATATTAATAGTGAAGCATTAAACATAGAAATTACAGTATCTGTGAACAATAATAAGCAAAATAACCCACAAATACTTGTATCTTTATGCATATTTACACAGTTTAACAATGCAATGGATGCTACTGCAAGAATATCAAATTAAGAGCATTCTTAAGAGCACATGAAACATTTAGCAGGTATTAATGAGTCTGTTTTAACAGTCAATGGTTTCCAAAACTATTGCTGTTGAACTGCAATGTGTCAGGTGCCAGTTTCTAGGGTTCTGTGGTATATGTTTGTGGCAGAAGGTGATACTGAATTCAAATTTGTAAATAGTGCATGGAATGATGGATTATGACATGCGGGATTTGATTATTGATTTGGTTGATTTTTGATTATTAACCAGGTATAAAGGAAGGAAGAATGATTAATTTATAGGTGATTTTCTTAATTACTAGACAGTTATTTTCAACGAATAGACAGAACTCAATATCAAGGTGCTTAAATTGTTAAAAAATGTCAGAGAGGTAAGGCTTCAAAAGTCACATCATGACAGTGCATGTAAGCAAAGACATGAAGGATTATCTCCTAAGCTCCGTAGAATGTGTAATCCTGTTAATTCAGAATATGAGCCATGATCCTTCTCTTTCCCACTCAGTCTTTCTCTCAGCCAGTGTAAGCCGTTTCAGCCAAACTTTTGGAATTACTATGACAGCAATTAGGAAACACCTGATTTACAAATGAAGCATGTTGCTTTTTGGAAGTACAGACACACTCACACAGCATGAAAAATTTGTCCAACTGCACGTAAAAGTTGTTACTGTGTCAGACAGAACTAAATACAGTATGTGGTACCTTAGTCACATTTTTATTAATTTTTTTACATTAATCATTCAACCAAAATATTGCTAGGGGAAAATATTAAATGCAATTAACATTGCAATAGGTCCACTATCTAATTATTCACAGACATTGTATTATTTAAAATAAAATTAAATAAATATAGGGCGGCATGGTGGCTTTGTGGTTAGCACATTCGCCTCTCAGGACTAGGGATTCCCGATTGGAATCCCCATCTGGGTGGAGTTTCCATGTTCTCCCCGTGTACGTGTGGGTTTCCTCTGGGTTCTCCGGTTTCCTCCCACAGTCCAAAAACATGGATCAAGTCAACTGAGTTCTCCAAATTGCCCCATATAGAGTGTGTTTGTGTAAGTGAGTGTATGCCCAGCGATAGGTTGGCGCCCTGTCCTGGATGTGTCTGCCCGTCGCCCGAGACGTTCTCCCCTGGATGGGCATGGGGAACCCCACCGCGACCCTTATAGAGGATAAAGCGGAAGATAATGAATGAATGAATGAATGAATAAATAAATATAATGATATGCCTATGACCTTGATCCTTGTTTTTGGACTGTGAGAGGAAACCGAAGAACCCGGAGGAAACCCACGCGGACACGGGGAGAACATGGAAACTCCACCCAGATTGGGATTCAAACCGGGAATCCCTAGCGCTGAGAGGCGAACGTGCTAACCACTAAGCCACCGTGCTGCCCTCTATCTTATTAAAATTTCTGAAAAAGCAATGAATGGATAAAATCAGAGCTTAGAAATGTATTTTCTAAAGAGACCACATGAGAATCTCGGGCTGTTGTTGAGGGCTCAACAAGTCGAACTTAATTCAAAATACATTCATTGCCTTAGTACTGTGTGCATGGCATGTGGGCACAGCATGCACACAATAAAACTGCATAATTAAAAAAAAACTTCTATATATGATTTGTAAGCATTTATAACTTCTTTTTGAGCTCCTAAGCCAAAAAAGAAAAGTCAAAAACCTGTGTGCGGCTAAATATAACTATATGGCCATTAAATTCATAGGTCCTGGTTGAAAAAACATAGGAATAATCAAAACTGCCTTCTGAAAAGTGGCTTCTTCTTCTGCCCTGGTCCTGTAGCATGCCTTTGTCGTCTGGCTGCGTGCTGTGCACATAATTGGCTTTGTGAGCTGTGCTTCATTCAGTCAGCGTCCTCAAAGTTACATATGTTGCCTCAGATGCTCTGAGATCAATCTATTTATAAATGTCTTTATGCAATTATGGATCTTTTTTTTGCACCTCCAGTGTGTACTGTGTTAGTCTCACAGGTCAGGTACTGTGCTCCAAACTAGCTCCAAAGCGTTGCTGTAATGCTGCCTTTAGTGTCTCCCGCCACTGTTGTTCTGCATCCGGCATGTCAAGAAAGAATTTCCAATCTCCTTCCATGTTGGGCAGTCTCATTACTGATCTTGTCTAATCTCATCACAGCATTTTCATCCTCACCAATTTCAGTTACCTCTCCTGCCTTTTGGTTGGTGCCACAGCCTAAAAGCAATACAACATTGCATACTTCACAACTGTCCTGTAAAAGTTCTCTATCACTCTGACAGATGTTTTTCAATCACAAATCATACCTACAAACCTACGCTGTCCACTTCACCCTGCTTGCACACTTCTTTACCTCTCTACCATATTCTTTATCAGTTTGTACACTCAGCCTTTGAGTATTTAAACACCACCAATTTTTTATGTAATTTTTTTCACTTCATGCACTTGCAACTTTTCATCCACACTTCTGATTATTCTCACACACACACACACACACACACACCCACACATATATATATATATATATATATATATATATATATATATATATATATATATATATATATATATATATATATACACACACACACACACACACACACACACACACACACACATACTGCTGGTAATCTCCCAATGCATTCTCCCATCTCTCCAGGCAACCATTCTTCTCTTCCTTTTCCTAAATTTTAACATCTACATTCTTAAGATAACATTAAGAACCACACTGCTGTTAACAAATATTAAACTTTTTTCTGAACCTAGCTTTCACTGATTAACTTTGTGTTAACTAACCATCTTAAAACTGTCAGTCATCCAAACGTAACATTTCTAAACCTCCACTGGTATCTCATCCAGGACAACAGACTTTCAGCTATTCGTTCTTATTTTGGATTTCCTCACTTTCTCCCTGCTAAACTGATTCAATGTTTCTACATTCTCAAACCTCTTCTTTTTGTCATTTTCTATATTCTTCAGCCCATGTACAGCTTCCATGTACACCATCCCCATTTGACAACACGTTTCATCTCCTTGTACTCCTGTCTAGTCACTTCATCTCTCTGGAGATCCAAGATCCCTTTTTTGCCAACCTCTTCCTTCTTAAACTTTCCTGCACATGCTCAATCATCCACCTTATGTCTTTATCACCCATACTTTAACCAGCTGTCACACCAATAACCTTTTTATCTTATTCTCTTATCACTTTTGCTTTTGTTGTATAGTTCTTTTTTACTACCACCCAGTGCCTGACACACCTTGTCTCTTAATTTCACACCACTGTCTTCTTGCTTTATTCTCCACCATTTGATTCTTGGTTTCTTCCTCACTGTTTTCCTTTTCTTTACCAATAAAAACATCCTACTGTCACCACCTTACTGTCTCCAATATCTTTAAGGTTTTGCCTCCTTCATATGAAATAATTCACCTGTGTGCTCCTTACTCAACTCCTATATATCAAACTGTGTTCTTTATTTAAAAAATATTTTCACTACAACCTTTTTTGCAAAATCATATGTTCTTTTCCTCGTCATCCTTATTCTCTTCACCAACATAACCAGTGAAGTCAGCACTCCAATTTTATTTTTAGCTATCCTTACTATAACATCATCTTCAGTAATCCTGAAATCTTTCTTTTCCTCCAACTTGTAAAACATTTTTGGAGATTATGCACTGATGGCATTCATTAATCACACTGCATTAATTTTCAACACCAAACTCATCACTCTATCAAGGATTTGTTTTTACCTTCACCACATTCTTGATGTACCCTTCTTTCAATAAATTCTCCTAAATATTTTCTCTTCCCACATGATCCATGGTAAAACAGAGTGGGAAAACGTGGTAATCCCACTCCTAGCCTTTCTTCACTTCCACTTGTTTGCTTGGACATATAGTATGTCAAACATTCTCCCTCCCATTATATAACCTAGTTCTTTTTTTTAATAATCTTTCATTATGCCTACCTTAACTGTCTCTCTATCTCTCTCTTCTGTAGAACACCCAACACCCCTCTTCTCTTCCTCCTCCTTGGCCCAGAAATAACTCAATTTCAAACAGTACTCTTTTGGCGGACAGTACTGCTAATGTTAATCTGAGCCTTGTCTAATTCGGTATGGAAATCAGATTTTCCATCCAAATATTTGATTTTTCATTGATTTTACACTGGATGAACTTCCTGATTTACAGGAACCCTCCCTAATTATTCGTGATTAGGAATGCACTATGAGCGCATGGATACCATACTGACACCATAATAAAAATAGAATATAAAGTAGACTTTTATTTTAGATAGATATCTAATAATAAAAAGAAAACTATGAATAAAATAAGTTAAATTCAGTAAATAAATACTTGTTACACATTAGAGTATGTGGAGGTTTGTCCACTGTATACTGTATTTTTTTTTTTTTTTTCTTTTATCAAGAAAGTCAATAAATGAAAATGGAACAAAATGGAACAAAAATGGAACAAATGTGACCTTAACATAGCTATTAATGTATCAAAAGTCTGTACAATATAGAGTTATTTGTTTTTGCAACTATAAAAAGTATGCATTTGATAAAGACTGAGCTAACTGCTTCTTTTTAGAGTCAGAAAATATATTGTATACTATTTTCTAATTTTATATTCTATCATCAGCTTCACATATCACCCAAACTTCAGTTCAAAGGTTTAAAAATGGTATAATGGACCTTTGAAGTGAAGTCGTGAAGTACTTTCTTTCCTTTTATTAACTTTTTGAGGTTATAGTTCTTGCCCTAAGTCTTGACTTGAACTTTTGAAAAAGACAAAACCCTGCAAATTCCAGTGATTTAAATCATGCTGGGTTATTAGAGAATATACCCATATACTGTAAGCTCACCTTACTCAGGGGGTCAGAACATGGAGGAGGAGGAGGAGGTTAACAGATGGTCTGTTGTTTTCAGCTGTGCACATTAGTAATATAGATTTATTGCTCTCTGGGGTGACAGAAACTAACTCACTGCCACAGACAAGTATCAAAACTCTCTTCGTTTATATTCTATACAGCTATCCACCTGTATGTGTGATTTGGTCTCTCTGGTTTCAGCTCTCTTCCACATTCTGAAGAATAACATTCAGCTTATGAACTTTAGCACACGGCAGCTGGGTTTGCTTTCTGCTCAAAATGCCTGGCTTGTAAACACTCGAGTTTTTGTTCACAGCAGCCTTTAATGGAATATACCAGTAAGTGCAGTTAAATTTACATTTTTCAATATATTTACTAAATGTTCTTGCAAGTGCAAAGTCAAGCAAGAGGCGACCATATACTTTTAAGTCAAAATCAGGACTGATAGCAATACAGCCAAGCTACATACATTTTTTATTATAAAGATTGCCATTTATAATGTATTTTAATGAAATGCCACTGTCATGTGCCAGCTTGGCCAGACTGCATGATGGTGAAAAATAAATGGTTGATACATCATGGATATAATAAACTGCAGGCAATACATGCATTTACTAACTCTAAGAAAACAGAATGGGATGTACACAGTATAGAAAACTAATTAAACTATAACCTGACTAAAGACCTACAACTGAAACAGGGAAGATGGAAAAGAAGTCAATAACGCAAGATAATAATAGGACAGAACAAGATGAGTTGCAGACACAAATTGGGCAGATAATTAAATAAAACATCAGGTGAAGACACTACACACTGCTACAGGAATCTGAACAAACCATGTGAATGAATGACTGTTTACAGAAAAAATTATAAAGTGTTACATAACACCAGCTGTACAGAAAAGCATGACTCCCAGGTTGCCGAAGAGACCACCGGAGGACCAAACAGCCAAGCAGACTGATATCTCCAGCGGAGATAGTGCTGGCCAACATCAAGAGTGAAGGGGAAATGAAAGGAAGTCCACAACAGAGAAGATTTGAAAAATGCCCTCGGCAGAGAAACTGTCCCATGATGTCCCTAGTGCAAGAGAGGTCCTGTGGTATAAATGCCGGACATACTCTATTCGTAACCAAGGGCAATATTATATCACCACTTTATCTTTTCACTGTGAAGGGAAACCAAAGCTTCTGAAGAAATCCATTCAAATCTATGTATTAGTATTTGATGCAAACTTCACATAGAAAAACGTTTGCAAAATTCAAGCCACAAACTCTGGAAATCAAAATTATGGTCCTCTTGCTATAAGACAACAGTGCTGATACTTCTCTTTGAGCGATTCTTTGTATGGACATATGTCAGACATGTGGCACGCACAGTGTTTGCTTTTTATGTTTTTGTAGTAAAATAAAATTAAAACTCTTTACTCTTACAGATATTTTACAGGGTAGGAGAGGGAATTAATTTTTTCTTATTTGTTTTCCTCTTTTGAATATAAGCTAACACAGTGCAGTGTGTAAGCACCATTGCTATTTTCAATAGAAATGACAGCAGAACCAACTGGAGTGAAATAATTGACCAATTTGTTACAGCACCACTCTGTGATGGACCTGTGCTGCTGTGCTGGTTAGCAATAAAAGCAGAACCTTGCCATTTTAGGGGTACATGCATGGTACAAATAAAACTTTTTATTTTTCCCCCTTCACATTCAAGCTTTTATTTTTATTCAATATTAGTGGTGTTACCTAATATCATGCTCTTTATATTTCTTTTAGGGACCCTTCCAAAAAAATATTACGTGGGTGTTAAGATCTAATGGGTTTGTTATGCTGTTTCAGACTTATTACAGAAATCCCTGAATACATTGGCATATAAAAAATGCCATATAAAATATACTGACACATTATACTTAGTTGGTCATTAACTGGTATATCAATGCATGTGATTTTATTCCATTGACATAAAAGCAGTGACAGCAAAAAAATTGGTGACATTTACAAACCATGTTTAATAATAGACAAGTTACATACAGGTAAAGTGCATCGTGTGTGCGTGCGTGCATGCGTCCATGCATGTGTGTGTGTGTGTGTGTATATGTGTGTCTGTATGTGCGCGTGTGTGTGTGTGTGTGTGTGTAAAGTTCAAATTTGGTATAAATAGTGACTTTTAGAGTAGTTAATAGTAGTTCAAAGCAACCTTATGAGACTCATTTGGGGACTCACCATTCTTGAGCAGCAGTATTAACATATGCATTGTGAACAATACTGAATTGTATTCAGTTCAGTCTGTAAAGTCTGTTGAAAGATTCTCTGATTCTCTAATTTTAAAAGTAAAAGTGCTCATGTGACTTTGTGGCAACATCTTGGCAGAACTGCAGACCCACTAGTCCAAAAGAAATCAAAGGTTCTGTCAATCAAAACCAAGTGTGTTAGACTAACATTGGGTAATTTAAATGAGTTCAATCATTCATTGTAGTCCCTATGACCTTCTAAGGTAAAGTAAAGTTAAAAGTGTTCCAAGGTCATGCTGTCATGCTCCGGCATTTTTGTGGAAGACAAGCTGGCATCACCTCAAAGGAAAACAGAAAAGAAAAGTACCTAGAGGAGTAGTACTGAAGGTACAGTGCATACAGGTGCATACAGGCAAAAGCATACAGGTGTGTAATAGAATTTTATCCAGCTGCCCAATGTTGGTAATATTGATAAGCAGAAAAAGAACATTTACCAGAAGCATATATATATATATATATATATATATATATATATATATATATATATATATATATATATATATATATATATACACCAATATTTTTTAATAATAATGGACATCACACTAGTTCCAACCTCAAACTCTGGTTGGTTAAGAAGTGTCATAATAATGCTTGCACCAAAACTATATTACTGAGCCACTTTCCTTGAACATGATCACATTACTGGTGTTTAAACCAGAGCTGAAAGCTGTCTAATTTTTTATTTATAAAATAAATCACTGCGACATTCATTACAAGATAAATGATCGCTAATATGTTCAACACCATAGTTAAACTTTTGAACAGTTAAAGAATTCACAGGTAGCATTCACTGAGGTGCAAATTCAAAACAGTATGATGACAAATGTTTCCACAAAGTGTTTTAAATTATTCTAAATAGTATCAAATTCTGAACCATGATATAATAATTAAAAAAAAAAATGTATAGTGCACTGCAAGTCTTAGCATGTTACTGTGCAAGTTCCATAACCGTAGAGCAGCCCGCCATGGTTAGACACCTCGCATACCTTACATTTGCCCTCTGAAGCCAGATCTGGATTCACTCACTCTGCCATAGGGCAGCAGGAAATCATAGGCATGTAATGTGTAATGACCCAGCATAAATTTGCTTGTCATTGGATCAATAATTGGCATTGGGTGCACCATATTTGTGCCAAATTCATCCCTGTGGTTAATACGGCTAGTTTGGGGTGGTCTGTTACATTTCTCATGAAAGGAGTTACAATAAATGTGGCACAGAAATAAAACATTTTATTATTATTTAGTACAATATATTGTGTTTTCTTCATATTCAAGGATATATACCACTATGTATTAAAGTAACATTTATATACTGGTGCCATTGTTATGCCGTAGAACGGTACAATCAAATTATTATAGACATATTGCATATAATTTTTCATTCAAAACTTTTTTAATTAATTCCTGATACAAAAATATCATATAAAAATAATCATACCTGGCTGAAAGATTATGCTGGTTTAATATCTAACAACAAATCATTAAAAGAAATAAAAATGCATTTTTAATAAAGAGTGTATTTAATGATAACAGCTATATTTTACCTTTTATTGTACATCCTTCATAACTCTACAATGTTCATGCCCCCTTTATTTTCTCGACCCATTTACCTCTTGCTTTCTTCATAACAGGGAAGTCAGCAATCCTCCTAAAAGCTTGTTTTGTTGCCTCACTGAGCGCTGCATGCAAAGTGGTGAAATTAAGTAGAGGTTGCCCGCTGTTGCTGCTGCATGGGCTGGCAAAGCAAAAAGATGGGTACATCTCCTGCCAGCAGTTAATTACGGTACTGGGCACATTGCTCTGACTGCCAAACTTAAAGGCTCTGATTTGATCGCAGTTTGATGCAGCAAAGATAGCTCTAAAACCACTTTGCTGTCACACTGTGATTGGCACAAAATGCATGCATGGCAAGGTGTGTGAGAAACAGCAATAAAAACAATGACAAGGGGGTACAAATTTAAGCCATGCTGAGAACTGTATTCTAAGTGTTTCTCTGCCTCTGTTTTCACATCTTGAAGCTAAACTCACCCAATTATATTTCTTAAATCTTCCTTTGTATGCTTTATTTATTAAATCAAGGTGTTTAGATTAAGGAAGAAAAGCTGAGTTGCCGGCATAAGTACAACCATCATTAGGAAAATTTTAGTGCAAAACCAGAATCTGTAATTATTAAATTGTCTTGAAACTGTATTTCACATTTTAAAAATATAAATTTAATATTTCTAACATATTTATTACATTCATCTCGGTATTTGATGCCTGCAACTAAAAACAGTTTGGTGCTATATTCTCATTCATATTATTCTTCCTTTTAATAATTTTTTTATTATTTTGAAACATTACATTTTACTAATATCATAGATGTTTTACTTTAGGGTAAATGTATTTGTTGTTAATTATTAAAATGTATTTACATGCAAAATAAAATAATGTCTAGGTAAGAACATTTTTTAATAACTGGAACAAAATGTTTAAGTTTACAAAATGTTTTGAAATCGGTATTTATTGGCGTATATATTACAAAGAATCCTGCATTGTGCTAAGTGACACCAGTAATTATTACTTAAAATATATATTTCTCAGCCTAAATGTATGCTGAAACAAAGGACCCGTGATAGACAAATGAACACTGGAGTACTTTCAAAATTTGACATGCTTACAAAGAGTGATGGGTAGCATGAAGCAAAAAAAAGTCATGATCAAGGTCACAAGCTGCTTTCTTTGTGCTAAGAAGACATCTGCTGAAGCTATTACAGTCCACTGTAGTCATTTAAATCTGCTCTTATTGGATCTGATTTTCCCCATTCTTACACACTTTACTCTGTCAAAGAGAAGGCATCGGTCCAAGTAAAGGCATTAAGTGATGGCAGGGTCCAAATTGATCAACAATGTCCTTCATTATCAGCACACAACATCTCCCAGTTACTGGAAGAGGGTAATTATACCGCTGTGCAACTTTGCTGTCTGTGAGAGAACCAGGAACACCAAGGCAAAGGCAGGCGTGACATAACAATATATAACATTTATATCTAAAACACAGGTGAAAAATAACAAAAATACCTCAATTCCAATGCAAAAAAAAAAAAAAAAAAAAAAAAATATATATATATATATATATATATATATATATATATATATATATATATATATATATAATTATTGCACAGTATTGTATAATATTGTATAATACTTTATATTTTGCAGTATTCTTAAAAAGGAGGTTCTGGGGCCAAGGTAAACAGTGACAATGGTTTCACTTGGGTAACAGGAGGAAGCAGTAAGTTTACTGTATCCCCTGGAGATGGCAAACGGTGAACTGGAGCTACAGGATGTGACACTGGGTGCACCAAGCCCACTGAAGGTAGCAACAGGTGTATTGGGGTCGCTGGAGGTAGGAAATGGTGTGGTAGGACCACCAAAGTCAGCATTGGGTACTTAGCCTTTAAAATGTTTTGTGTTTGCTTGGATGAAACCTTAGGGCAACAGGTGCTTAAGTTTGCCCTTGAACGCTACTTTTTTTGCTTAAATAAATTCCAGGAACCTCTTACTTGTTTCAGTGTGTTCCCAGACCACATGTTCCTTTAGATTTTTCCTTCAAGGTAATTTATTTGCCAAGGTGTGCCCCAGAACCATTCATTTGCTCTGGTGCACTCTCCTGCTTCCAAGCAGGTCTGACCAGTATGACCAAAAAGTAATCACCTGGACAGAACTAGAAATGGGAGCAATATAAAAGGTAATGAAACCGATATGAGCAGTGGAGCAGTGATACATTTCTAAACTAAGGTAAATTTACTAAACACAAATCAGTGTAATACATGTTTATTGGTAACTCATTTGGTTCAATAATTGGAGTACAGTTTATTAGACCTGGTTAAAAAAAACTCATTACCAAAATCCTTTGGAACTATTTGTACCTTATAAATTTATAAGAAAATTACAAACTGTTGCTAAATTCCTCACCTATTTGTTAAAATTACAGAAATATCTATCCATTCAAATATGCATTTCCGGAATGGAAACGCCCACTGCCAGGACATTCTAGAGACTAATAGGATCTGATGAGTTTTGATGACTGTGTTACTAATCTACCTGTGCATTCTAAAAAGTTAACACCACTGAATTCTGGTAATCAGAAAAGTTTAAGATGTTAATTAAATGGACACCTGTGTTTAAAAAGTATGTTATGACTTTAGGACTGGCATAGTTATTAATTTGTGTAAATGTTTTAAAACACCTCTACAAATGCACAAATTTTATTTTATTAAAAATCTGTCCGGGCGGCACGGTGGCTTAGTGGTTAGCATGTTCGCCTCTCAGCACTAGGGATTCCCGGTTCGAATCCCCATCTGGGTGGAGTTTCCATGTTCTCCCTGTATTCGCGTGGGTTTCCTTCGGGTTCTCCGGTTTCCTCCCACAATCCAAAAACATGGAACAAGTCAATTGAGTTCTCCAAATTGCCCCATATAGAGTGTGTTTGTGTGAGTGAGTGTGTGCCCAGCGATAGATTGGCCCTGTCCTGGGTATATCTGCCCTGCGCCCGAAACGTTCTCCCCTGGATGGGCATGGGGAACCCCACTGCAACCCTATATAGGATAAATATAGGATAAAGCGGAAGATAATGAATGAATGAATGAATGAAAATCTGTCCTGTTTTCTCTTTTTAGAAATTTTAAAGCCTGTCCTATTTCAAGACATATGCTCTGTCAAGTTTATTAACAAGCATTTCTGCTCTGCAGTGGGGCTTTATCCCCAAGCTGTGTTTTAACCATCTTTTTTTTAAACGCAAGTTTGCTTGCTTATCCTAAGGTAGCTTTATACAACCATATGCCATTTCTTGTGCTCTTATATCTATGTCATAGAGTTATTATGGATTAATGATGTTCTGCAAAAGAAGATGAATACCCCATTTATTTCATGCAATACCCCAAGTTTATTCTTTCTTATATTACTTATCCAATAATGTCAAATCTCTACAGGTTTTTGCAAAGAAACCAAATCATAACTATGATTCCTTCTTTATTTTTCCTCTAAAGCCCACTGCAAAACAATGCGGGGCTTCTTTAGTAAGGGGTAAATTACAGTTTGACCACCAGTTTACATAAGTGGTTGTATACTGTGATGTTCTAACAAATTATGAAAAGGTCAACAGTGTTTTCTTAGACATTTCACTATAAAAAGGCAGAAATAAGTATGTCTGTGCAGAAAGAAATTCTTGTGGATGGATGAATTCCCACTACACTTTATTCACCTCTCCAAGGGTCTCCAAGGACCCATCCTGGATGACTGGTAGCTTTTTTGAAAACAAAAAAGGCTCTAGGTCATTCTTGAGAGACAAAAATATGCCTTCCCCTTTCATGAATGTTTCAGCATATACTATCAGGAATTGAGATGATCCACCTGACCACCACTCATCCTAAGGGGTAAGAGTCTAGGCTCTGGCCTTACGTTTGAATGAAAAACAGTAAACTGAAGTCACTGAATTCAGATTTATTTTTTACAGTAAAAATGGTTTTAAAAAAGCGTCAATAGACTGAAAATGACAACGCAGGGTGTGGATAAAAAGGTATATTTACAATTTAATATCAGAAGCAACAACAGTTACTGTAAATACACAAATTAAAATTTTGCTCTCTAGTTCTTTAAAATAAAATGAGTGACATTACATTATACTGCTCTGATAACTTTAGCCATGTCAATTAACAGTATTTAACAGCATACAGAACTTTTTTTTAGAATGAGAATAATAACATAAAATATTTTCAGTTAAGCTCTAGATAATATTGTTTTATTAAAACTTCATAAAGATTGTACTTGCAGTTGTCATCTAACTTGCAATAGCGCATTTATTTTATGCACAAGAAAAGAACAGATCAATGAATATATTTGCATTCTTTAAAGTGAAATGTGAGATATTTTGCATGGTCTTTTATGCTAAGTTCTGTAGTGTGAAACAACATTCAAAATGAACCACAAAAACCAAATAAAATCATGTTTATTGTAATATCTCTTTACTTAAAAAAAACTTAGTCTCAGTAGTCTCTAATACTTTTCAATTATTATGAACTTGTCACCAATAATCTTATATTGTCAACAGTTGCTAAATAGCCGCACCAACGAAAGCAATTAATTGTCACTTTTATAAAATGGCTTCCTTAGTTAATAGTTCTTAAATACAGCCCACTTAATGTTTTGTCTTATCAGACATAAAGTTTATTGCCTCTGAAACATGAAAAGTCAATTACATGAAACTGAAGATGTCAGTCTCTAAGCACGACAAGTGCTTGACTGAGGGTATTATATTTAGCCAGTCATTAAATAGATGGCATTGGGTAAACAAAGAGATGCAAATTAAGGATCACTAAGACACAGGTCTCTCATTTTGTTTAGGTCCTCACAACTTTGTCACTAATGTTTTTCCTATTTAAAAAAATACAAGGTGGTTTTGATTATACGATTTTAAGAAAGGTTTGTAACATTATACAGTATATTTTGTATTGTGCATTCTATTTCTGCTATGAACTATTGGTCCATGTTTTAATTACATGTGATTGAATAGAATGCAACATTGCATTAGGGAAAGATGGCAATATGAAAGTGCATAACATTTTTAAAGCTAAATCCTGTTTGGAAATATTATCAAGAATGTTTTAAATATTAAATATTATTAAGAATGTGTTTAAATATCTTAAAGTTCTTTAAAATGTGTCTCTTTCCCGATGACTTACCTTGTGGTTGTTTGCTTGTTTTGACATGTTAAAAGGGACAGTTGATGGACTTGTCGGTTGTTTTGGAGTGAACATTTCCCTATACTGTGACAGCAGCAGAGTAGGTCAGCAGTCAGATACATCTCTCACCCTGCTTGACTCAGCGACTGACACAAAGCTAAAGGTTGCCCAAGGCTGGACAGATGTCATGGCCACCCCTGCCACATGCCACCTGTCAGAAATAGTAGTGGATGGAGGGCTGTCTTAAACTGTGGAATAAAGTGTCCACGATATTAACCATAACGGTCCAGTAAGTAAGTAGTGCTGTCTTGTTGCTGTCTTCTTGTGATCACAGTATCCATCAGTGTGTTTAAAGCAAATTTCTTTTTCAAGTACCAATTAGTTTAAACATGTAAACGTAAAAGGTATTTACCATATTATACACTCTGACAAGCATACTCTGAGGTTCAAACTATTGATTTGTATGATGCTTTGATCATTTTTTGTGATGCTTTTGATGATTTGCTTATAAGTCATACATTTCTTATGATTTACAGTGTCTTATGTTTGTCCTTGAGTATTGTAAATAACATTAAAATGTTTCAATTTAATATAAATAATTATCTGATAATATGCGGCAGTTTAATACCTAGATGTCAAAATACAGAACAGGAGTTTGACGCATCAAGGCCCATGACTGCTTATCTATCACTGCTGAGCCTTTAAGCCCATTAACACTTGGATTGTCGGGTGTAATGAAATCTGAAAGTCATGATATGTACAGATATGTGAAATGTGTCTGATGTGTACTGATTTTAATGAAACAACTGTAACAACCTCATTACTTGGGTTGCTGCCCCCGCAACCCAAACCCTGGACAAGCGGAAGATAATGGATGGATGGATGGATGGATGGAACTGTAACAATATGGCATAATGGAGGGCTCAGTGGAATTACCTGACCTAACTGACCCAATGGTTCCTTGCAAATGAGCAAGGCCTCTGACACCCAAGTGCTCAGACATCAGTTAATAGGTGAGATTATGTTAAAAAACAATAGCATCATTACTTAAGAACATGTATTATTGTGAAGGAAAGCTCATTTAGAGAGCTGTTAACAGCTTAACCTTGATGTTTTCCATCATTACAAGTGTCATCATCTATTTTACTGCTGATCAGAACAAAAAGTAACTGTTTTTTGTGCAGTATGTTATTCTTGTCAACCGTATTATAACATATATTTTTTGCCATCATAAATCTATAATCTATATCATATAATCATTCTGTCGGTTGATTTCTCTGGAATGACGCATACTCATTTATTGTAAGCATTGGTGGATCTGCAGGGACTCCTAGTGGTCAGGAAACAAAACCCAAATACAGAGTGTCATGCAGCTTCAATCCTTGACCTATTTTGTTACCAACCCTGTCTCTTTCCTAGTATTTGGAAGCAAGGAATCTTTGTGAAAACTTTTTTTTTTTATTGAAAAGAAACACATTTATACAGTCACTTAATTTAGATTTACATTTATTTTTTTATTGTAAATAAAGTACATATATCTTTAGGTTTAATGGAAATATAACTTGAAGCTTGAAGTTTGATGAAAATATATGGATCAGTCAGTAGTACTTTTATATCAGCAAATACCTAGAAAATTGGAATGATATCAATTTTTACAGAAAAGCTGGTCTTTTTCACATAGCAGTTCCAGATTTTCAGGGATTAGGTATCCACCTGCTCCCACCGAGGCACCAGCTACCACTTCTCTTTTAACTGCTGCTCATGCACTGTCACTGGGTGGATCAATGCACCCAGCAAATGCATTAACTCTTCATTTGAGAATTCACAAGCTAACAGAAGTCAGAGTCCTGCCAGTGTTATTTGAAGAGGGGAGCGAGGAAAGCCATCATTCCCAATTTATAGGACAGATGACTATGGAATCCCTGAGGTTTTAGTCTCACTAGTGCTAACATGTCAATCTTGTCTACCAGTGACAGTCATAGTAGTCTTTATAGTGTAAATGCATAATATTTTATTTTACCTTGGATTATTACATTGTCAAACTATTCACCTTCTTGTCAAAAAGATTTTCAGTCTTAGTATGACAGTAAGAATTGTGCTTAAATTTAGCCATATATAATTTTCATTTCACTTCACATTCTGATTAGGAAAGCATAGTGACATAGTGGTTAGCATGTCCACCCATCAGCTCTGTCTAATAAGGTTCGAATCCCAACCTGAATTAAGTTTCTGTGTTTTCCCTGTATCCATGTGGGTTTTGTCTTAGTTCTCCTGTGTCCCTCCATAGTGAAAAAACATGGATTTAAGTAGAATTAGCTGCTCTAAATTGCCCCCATATAGTGTGTGTGTCTGTGTGAGTGACTGTGTGCCCAGTGATTGATTAGCACCCTGCCTTGGGTGTATCTGCCCAGCACCCAATCCCCTCATCCAAGCAAACTGATTCCGATGAACCAGATAACATACAGTATATCTGGTATTGTGTTTTTAGAAATAATTTAATTTTCATGTTTACGGAATACTCTCTAATTTGTAATAATTAGTGCACATACTGTAGATAAATGCATTAGAAAAAGAACTTAAACAAAATCAAGAATTTTCAGCTAGTAAATTTCTTTTCACATACATTGTTTTTAATGTCCTTTTCTGAGCTTACTAACTAACCAATTTGAAAGATTCCTTGATCCCAAGATGATCTCCAATTTTTCTCTGTCCAGGCAAGTTTGTCATGGTTCCAGTCAACTGGAACTTTTAAAGTAAAAAACTTTACTATTAATTAAAAAATAGTGTTTTTCCAAACTCCTATTTCAGAAAATCTGGGACACTTTCAATGCATTTCAATTTTTCCTTTATAAAGTAGAATTTTTCAGTTTTTACCAAAAATATATGAAGTTTTGCCACAAAGTGGGAAGACGTAATTATTTTTTGGGAAAAACTATGACTTTTTTGGATGTCACCTTAATGACATTACCCTTTACCAGTTAATCTGTCAACTAGAAAATTTCAGAACAGTGTATCTCTTTAAATATTTATGTACCACTGTCCTGTTTTGTTTTGAATGTCATCATATTTATTTATACTCAACTAATAAAATTCATTTTGTCATTGAAGTTTGTCATTTTGTTGAGTAAATTAACATTCACGTTCATGTTTTGTTTAAGGCAAGTCCACACGTTATGTATTATGTAATGTGAACATATGGAAGTGATGCTCCAGCATCTATCTCATTGACCTTCACAAACAAGTCCAGCCAATTCATTATGTCAGATACTTCAAATTGCAATTTCAGGTTGCAGATGATAAACCTTCGCTCAAACTTTGGGAGGGTCAGCACATGGCAGCCTTGTTGATGAAAGGCATTGCGTTCTTTGACAACTTATTTTCTATGGTATATCCGTCACCCATGTTGATTCCATTAGCTGTTGCTGACAGTGAGGCACAACAGATTGGGAATATATCAGTCTGGTGTCAGGCAGTGCAGAATGATTGGAGCTTTAACGCATCAGTTTGCACTTTAACAGAGCCCAGGAACTGTAGTCTACTTAAAATACAATGCTGACTAATGATTTCATCATTGGTAATGCAAAGGCCATCTTTGTGTAATTAGCATGTTGGAAAGGCTTTGCACAAGTGCTGCATTTACTGTGATCATAATCCTGTTTTCCCCTGTATTCATATCCCTTGTTTTGCAGGCTGGCATTGCGCTCTGGACTAATCTCCACATTGGATGTAGATCCGCTCCAACAACTTTGCGCCAGTCGGTAACTGCCTTGTTGGTAAGTGCTATATGTTAAGGAATGTAATGAAAGTAAAGAAACTCACTAGTTGGAGCAAAACTCCAAACACCCCACTTAAGGTATGATGAAATTAGTTAATTAAAGCAAATGCATTACTTGTGTGTTTTTAAAGCTTATTTGAAAAGTCATCAAAGTAATGAATTACATCTATTAGTAAATAATTCCTAAAATCTTATAAAAGACTCAGGTTGAATAGTGGGCTCACAGTCTCTGTCTTAATTATCTTAAATGTGTTTATGCACTCACAGAAAGCAGCATTGTAATTGGACCAAGGTGTGGTGGAAGATTTTCTAAATAACTAAATGAAAAGGTAAACCTTTTTCGCAAGATTAATGCACTTAATAATGATCCTATACTTATTTGGAGTTGTTCTGTGACTATGAATATTGTGGATGATCGACAGTAAGAGATAATGTTTGATTTTTTTATTATTTATAATACAGTGATAAAATCTTGGTAGGACTATATCCCTGACCTGATGAGGCAATATTAGAGCTAAGATATTTTAAAAAATCACTAAAACAGTAAGTTTGGACCATAGAGGAAATCTCATATTATTTTATAATTAACATTTTGTCCTTCATATCTCAGTTCATAAATATAAGAATATGTGGCTAGATTTAAATATTTTAGTTTAGGTTTCTTTTTAGATCTATCAGCATGTCCAGTGTCGGGCATCATGGCCAACAAAAACCTGGAGTAAAAAGTCATTCCCTTTTTAGAATTCCAAATTGTACTTGTTAAATGTCTATTCTTTAATCAAGCAATCGTTTGTACTTATACATTTAATTGAATGTCATGAGCTTAACCTTTTATCAAGATAAATCAATGCGCTGAGTTCAATGAAAGTACTACCTATGCTTTTGTTCTACACTTACCCTTTTAACCTTTTGCCATTTTATTAAGCATGTCTTTTACACACTATCACTTCAGCATGACATTTTCAGCTCACATTAGAAACAATCAACGCTCCTATTGCAGATACCGCTATAACTCCTGGTTGTACATCGTGTTAAATGATGTTCTCAGCACTTATATCTTAAATGAAACATTTCAATCAAACTCCTTTGTCTTTTATAATAAGAAATGACATCATTCATTGTATTATTGGTTTGTCAGGTTTTAGGTACAGAATCAGCATAGTGCAAAGTCAGCTCTTCCTAAATGCAATTATTTATTAATCTCACTTTACTAGTAACTGTACTTTATTAAGTTGGCCAACTGAACAAATTCTAACATGACTGTACATTTATTTACGATCATCTAAAGCTTAATAATAATAAAATATAAATGTTTTGACTTCCTGAAAGTGAAGTAAAATAATTTTACCTTTTATTTATTCATTCATTCATTATCTTCCGCTTTATCCTATATTAGGGTCCCCCATCCAGGGGAGAACGTTTCGGGCGCTGGGCAGATACACCTAGGACAGGGCACACACGCACACATACACACAATATATGGGGCAATTTGGAGAACTCAGTTGACTTGTACCATGTTTTTGGACTGTGAGAAGAAACCGGAGAAGCCGGAGGAAACCCATGCGGACACGGAGAGAACATGGAAACTCCACCCAGATGGGGATTCTAACCGGGAACCCCCTAGTGCTGAGAGGCGGATGTGCTAACCACTAAGCCACCGTGCCGCCACCTTTTATTTAGCTTTCATCATTTACAGGTTAGCCATGGTGTTGGTATAATTGTCAGTGCTGTCAGTGCACAGCTAAAAGATTCTTGGTTAGAATTCCAGATGGTCACATGGAGGCGTTTATGTGGAGTTTGCATGTTCTCCATGTTTGTGAAAACCTCCTCCAGTGCAAGTTAAATGAAATACAGATACTAAATTGCCTCCAGATGTAAATGTTTAAGTGAATGTGTTTCTGTGTCTGCTCTGACATGAAATGATGACTTGTCCAGGATTTTAACCTATTTTGTTTGTCTCAGTATGTAACTGTGCACCCTCTTCATAATGCACACATTAGATAAAACATTTTAAATACATAACTACTTATAATTCAGAGAAACTGATATTCTGCAAAGTATGTTAATTTCAAATTTCCAAATATAAAACATTTGCTTTTATTAATCTGCAAGCAACGTCTATAATAACAAGTATGTTGCAATTATATTTGAGTAGGTGTTAGTCTTTTTTTTCTTGTCTAGAACAACTGTTGCTACTTCAAATCTGATGGCACAGGAACAATGCTTGCACACCTCCACAATTTACAGAGTGCTCACATAAATATTTTGTGAATGTGACATTATTTTTTTGCCTTAGAATTTTGATAAAAGAAAAATCCTTGAAATCGGATACATTTGCTGTGGAGACTTGCAGTCTAAAATGAATTATGTTCTGCTCCCACAGAATCACGAACAACTACATAAGCCCTTGTTACTTCAGCATTGTGAATACGTAATTCAAAAAGGCAGCATTCTGATATTTTGCATAATTCACTGGTTATCAGACCAGTCATCAAGTAAGCAAACTTCTAATATGTACCTACTCAAAATGTTTTAAAGTAAAGATCATTTACAACACTAAGCAAATGCTTAAATGCAAAGCAGTTTATGATACATATTCACATGTACACAATACAATAATTAGTTTGCTCAGAGGCCCAGATCTGGCCATTTAGCAGAGCTGGATTTTAAACTCTTAATAATATTGTTGGTTTTTCAGTCATAACCACTGAGTCAATGCTAAGCCTAACCAATGCTCATCTATATCACTGCTAAGTGACCCATATATTTATTCTTCGGTTCAAAAGTCAAAACATAGGTTTATAATCCTCATCAATCACCTCTTAACAGATTAATGGTCTAATTAAAAGTGTACTTTGTGTCCTAAATCCAATAATCCCCATGAGTGAAGATTTAGAAATGAAATATTGCCTTGTGCTTTTCACATTATTATTTTTAAATGAGGTACTTTACAGGTAAATATGACGTAGCTTTCTGGGTTATTTCTTTAATGTCTTTGATGAGATATGGGCTTTTAAAGTAGAAGGGGGGGTTGCCATGCTCAATGCCCATCCAGGAGAAAAAGTTTCAGGAACTAGGTAGATACACCCAGGAAAGCGCGCCAATCCATCACTGGACATTCAGTTTGAGATTCAACTCCATTCAGTTTGAGATTCAAATCTGGATACCCAAGGCTGAGAAGTGGAACACTATGCCACTCCGTAAATGCTATATTAAATGTTTAATTTCAGTTAATTTTATGTTAAACAGTTTTTTTTTTTTTTTTTTTTGATGGATGATAAATTGTACCCTTAATTTATGTTAATTTTAGGGGTTTATACTATTTTTTGCCTCTTTAATTCTGTAACAGCCAAAGATTAGACAGGGATTAGCTTTAGTGTCTCATGAGTTTAAAAACAAGTGCACCATTTTAGTTCAGCTTAATTTGTTCATTTAAATGCCAGGGCTTTTGTTGTGATCTATTTTTCCATTAGATTTTTAACGTAAATGTAAGGTTTACGTTAAAAAAAAGATTCTTTTAGCATTGCTGGGTTCATTTCTGAACAGTTTATCTGCAATAAAGTATGCATATATAAAACATAATATAAAAGAGTAGATCTCATTGTTTATAATTATGTGGAAATATATTGTATACTGTATCTTTTTTTTTTTCAAATTTACGAACACAAATATCAACACAATAAGTGTGAAATGTTTACAAGTCTGTACTGTGCATAAAAATGAAAAATGCATTACAGGCCATTGCTAGTTTTTATAAGTATTTTTAAGTTGTCCAGTTCAAGTCAAAATATACCATCTGTTAAAAACTTGTCAATGCATTGCAATGTTATGGTGTGGTTGCAGCTTAAGACAGAGTTTCATAATTGGCAATAAGTGTAATCTTCTACAAATATAATTTTCAAATTACAGTTTACTGCTCAGGAATGCACACCGGGAATGAAAGTTTAAAATATTCTGGCCTTGATCCACATAACCAAATCCACTGCATACATCAACAGACACTCCTCTTTGTAGTGAGCACATTGTTAAAGAATTAATTGAACATCAACAAACTGTATTCTTGGGGTTTTGTGAATAATTAAATGCCTTTACCTAAATAAATATTTGTCTTACCAGTAGGTCACGGACTAATCAATTAAAATAATAAAGTAAATGTAAAAGAAAAATAATCTTGGACTTCACAATCTGACAAACACATTTTAAAAGCAATATTCAACATTTTAACTTATTTACCATTTTATTTAAAAAAAAACTTAATTAGATGATTCACTTTATGCTTAGTGGTTAGCACGTTCACCTCTTTGCACTGGGGTCCGGGTTCAAATCTGTATTTGGGTGAAGCTCCCATGTTTTCTTAATATCTACATAGGTCCACAGCCCAAAATCATAGATTCAAGGTAAAAATGTTCTCCTCTGGATTGGCATGTTAAGTTGAACTGGTAAATACAGGGTTTTTTCTTAGCATGTATGGCTAAAATTAATGGATTTGGATTCGTATGTTTAATATATGAGTCACTGCCAGATAGTGCCCCAAATTTGCTCTCTTTCTTAATGTTAAACCATGTTTTATGAATTACATGGGACCGTTAAAGTGAAGACGTGCCTATGTTCAGTTTTGATTAAAGTGCATGACACCATAAGTTATGCATTGAATATGCACTTTAAATACTTCAGCTGTCTATAAGACTTATTCTACCACTACATCTTATTACCCATCAAGCCATCTCACTGTTTATTTGGTTTAATATGCATGCTTATCTAAATCCATAAAGTGTGTATGAAGTTTATTCATTTAGCAGACGCTTTTATCCAAAGCGACTTACAAATGAGAACATCACAAGTCAGTAGTCAAGGAAAAAACCAGCTACACTGCAGAATTTTCAAACCTGATCATTATCTAATCCTGCACCCCCCCCCCCCCCCTTGGTGCTCACAAAGGAGTAAGAATTAGCACCTCTGTTTTATTTCCTTACATAAAATCATCTGTAGGGCGGCACGGTGGCTTAGTGGTTAGCACGTTCGCCTCTCAGCGCTAGGGATTCCCGGTTCGAATCCCCATCTGGGTGGAGTTTCCATGTTCTCCCCGTGTCCGCGTGGGTTTCCTCCAGGTTCTCTGGTTTCCTCCCACAGTCCAAAAAACATGGATCAAGTTAATTGAGTTCTCTAAATTGCCCCATATAGAGTGTGTTTGAGTGTGTGAGTGTGTACCCAGCGATGGATTGGCGCCCTGTCCTGGGTCTATCTGCCCAGCGCCCGAGACGTTCTCCCCTGGATGGGCATGGGGAACCCCACCGCGACCCTAATAGAGGATAAAGCGGGAGATAATGAATGAATGAATGAATGAAAATCATCTGTTGTATTTACATTTCATGTGTTTGGTAAATTGTAATTAGTTGTGCATTATATATTTATTTTTCAGTTGGCTACTTCTTTAACAAGCAGTTATAATATTTAGTCCTTACTGTTGCATTTTGTGTTCTGCTAATTCAATCGAAAAAGTTGTATGTCTTATCTGTTTCCAGAACAATATTAAAGCTGCTTTGGAGAGATATAAGCTACAATAATGATTTTATTGTAATTACATAGTCACTGGATTTATGACATATTTGGTTTTTAACACAAAACAGTCATGGACTTGTGGTTTAATGAACCAGCTTTTTGACCTGAAGGTCCCCGGTTTGATTCCCGGTCCCACCAAATACCATTGCTGCAGTGCCCTTGGGCAAAGAACCTGACGCCAATTGCTCCCCGGGCACCGGATTCAAGGCTGCCCACCACTCCGGGCACGTGTTCTGACTTCACCAGTGTGTGTATATGTGTGTGTTTCACTGCACGGATGGGTTAAATGCAGAGGACACAGGGCATCTGTGTGTATGCACAGCAGGCAAAATAAATAGTTTATTAATCATTTAAAACATCAGTAACATACATTACAAAGGCCAATATCATCCAATATAATAGTTTGTGGACTTTTGTGGAGAGCATGTTTAAAATTATAAGTATAAGCTGAAAGCAAATAAGGTATTCAGTAAAACATAAACTAGATCAAATAGGATTTATATGTTGAAGAGCGGGCAGCACGGTGGCTTAATAGTTAACACGTTCGCCTCTCAGCGCTAGGGATTCCAGGTTCGAATCCCAATCTGGGTGGAGTTTCCATGTTCTCCCCGTGCCCGCGTGGGTTTCCTCCAGGTTCTCCGGTTTCCTCCCACAGTCCAAAAACAATCAAGTCAATTGAGTTTTCCAAATTCCCCCATATAGAGTGTGTATGTGTGCGTGTCTGTATGAGTGAGTGAGTGTGTGCCCAGCGATGGATTGGCGCCCTGTCCTGGGTGTATCTGCCCAATGCTCGAAACGTTCTCTCCTGGATGGGCATGGGGAACCCCCCCCCCACGACCCTAATATAGGATAAAGCAGAAGATAATGAATGAATGAATGTTGAAGAGCAAAATCAGATTGCTAAAATAGGGGCCTTATTGTTTACCTACTAAATAAAATGTGTTTATGTAACATTTTATTTTTTTATTGTAGATATTTTCCCCCTCATTAAACATTGAATGTTCAATTGCAGGTATAGTTCTTAGAGTATGTGTTACAGTGCAGTTTAATTGTCAGTTATTAATGCTGAAATTAAAGCAATACATGCAAATAGAAACCTTAAAATATGACTTCTGGCTTCTTCAATAACTTGCTTTACTCTTCAAAGAAACAATGGGACTAAAGCCTTTTAGGTGTCACTGCTAATTATCCATTCAGTATTCCTTAGCCTCGAATCACTCCCTCTAATTAAATTATTTGTTGCCATCCTCTTTCCCAGACCATGATTTACTTCCTATTCCTCCAAGACAGAAAATCACCCGACACCATATGTGCCATAACTCTGCACTACTGTTAGCTAAGAGACTGAACAGCCAGAAACTACTCAGGGATGCGTTTATAAGCCTTTGCCATACGGTGGAGATACTCCAGAGTGCCGAAAGCCAGAGGGTGAAAGGGTGCCTCAAAATAGATTCACAATGTGAATGAGACCCAGTTGATCATCTGACATACCTTCTAAGTGGCCTGTATCTTCAAGCCCACACTTTGTGTCAGTGACAGTGGACAATGCACAGCACTAGATGTCACACTACCTAGGGCAAAACAGTCCCTGTCCAAAATGCCAGTCTACAAAACAACAGGGAGAAAGAAATAAGGTGAATGTGACAATGGACCTTCAGAGAAAACTGCTTTCATTGTCACGAACCAAATCAACTAAATAATATCATTATCTCATAGAAGCTTAGTTTAAAAAAAGAAAAAAGTTACAGAATATATGTATAAAGCTTGATGTTTGTTCTTATTAACAAAAACATTTTTTAAATATGTGTTTTAAAAATAATTTACATACATATTACATTTTTAATGTATATAAACCTAAAAAACATGGGACTCATTTTTATAACATACATAACAAATTAAAGCAAAGGACCAATATATAATAAATGCTAAAAAAAAAAAGGTAAAGGCACAAAGAACAAAGAAAGACCTCATTGTAGTCATAGTTGTTATTGATGATCATTAGCATACAATTCTCTCAATGCATGACAGCATGAGCTACTTACAGTAAAAACTTCTAGTTTAATTACTTATAAATTAATATTTAAAAAAAATGTTGGATCTGATAAACTTAGGATTGTAAATTAGTGCTGCACAATATTTTACATGTAAAATATTCAATATTCAATACACATCACTTTCTCCAGGTCAGAACCTCAGGGTGGAATTCTAAGCAATGTTGTTCTGGTCTCTTAAAATACATTTCCAAATTGTATTGGCAAAAATATTAACCACCATTTTATTTGGCTCAATATTATTAGAGAAACACCAAAAAACTGACAGAGGAGCTAGACCAATTAATTCTTCTAATTATCACAAAATAGACACAGGTGTCTCTAAACAATCAATTCTAACACTTCATTATCAAATGCCAGTTCCTTTTAAAACTTGAAGTATAGAGAAGTAAATTAAGCATTTGTAAAAATTGTAAAAAGTTATAAATATACATACATTATAGTAACATTATATTTGAATACTGTATTTCGATGTTAAGCTTAAGCCATGAATGTTTTACTGTTGTTTGGTCTGCGAATAATATAATATGCACAAAGATCTATTATTTAAGATCTCTGAAGAGTGAATCTGAAAAACCTGAAAACTGGTCTTTAAAGTTTTACAGTTTTACAGTAGCCATGTGTTTTTTTATGTTTGTAGCTTGTACTTTGCTTTTAAATTAAGAATGTACTGTAGTTTCTGTGTGAATGTTTGAATATAAAAAAAATATTTCAAGGTATGATAAGTCTTGAGGAAAAAAACAGGGCACTGAAAGGGTGCATGAGTGCATTTGAGTCAGAAATAACGATGTATTTGTTGGCATGCACAAAAGCAATGGCATCCACATTCAAGACTCTTATTTGCAGCACTAATTTTTTGAAAGCCAGACATACACAGCAGCTTAAAAGTATTTTTTTTCCTTTTTTTCTTTTTTTTTCCTCTAAGTGAAAATATAGTTCCTGCTGTATATAATAACTTGAATAATCAATATTGTAATAACTACATATAAAATATTTTAGTTACAGGGTAGCATTCATAATTGTTTTAAATGTTTGTGCAGTTTGTCTTAATTATACAAACTAATACAAATAATACAGATAATACAGAAACAAACATTGGAAAATCATGCAAATTCCAAATAGAAAAACTATGGAGCCTGATGAGTGAGAGTACTGCACAATGATGATACTTCTTTCTTAAAAATACAGCTATTTCATGTTATTGCTATGTATTACCTTTTTAATCAGTAGTATACTTTAATTAATGTAGAGTATGCATTCATTCATTCATTATCTTCCGCTTAATACTATACTAGGGTCATTGTTATTATAACAATAACAATAATAATAATATTTATTTTATTAAGGTGTCAGGTATAAACTTAAATAAAATAAATATGCAAAGAAAAAGCTATCTAAATTAAGAAGTTTATATGTTTTGTTTTCCTGATTTCAGTCATATGTGAATACAGACCAAGTACTATCAATACATTTTATAAATAAATACATTTTCTTTTCTTATTCTAAATTTTACAGATATTTTTGACACACTAGTATAAAATTCTTAGTCTGTGCTGGAATAAAGGTCACAGGTTCAAAAAATAAATAAATAAAATAATTTATTATTTTATTTATTATTATTATTATCATTATTTTTTTTTATATCCAATTGTAAACTGTAAGGTGTCCTTGAGTGTCAGAAAGGCGCCTATGAAATAAAATGTATTATTATTATTATTATTAAAAAATAATAATGACTATACAACCCAGTACCAGTAGTTTTAGTACACTGTTGTTCAATTGGCAACGTTAAGGAAACTGTCACAGTTGCAAAGCCTATGAAACTGTGTTTGAAATAAAAGAGGCAGAGAAGAGTGCTTATGTGGGGAGTGTGAAAGAAAAGAAAAGAAGAGTAAATTTGTACTGCGCATAACACAAAACACTGAAGCTCTCCAAGGCCCTCTGATTTTCACCCTTTTTGTTTTCACTTCGAGTCAAGATTCCATCTTTAAGCTACTCTAGTGGGGTTTGCTCCAGAAGTGCTAAGATTCCTAAACATGTTGGACACATTTCTTCTTGTCGGAACCCCACCAGGATAGACATCTGAAAGGTTTTTAGAAGATCAAAACTGATGTACAAAAATAGCAAGATACTTCCTCAGCGTGATACTGTTGTTAAATTATTACATGACAGTCGGCTGAATAAATCAATATATATTTTAAAAGAATAAAGCCTGCTTTTGTTTGTTTAAAGACACTAACAATCAGGCTTTTAGATTAGCTCTGATCACAGTTCTCCAAGATTTCATTGAACTCAGCAAGTAATTCTTGGTCAATTAGTCATTTAGCACTAAAATCTAAACAACCTTTGTTTGGAAACCTTGTCAACTGCATATTTTGCACTTTAGAGCTTTAATATGCAATAGCAAAAATAAGTTGGAATATAAAACTGTGAAATACACACATGCACACTCTCTTTTCAGTTTAAAAGAATTGTGTAATTCAATGTGGCATCTTCACTCTCATGACCTTGGACTATGATCATGTTGGAACATTTAAAGGATTTGGATAGCTTATGTTTTTAAAAAGTCTTGATCGTTTTAATACAAAAAGTTCATGATCATCATGTTGTTTATGAAAGCACTGCAGTATTAGTTGTTTTAAAAACATCACCAGAAATAATGTTGGTTCTGATTCGCATATCTATTTGCTTTACAATAAACAATGTTGCCTTCATTATGTGATTAGAACGTGAATTGGTAGGTGCTTGTATTGTCTACATCATCTATATCTACAAAATTCATTCTACAGATTATATTCTAGGTAGAATATAGAGAGTATTAAAAGTGGAAGTGGAAGATTTATAAAAGACCAAATCTATTAACTCCTGATTACATATTTCCCATTAAAATTAAACATTTATTATAAGATATGGGTCAGGTTTGTATATTAATATAATAGATTCTATGTTAATGCATTTTTTATTATTATAATTATGGTTGTTATTCATATTTGAAGAAAAAAACAGCACATGAAGTAACAAAAAGCCTTTTACTGTCAAATGTACACAAAGGATCTTTGTTCTAAAACATTCTTTGTGGAAAGCTTCTGCTACTGCTATGACAGCTTACTTATGGGCTTCTGTAATGAGCCTCATTGTGAATAAGGTTCTGGTCTTTTCTTTTATTTGTGTATCTCTACATAGGGTTCTAATGAAAAATAGTGAGTAACACTAATTAAGTAAATGTACTCAAGTACTGCACTTCAGTACAATATTAAAGTTCTTGTACATAATGTTTATATTTATATTTCCACTCCTTTATGTTTCACAGGAGAAAATCATACTTTTTCTCCAATGTACAGCCTAATAACTATGTACTGAATATTTCATACAATGAATAAATTAACAACAATTGAAAACACCATTACAATCCACATCATTATAATCAATGATAGGCTTCTTCTTTTGTTTATTCCCATTTTGGATAACCATGGCGAAAAGATTGGTATAATTCAATTAGTACATATTTCATTATAACTCTCTTGTCCTCACTTAATGTAAACCATTTACATACTTACTAAATGTCTACTGTTTACAAACTTACTGAGTGTTTACTGCGTACTGTCTGTTGCTCTGTTCCCTCCCCATTACTCCCCTCCCCTTTTCTAATGAAGATGACCGGTAATTACATTAAACAAATACACAATTAAAATGATAACAATGTTGATGATGTTAAACATTGTGTAATTTGCTTATATTTTAGGTATCTAGGTGGAGTTGTTAACATCTCCACCAAGTAGTATTAAGTATTATCTTCTGCTTAATCCTATACTAGGGTTGGGGGGGGGGGGTTCCCCATGCCCATCCCCATCCAGGGGAGAACGCAAATAGTATCTAATAAATAACAACAATATTTCAATAATTAAATAAAATTAGATAAAGTATCTAAATAATCCTAGTATCTACTTATTGTGTGTGTGTGATGTGTGTGTGATTGTGTGTGTAACTAATATATATATATATATATATATATATATATATATATATATATATATATATATATATATATATATATATATATACAGTGGGTTGCAAAAGTATTCATACCCCTTGAACTTTTCCATATTTTGTCACATTACAACCACAAACATAAATATATTTCACTGGAATTTAATGTGAAAGACCAACACAAAGTGGTATACAATTGTGAAGTGGAAGGAAAATTATACATGAATCAACATTTTTTTTACAAATAAAAAACTAAAAAGTGCGACGTGCAAAAGTATTCAGCCCCCTTTTCCCTGAGTGCAACCAATTGCATTCAGAAGTTGCCTGATGAGTGCTAATGACTCAAAAGGGTCCACCTGTGTGTAATCTAATCTCAGTACAAATACAGCTGCTCCGTGACGGCCTCAGATGTTGGTTAAGAGAATATTGGGGACCAAACAGCATCATGAAGTCCAAAGAACACACCAAACAGGTTAGGAATATGGTTTTGGAGAAGTTTAAAGCAGGCTTAGGTTATAAAAAGATTTCCAAAGCTTTGAACATCTCACGGAGCACTGTTCAATCCATCATCCGGAAATGGAAAGAGTATGGCACCACAGTAAACCTGCCAAGACAAGGCCGTCCACCTAAACTTACAGGCCGAACAAGGAGATCACTGATCAGAGAGGCAGCCAAGAGGCCCATGGTGACTCTGGATGAAATGCAGAGAGCCACAGCTCAGGTGGGGGAAACTGTCCACAGGACAACAATTAGTCGTGCACTACACAAATGTGGTCTTTATGGAAGAGTGGCAAGGAGAAAGCCATTGTTAAAAGAAAACCATAAGAAGTCCCGTTTGCAGTTTGCCAGAAGCCATGTTGAGGACACAGCAAACATGTGGAAGAAGGTGCTTTGGTCAGACGAGACCAAAATTGAACTTTTTGGCCACAATGCAAAACGCTATGTGTGGCGGAGAAATAACACTGCACATCACTCTGAAAACACCATCCCCACTGTCAAATATGGTGGTGGCAGCATCATGCTCTGGGGGGTGCTTCTCTTCAGCAGGGACCGGGAAGTTGGTCAAAGTTGATGGGAAGATGGATGGAGCCAAATACAGGGCAATCTTGGAAGAAAACCTGTTGGCGTCAGCAAAAGATTTGAGACTGGGGCGGAGGTTCACCTTCCAGCAGGACAACGACCCTAAACATAAAGCCAGAGCTACAATGGAGTGGTTTAAAAAAAAGAATATTCATGTGTTAGAATGGCCCAGTCAAAGTCCAGACCTAAACCCAATTGAGAATTTGTGGCAAGATCTCAAAACTGCTGTTCACAAACGCTCTCCATCCAATCTGACTGAGCTTGAGCTGTTTTGCAAGGAGGAATGGGCAAGAATTTCAGTCACTAGATGTGCAAAGCTGGTGGAGACATACCCTAAAAGACTTGCAGCTGTAATTGCAGCAAAAGGTGGCTCCACAAAGTATTGACTCAGGGGGCTGAATACTTTTGCATGTCGCACTTTTCAGTTTTTTTATTTGTAAAAAAAATGTTGATTCATGTATAATTTTCCTTCCACTTCACAATTGTATACCACTTTGTGTTGGTCTTTCACATTAAATTCCAGTGAAATATATTTATGTTTGTGGTTGTAATGTGACAAAATATGGAAAAGTTCAAGGGGTATGAATACTTTTGCAACCCACTGTATATATATATATATATATATATATATATATATATATATATATATATATATATATATATATATATATATATATATATTAGTTAATATACCTATATATATTAGTTAATATACCTATATACTGATATATTAACTGATAAGTTGCATTATCTAAGTATGAAGAACACTGACTAAAAACTTCTCTACACTAGTCTCTAGGTGAAAATAAAATTGGACTGATGCATGCAACAAAGGCCTCATCTTCTTTGATGAAATGTCACGACACATTGTAGTTATCCGCTCTGTAAATATCAAAATAAGCTGATGCTTTCTCTGCTTGCACAAGATCAGACAGCATCCACAGCACGGTATGGGAAAGACCCTGTGTTTTGAAGTGCTAATGTGTTACATCATTACCCAGCCAGCTATGCAAGTTTGACAGATGACTGGCTTTTTCTGCCGTAAATTTGCAACATGTTCACTGTGTGTTCAGGTGCATTAATGAGCTACTTCCTTTAGTCTCCTTCACTGATAGGAACACATAATTAAAGCCCAAATAAATTGCATCCAATGTGGTTTTAAAATAAGCATGGTTCGGTTTCCATTTGTTTCTATTTATTTCAAAGAAAAAACACATTGTTCCCAAAAACTTGTTTTATTAACACATTGCAGTAGTTTCATAAGTGTATTTTATAAAATGAAAAAATACAATCCATAGATGCATGATGTATTACTTTTTTTGTATCCAACATTTTTAACCGGATAATTTTTATTCGTCCTACCTCCCTCGCTGTATGACATGGCTTTTTGGTTCTTAGATGAGCATCTTTATATTTACATCATTATATCAAAACATCATTATGTCTTTAAATGCCTAAAGATTTCATTGACCTTAGTCCCAAAGTTAGAAATTTAAGTCATGCCAATTATCACTATATGCATCTATACCAATATAGGTAGAATTTGCATAACTGCCAATTTATTGTATTGTAATTAAGTACATAACGGGTGCAAGGTTCATTGGAGGGAAGGGACCTTTGCAAGGCAGACACACACATTCTCACCATGGAGCATTTTAACCCTCACATTTATCTGACTTATTGGAGGGTGAAAAGCCGGGCTTTCATAGAAAACCTATATTGGCACATGGAATACATTCATTCTTTACACAAAAATAATGTTGGATGCCCTGCTGGGAATGAAGTCCAGGACAATCTTGCTGTGAGGTAAAAGCTACCTACTAAGCCACAATCTTACCTTTATCCAAAACAGCTCAGTAAATCTTACCATGACATATTAAATGCAGCAAGTAGACTTTCTGACCCCCTAGAGCTGAACAATTGTATGTGCTGTACCTAAAAGGACTGGGACAGAACCAGGCTTGTCCTGTAATAACAGCCCATGAGAGCACATGGTCAACCTGAAGGTGTAGAATCAAAAGATGTAGAATCAAAAATATATTTACTACAAGTTCCTAACTGCCTGGAAGTACAGATGCATTTAATGTATTTATGGATTAAGCTTTTATGATTGACAGTTACACATCAAATAAAAAGTAGAAAAATCAAGTGTTGCATTAAATTAAAAACAAAATTGGACAGGGAAGAAGTTAATGTAAATTCTCAAATGATAAACTACTGAGGATTAAAAGCCGTAATAATAAACTGTGTTTGATTGCAATTGCATCAGTATCTAACATGCATTTCTTTTGGCTAGACCTATTTACTATTATTTACTACTTGTTTACATTTGGACTTTAACAGACGCTTTTATCCAAAGTGACTTACAAGGTGAGCACAGGGTTAATCACAACATCCCTGGAGCAATGAGGGTTAAGGGCCTTGCTCAAGGACATTTACATTTACATTTAGTCATTTAGCAGACGCTTTTATCCAAAGCGACTTACAAATGAGAACACCACAAGTCAGAAGCCATGGAGAAAACCAACTATACTGTAAGTTCATCAACCTGATTGTTATTCGAAGCTGCGCCCCCCCCCCCCCTTTTTTTTTTTTTTTTTTTTTTTTTTTTTTTTTTTTTTTTTTTTTTTTTTTATAACAGGTATTTGGTAAATAGATGCGTCTTAAGTAGTTTCTTAAAACTGTTTAAAGATTCTGCCTTACGGACAGAGTTGGGAAGATCGTTCCACCATTTTGCAGTGGTGAACGCCACAGAATGAGAATTAGCTCCTCGGTGAGGTGGAATCGCCAGGCGACAATCGTCACTGGAGCGAAGTGAACGAGTCGGAGTGTATTTTGAAAAGATAGAGTGAAGGTAAGAGGGGGAAGATCCAGAAATGGTTCTGTATGCCAGAGTCAGCGACTTGTATTGAATGCGAGCAGCTACAGGAAGCCAATGGAGGGAAGTGAGTAATGGAGTGACGTGAGTTCGCTTGGGCTGGTTAAACACGAGTCGGGCTGCAGAGTTTTGAATTAATTGAAGAGGTCTGATGGTGGAATTTGGGATACCGGCAAGAAGTGCATTACAATAATCAAGGACCCACACTGGTAACTTGGGACCTAGGAATTGAACCGCCAACCTTCAGATTAATAGCCCAACGCCCTAACCACTGAGCTACCGTGCCCAACATGTTTGTTGGTATATACTTAGATTCTTAAGTTATTTTTATTTATTTATGTATTTATATATTTATTTATTTTTCTCTCCATGTCCGTGTGGATTTCCTCCAGGTTCTCCGGTTACCGCCTACAGAAAAAAACATGGTATTACGAGGGGTGGGTATAAATGAGTATCAGAGCCAGGATATCTCCTCAGCAGTAACAGGCTTTAATAACAGACAGAATTTTAAATATATGTACATTTTAGGCGGCACGGTGGCTTAGTGGTTAGCACGTTCGCCTCTCAGCGCTAAGGATTCCCAGTTCGAATCCCCATCTGGGTGGAGTTTCCATGTTCTCCCCGTGTCCGCGTGGGTTTCCTCCGGGTTCTCCGGTTTCCTCCCACAGTCCAAAAACATGGATTAAGTCAATTGAATTCTCAAAATTGCCCCAAATAGAGAGTGTCTGTGTGAGTGAATGTGTGCCCAGCGATGGATTGGCGCCCTGCCCAGCGCCCGAGACGTTCTCCCCTGGATGGGCATGGGAACCCCACCGCGACCCTAATAGAGGATAAAGCGGTAGATAATGAATAAATGAATGTACATTTTAAAGATACAGCTGTTGGCACGGTGTAGCTTGCCAAAAGTCCAACTCTTGTCGGTCCATGGATTGCTGCAAGTGATGATACAGCTTTTAAAGGCTGCACACAGTCATCAGATGGAGCTGTGTCAGGTCCATTAATTACTCTCAATGAACAATGCCATCGACTCCGTCTTTCTTTCCCTGGTGCACACTGCCCCCTCAGCAAAGAGGGTATACAGATGATTTTGGGGGGAGTTGGATATGATGACGTCCATGTGCCCAAGCTGCCGTGGAAAGAGGGAGAGAGCTCAGAGTCCCTGCCTCCATGCACGCAGCTTCAATTTCATCTGTCTGCAAGCTTCTGAAGTCTTCTCTCCAGCGTTGGGCCACTTCGGTGTCATCCTGGTCACAGACTCTTCCATTCTTCTGCTACCGCTCCCATGACCACGTAAATATGGCAGGTCCCCAGCAGCCTTGTTTTTTTCCCAATTTTCTCCTGGTGTATTCCATACCATTCAAGGCAGCTGGAACCACCACTTGGCCCGGCCACTATGCTTTGCTATCTGGGAAACCCGAAAAATATGCACCTCCACTTTGGAACATGCCCGCGAAACCCACAGATGATGCAGGTGATTACTCTCAAAGAACAATGACTTTGGCTCTGCCTCTCCTCCCCCAGCACCTCCACGCTACCATCACATGGATTCAAGGTGAATTGGATGCTTTTAATTGCCCCATATTGTATGTTTGTGTGTGTGTCTGTGTATGTATATGTGCCCAGCAATAGATTGGCACCCGAAACTTTCTCCGCTGAATAGGCATGGGGAACCCCCCTAGTGACCCTAGCATATGGGATTAAGCAGAAATGAATAAATGAACTTTAATCTGTATACCTGTGATTTTGACAATCTCTAAAATTAAAAAAGTAATAAAAAAGAACCTTTTTTAACATTAACATTTTGCTATACAGGGCTTTAAAGTAACTATAGAAGTTTCTGTGGTGAAGGTTCTGTAATTTTTTATGATTTAACGACACGACTGGAGGGGAATTTTCTGATAGCAATAATTTGTCATAATTAAATACAGAGTTCCTGAAACAAGACAGATGAGACATATGATCCTTATAAATGACAGCAGGTTTTAATAGTAAATCTTTTTGATGTGTGAACAAAATACCTTTAGAACAGATGGTTTGTGTCGTTGTTGTGTATAGAGTGCCCCCTATTGTTCAAAAAATGATGGAACAACCTGAAAACTAATAAAAATGACTGTTTCACACTAATTTTAGTTGACCAAAATATTAAATACAAAGTAAAATTAAAGGTTGTGGAATGTGCTCTGTTCTTTTGTCTGTCCTGCCCTCTGTTCACCTCTCCTGTGATTTAAATGAGTTTTAATCTGCTGAATCAACAGGAACTCAATGGATTCATTATGGATTCATTACGGTCTAACCATGACTTCGCCTGGCCTTCCCGCCCCTATGAAGTCTACCGTGTGGAACAGATGTTCAACAGAGATTTATGTGCTCTAGTTGCTTACCCTTCCTTCATCACTTTCAATTTCTCTTTCCACTTTCTCAAAGAGAAGATAAAATCATAAATCCATTATTAGGCTCTAGTAGAGCAGAACTCCTCTACTGGTGTAGGACATCTCATTTACACACCAAACCAGTCTGGACTTCTTCAGACCAAGAAAATAGAGTTGTGAATATAATACAGGATGACAATCCAACAACCAGTCAATTTTGCAAAGCTCTTCATAAAGCACTTCTTAATGTATCCCTCACCATAGGCACAGATGCATCACAGACAGTGGTGGGTTCATAATAAAGATGTTTGTGTAGCATGGCTTGCATACAAATGTGGCCACATGCCATTAAATGCACTACATCTTTGTCTCAGCTCATTCACACTGACAGCAGTAAATAACTGTAAATTACTAGTAAATGATTGTTATGCCCTGTGCATTTCTCCACCTCCCTCCAGTTCAGGATCAGGGAGTATGCATTTAAAAGGATGCTCAAGGTCATGTTGGGGATCTTACATAATGGCAAATTAAAAAAGATTTCCTCTCTTTTATTAACCAAACGGCCATGGATGAAAAGGGTTATTGAGCAGAGTGTTAAATCATGATGGTAGATGCATGGTTAAGTGCTAAGTGTGAACATAGGTCAGCAATGAGGGAGGGCCAGCTTTCCTGATATATTTAAAGGGAACTTTGCAGCCATCCCTTATTGGATGATTCATCAGGAAGTTGGCATGGTCACAGAGATAATATTGACCCTCTTAACATCCTGTGCGGGTGGTCAGTCAACCATAATGCTGCCTTTGGATAAGCCAACTTGTTCAGGGATCTCTTACCCTACAAATCACAGATAAAATCAGACATCAATATGTGACTTTTAATTACAATATACATTTAATACAATTGAAAAACATACAGCTTGTTTAATATTCCATTTTTTTATCCTGGAGTAGAAGGTACAGTAGTAGAAGGAGAGAATCTGGAGCTGCCGTAGTCAGAAGGAGACAAGGGTTTCACATTAATAAAGCAAACAATTGAACACAACGTGCTAGCGCTGAATACAAGTAAAATCTGATAAACAATTATAGTGTCCTGCATTTACTCTCTGTTAGTGCAGCTGTGTTACTAGAACAAACAAGACTGATTGAATCACATGGTGCTCTAGAAATTTGAAAAATGCATAAAATGTATCAGCTGTGTCAACAATTATTTGGCACTTCATTCCTGTCTATATGGCAAAATTCCCATTGCTAAATTATAAGGATAGATACAGGTTTTCATTCATGAAGGAATAACTGTCCAATGAAACTTTATGATGTTATTTTTTTAAGAAATCCACAGGGCGCACCATCATGGTTGTTTTGGCAACTATCAAGCTTGGCCCTTTCCAGTAGTACCACTTGATGCCATTGTAATGCATAACATTAGAGATTCCAGCATAGTATATGCCATTTAGGTTAGATGCCCCACAGGCTTCAAACCACCATCCTATGAAAACATGGGAAAATAAATTAGCATGCCACCATGACACCAAAAATACAGTATGTATATAAATATAAAATCTAAATTAAAATAAAATATCAATAGGGGTGTGTACTTAGATATTTACCCCCTGATGCAATTTGAGCACATTTGCAGCTGCAGCAGTCATTATCTTGATCCTTTGTACTAAACATGGACCCTGACTGAGTTAGGCTGCTGGTTCGACCTGCCGTACCACTGAAACCCTGAATGTGGACGCTAAAGAAGAGTTATGTTGTAATGTTAAGAATCAATGTACTTTAAAGAATTTATTATTGACATTGTACTAAACCTGTACTAAACGCCAATTAATAGCTGGGCACATGCTCACTTACACAGACACACACATATGCTATACAGGGGCAATTTAGAGCAGCCAATTTACCTTGACCAGTGGGAGATCCTGAGGAAACCCACATGGAGACCATGGAAACTCCATCCTGATTGGGATTCAAACCTGGTTCCATTAAGCCACCATGACACCATTACAACACAGCAATGATTTTAGGTCTTTACCGCAGATCTTACATGTCAAAATCTTTGGGCCTGAGCTCATCTGAGATGAACAAATAGACAGGAGAAATATATTATGTATTCAGGAGATTCTAACCTTGCTTGTTTTAAGGAAAACTAAACAATGAGTTTTTCAGGTCATGTTAAGTTTCTAAACATTCATTGTAATGTCTGTGTCTGTACTCAGATATGCAAATAGAATAATGTTTTTAGTTTGGTTGTTTGGTTCATTGCCTGAATTTATTTTATTTTTTATGTTTTACAGATGGTAAAGGCGCAATTTGCTGCATTACTGAGTAATGACAGTAAATTTCTTACAAAAAGCAAATATGGAGTTGAGCAAGAGCTTTTTAGATGATTTATAGATACAAATAAACCACAAAGAACTTGGCATAATGGAACATTTCTACCATTAAAGGACTGCAGAAATTGATAAATACTGTTCCTTTGGGTACACTGTATGTGTTCTCAGTCATGCAGTGATTAGGCCAACATCCAACTGTTAGAATTGTGTGGTAATAAACTGAAATAAATGACTGACTGGGAGATGATCAAAAAGTGTGCATGAAATTAAAAACCTGCAGTTTTTAACCTTACACCTACATGCCACATTTGACTTATAGACAATGATATTTTATAATGGAATACATTGTATAAAAGAGTCAACTAATCTCCCATTGACAGTCAATTATTGATTCATTTTCTTGCCCACTTTTCCATATTGGGGTTGATGTTGAAGCCTACCCAAGGGCTTTTTTGGAGACAAGCAGGGTAGCACATTGAACAGGTTACCAGTTAATTACAGTGCAGATGCACAAAATTTCCATTTCATTGAACTAGATGTCTTTGGAGTGTGAAAGGAAACCCACTTAGACCCACAGACAAAATGAAAAGCTCCACATAGAAATTGCCCTTCTAAAATTTAAACCCAGTGCACCACCTTTCCTCCAATCTTTTATCGTTTTGGGCCATGTTTACATTTCTATAATTTAATTGCTGTAGACAACTTCTGTAACATTTGTATTCAGTTTCGTCAGTATCAGCCAAACACTGTGTACACACATTTACTGAAGACTGTAAACAAAAAGACCACACATTTCTGGAAACTAGGCAAGCACACTAGATCAAGCACACTTTACAGGTCATTGTCTGGTGGTTTTAACATATTAGTGAGCCTGCCACATTCACAATAATAAAAGTAAGAACTAAACATAAAGTAGTAGTAAAATTTACATAAAACTTGGGTGGCCAGTAATTCCCTAGGTGGCTTAATCCTGATGTGAACTACACAAAAATATTAAGCAATTTAACATTTTCTTAAACTTACAAGACTTATTTTCTTTTCAATGTGATGTGATTTCATTTCATATTTCTGTATTATCTTTTCCTGTTTCCAGTCACATGTTTAACCTATACTTGGTGCTTTAACGGTTAGACATGGTGTTGAACTTGGCAGTATTTTGACACAGTCAGAAATGCTAAAAACCCCTGGGATCAGACTGCCGACAGCAGCTCTTCATCAAGAGAGAAATCGAGGACTCTGCACAGTGCTAGTTGCTTTGATTTATGCACTTCTTTCAAAGTAGAGACATTATTTATATTAGGAAAACAGACGAATATAATCCTTATTGCACCATAATCAGTGAAGCTATATTATTTTGGAGACAAGAACAGAAAATATGTAAACTGCAAAAAATAGTAATAATAACAATAAATATATAGTAATAAAAATGTATTGATTTTATACTTGTATCAATAGTTCTGTGTTTCAGGAACAATGTTGGTGATTAGTGGCAGCACGTTCACTTCTCAGCATGTTCGCCTCTCAGCGCTGAGGAACCAGGTTCGAATCCCGATCTGTGTAGAGTTTCCATGTTCTCCCCGTGTCCGCATGGGTTCCTTCCCACAGTCCAAAAACATGACTTCAAGGTACATTGAATGCTCTAAATTTCCAATATAGTGTGTTTGTCTGTCCTTAGTATATCTGCCCAGTGCTTGAAATGAATGGGCATGAGAACCTTCCCGCAACTCTTATAGAGGATTAAGTGGAAGATAATGAATGAATGAATGATGGACATTAGCATTTTGAGCTAAAAAATGTACCTGTATTTATTTTCTTCTCCATCAATGTAGAAATGGGTATACTGTGAGTAAGCCTGGTTCCCCTCTATGTCTTTGAGTTTGACCTGCAAGGTGTAGTCTTGGGATGTGGTAAGCAGGTGGATGACATCGTTTCCCAACCAATGCTCACCTGAGGGGTCTCCAAATCCCTTAAAAATGGGTGAAGAATGAGGTTTTTATATTAACGCTTCCGACTTATAAACCTCTCTATGGGATAATTACCCTTAAAAGCCCCCAACTTGTATATATTAGAGGTTATTTAGCATACCTTGTATCCTGCTGACTCAAGTTCATGAAACAAGCTTGATCATTGTTTATGAGAAATACAACTTAACATATAGGTAATCAACTTTTAGGCTGTTGGAAAGATTGAAATTGTCAAAAGGACTGTTATTTATTATTTATAGCCATTTGAAATCTAATTAATAAATGATGAGTATTAGGTAACTAAACTGTTTTTATATAAAGCTTGTAGTATGTGTAGTTAGGTGTTTTTAAATTTACCATAGTAATTTATCAGTTAAAAATGCAAGGCACATTACTTTTAGTGCCTCATTTAACACCTAATAATGGTGAATATATAAGGCAGACTCTAAAGATTTTGGCATCATTATGTAGGTACAAGTCATTGGCTTTAAACGAGCCAAGGCTCATTAGATCGGATCTTTATTTTCAATGCATCGTATTAAGTTTTGTCCTGAACTGAATTATTCAGCATTTATGTCAAGAAAATAATTGTTTTCATGTGCATCCCTATATAAGATGTTTTATTAAAGCCACTACTTCTTAAATACAGTTAATAACAAAAAAATCCAAGCAGATCTTAAGCTAACTATAGAAACCATACAAAGTCTTTTTAGTTTCCTAATTTTTAAAACTAAAGTGCTGACCTATCAGTTGCTGACTCCGAAACATTGGAAAAGCTTAAACTTAAGTCATTCTGACCACTTTAAGCCAAATAATCGAAAAAATGGGATTGTGCCAAAAGAAAACACTTTTTTTCTGACTAAAAATAAGGTTAGTTTTAAGCAACTTATTCAGTCTTAGTTCTAACATACCTGAAAATACTGAGTACTTTAAAGTTGCTTAGCATTTAAATACTCGCCAGACTCTCCGAGTTTTGAACTGCAACCACTTTGATTTTGCTCTTATCTCCCAGGTAAAGCCAGTGGAGAAGCTGATGCACTTGCTCACCTTTTAGAGTGCGATAAGATCGATCTGAATATTGACAAATCCATTTTATCCACTGCACACATTTTGTGAGGATGCTCAAAGGTGATTTAAAGATTGGGGAACCACAAGGGTAGAAAAAAAAAGGGTAAAATATATTAATTTTAAAATTCACTACTTCTTATTGAATTTTGACAAGTGAATAAACATAAATTATAAATTATCATGTATATACAGTACCAATCAAAGGTCTGGACACACTGCCTTCTTGCTCCATTGTCTGTTTTCTACTCTTACCATATAGATGGACTTTGTAGTTTTACAATTACAGACTGTAGTCCATCTGTTTTGTTTTTTTGTTAGTCCCCTGACCAATACACAGAACGGGTATATTTTGGGTGGTGTATTGTTTATTGACAGCTCTGCAGAGACACTGATGTGGTGAAGGTGACACTGGAATAAGGATAATGCACAAACCAAATAATACCTGCTCTGTGGTGTTACTACTTGTTACATGTGTGTTTGGGTGTGTGTGTGTGTGTGTGTGTGTGTGCAACAATGACAGAAATTAGAAATTAACAGTAGCTGAGTGGTCATGACAACACATTATTTATAATCAAGTTAAATTCATGCATTAAGAAATATACCATTTTGTACTCCTTCCAGCTTCGATGAAAGTCCTCTGAACCATTAAAGCGATGCTGAAGAACAGTCCAGCCCCCTCCTTTAGTTTTCATGTCACAGAATACCTAGAAAAAACAAGCTTCTTATGTATGAAAATTAATATCCTATTGTTAAAGTTCAAAATAATGTAATAATAATAAATTAATAAATTAACTGTAATTATGAGTGTACACCTATTTGTAACATAATATTGACATAATTTATTATGATATTTTTATTACTATTTATTTATTTATTAGAATTTATTAAGATTTATTAACATACTAAGAGAGTAAACAAAACTAGTGACTTCCTACAGGATCTATTTAAAATAAAAAGCCAGGATGTTTTTTTTTTTTTATTATTACTCATATTGGGAATATGAATGTACAAATAGAGGGAATCCATTCACATTGAGGTTTTCAATTTGTGCAACAGCCTCAAAAATGATTAATAAATGTTTTCACGGGAGAGCATGCAACCTACAGGATGCAGAGGTGAAAACCAATGAACTCTGTGAAATGTTTTTTTATTTTTTATTTATTTATATATATTTTTTGTAAAGATGATTTCCTCTAGAATTTTTTTTGTTGTTGAAATATTTGACTGTTTGCAGGGTGTAAGATAGCAATTAGTATCGCGGTTAGTCAGGGCCTATTATGTGTCACACGAGAGGACAAAGGTAATATTTGGGTCACAGTCACTTTTTGTGTAATCAAAGATAACATATTAATCTGAATATGAGGCACTGGTTATTACGTTTGTTAGTGATGCATTTAAATTAGGCTTTAATTGGCTAATTAATGACTTCGACTGCCCTCATCTGCCACCCCAGCACATACACACACTGCTCACTAACAAAGCAAATGTTTTAGTGATTTCCAAGGTGAAAATTTATTAGCACATCAAAGTTTTATTGAGAGTAGAGAATTAAGAGAATATACTGATAGATATTTTTAAGAAAAATGTAATTTTATTATGTTAACAACAGAAAACGTGATTTATTATCTACAGTTAAAAAATGTACTATATTTAACATGTTACTTTACCAGTAGACAAAAAAAGACTTTGTAAAAAGACTATAGATGAAAAGACTACTATTAACATTTAAAAGAAAAAACAACTGCTAACGCCCAGCGATAGATTGGCGCCCTGTCCTGGGTGTATCTGCCCAGCGCCCAAAACGTTCTCCCCTGGATGGGCGTGGAGAACCCCACCGCGACCCTAATATAGGGTAAAGCAGAAGATAATGAATTAACAACTGCTAACTCATCATTGTAATCAATGTAAAATAAAATGCTTTAAATCTGCTTTGCAATTAGCTTTATATGTTAACTTTTTGAGCTAAAGCTGAAAGTTACATATTTAAACCTGAACATTGTTAATACAGTTACCAAACCCATGCATACTAAACATGTTTTTTGTTATTTTCCATCCTTTTAATTTTGAAAACATTGGTTTTCTGTATTTTATATTGATTTACTTTACCTGAGCTAACTGTATATTTGTAATTCTTAAAAAGTATCTGCTTTTGTTAAATTCACCTGAACATATGCCTGGTACACTTCTATGCTTACACATGTATTAGAAATCATTAGAGTAAAGTAATAATAAAAACATGTGGTTGTTCTCCAAAATCCTGTTTTTTTATCATATAAATAAAAGAATTTCAGCATTTTTATAATCTAGTTTGTTTTATCTTTTAAATGAATATCACATTAAATTAGCTATAAATATTAAGAAATTGGATGCATTAAGAAAAATGTGATCATAGAACAAACCACCCAGTTTGGCATTTGCATTTCATGCAAACTAGCTTAAAAAAAAGTCTATTGCTACTTGCTGCTTTGGAATAAAATTTGGCAAAAAAGTACAAAATTTATGCCAAACACCTGTCCTTTTCTATGCACAGGAAATGGAAGAAAGCAAATCAAGCTGAACAGAATTAATAACAAATGGCATTCCCATGCATTTTTAACTAACCACAAGTTTCTATTGAATAACACTAACTTTTAACTGGGGCAGCACGGTGGTCAGCACGTTCGCCTCTCCGCGCTAGGGATTCCCGGTTCAAATCCCAATCTGGGAGGAGTTTCCATGTTTCCATGTCCGAAAGCATGGATCAATGAAAATTGAATGCTCCAAAGTATTGAGTGTATTTGTGTTCTATGTGAGTGAGTGTGTGCAGAGCGATAGTTTGTCACCCTGTCCTGGGTGTCATCCTGTCCCAGTGCCCAAAAAATGCTCCCCTGGATGGGCAGGGGGAACCCCCCACGACCCAAGTAGAGGATTAATTAATTAAGCAGAAGAGGATGATGATGGATGGATGAATTTTGAACTGGAGTAAAATGAGCATGCATTGTTTTAACTATAACATGTAATGGGTTTGCATTGATATAACCCACGTAACTAACTGAAATATGAAGTGCTAGATACTATGCTCTGAGCTTCTTTTATAAAAAGGTGTGAATGAGGAGATAATTTACAGTAATAATAGAGTACAGTAACTTTTAACATATACAATACCTTAATGGCTGAGTCATGTTGGTAATATAAATGTTGTATATTCCGCTCTCTGTAATTCCAGCTTTGTATATTTCAGCACAATCTCTGAAGACCATGGACTTCTCTCTGGATAGGCAGGTAATGTCTGGTGGGACACAAGGTGTGCATTAGATCTTTGCCCTTCACTAAATGATTATGTTACAGCCTCCTAATGCTCCCTGGTGAGTACAGACATGACCTTCTCTATTTGAAACAATGCCTTCTGGCCCAGTGCTACATTTCTCACGAACACACTGATGCTTTCCAGACAGCCATGTACAAGCAGTTTGGCACTGACCATTAGAGTGGTTGTTCCTGGCCAAAAGCTGCTGGAGCTGCTCTGATAATGCAGCTTGTTGGCGTTGAAGCAGTGTGCTGTTGCGGGTGGAAGTAGCCAGCTGTCTCTCAAGATCAGTAACCAGGTGGTTTTGACTGTCTATGAGCTCCTGCAAGTGCTGTTTCTCCTGCTGAATCGCCTGCAGCTCCTGGTTATGTCTTGCCTCCAGAGCTGCAAAGCGTTGCTCCAGGTAACTGTAGTGTAGAAAAAGCAAATTTTGTTTTAGCACCTTCTCTTGATGCTAACAAAGACAATTAAAACAACTGGAGCACATGCAAGTATAATAATTCACAATATGCCAAAATAGAGAGATTTCTCCAACAGTTTGCAAAATTATAAAGGCATTCCTGCCACACAAAATAATTTTTAAAAATGCTTTAGTCAACATAGATTCAGTGTGTTGACATTCAGTGTGTTTTTGCATTATAATGGGCTTTAAATAAAGACAATAATTCTAATACCTATAAAAAGGTGTACAAGAAAATTAGTTATTTGATTAATTGTTTAGTAGTTATTATTTTCAGAAATGTGCCAAATCAGTAGTTGTTGGTGGTCAGGACTGTTTTTAGATAGGGTCATGTGTATTATATCACACAATATGTTGATTTAAATAATATGAATTATGTATCAATTTAAAATATATTGACATTAAATGCACACAAGAAACAAAATCTGTCAAAATCTGTAGGTTCGAATCGTAGGGCCCTATTTTAGCGATCTATGGCTAGCCTTCAATTGAACTGTGTTACTTGGTTTAGGGAGTTACACAGGCGCAAGTTGTAATAATAGACTGTTGGTGGTATGTACTGTATGCTAGGATGATAGGGTCCTTAAGGTTATTATTAACCTTAACCTTAATATTATATAAATATATATAAATTGAAGACACTTAATTGACCTAGGTAGATGTGTATTTTGTGAAAGAATTTGTATGTAAATCTGCCTTGCAGTAGACAAGCAACATGTAGAGGTAGTTTTCCAGTCCTTCACCAATTGGTACTTTATTTCTAAATATAAAAAAAATCAGTCTGCTTTGAGGATAGATCACAGAGCCTTAACCTTAACTGACCTCTGCAAAAATAAGCAAAAAGTCCTGCAAAAACATTCCAAAATCCTAAAAACATGCCTTACCGAAATATTGTTCAGGACTAACTCAAAACATGGTGCTATAAAAGGTCATTTAAGTGGAAAATAAAAGTGTCCAAATACTTTTGTCCACATGGTATAGCATTCAAATATCTGTGAAACCAACAACAGCGTAATTCACATGCAAAGCTTTCAGTTCACTATAATTATTATAGCCGGTCCCTTGTAACTGAGTTGAAATGCTCAAATGGAAAAAGGTATTCCAATGATTTTTTTCCCTGACATTTAAATCCGCACAAATTATGTATATTTTAGAAAACTTCCCTATATATATATATTAAAATATATTAATATTAAAAAGGACATTTATTATATATTAATTCCAGCTAAACATAATAATAATAAAATAAGAAACAATCTAGTCTGCGACTATGCTATTTAGAAACATACTGGAATCTATTGGTTTAAGAGGAGACAGTTTACAATTCAGTACTTCCAAACCCATAAAAATGTTACATTCTTTGCCACACATGAAAGAGGTGCCACTTCCACTTTAGAAGAAAGGGTAGATTGGGAACAGGTGGGCTGTTAATGTGTGGTAATCTCTGTTTTCAGGGCAGGTTTGGTTCAGAAGCCAGAATTAAAAAAGTAAAAGTAAAAAAAAAAGGAAATACTGGGAGGAGAAGTAAAAACATGCACTCTGAAAACAAAATGAGATTTCCCCTGAAATCATTTGACCACTGAAAAATATCAATCATTCCCCTCATCTCATTGTTCAGTCACTGGACAAAACAGAGCATTCTTTTTATCAACCCAGGGGAAGATTAGTATACTCCCATTATAAAATTAGCATCTCGGGGCCCTGTGGGCTCTTACATATTTTTATCATTAAGACGAGAAACCTCCTGGGTCTGCAGCAAGAGTTCCTTTTCCAGGCGCAGAGTCAATAAAGTAAACTCCAAGAGCTGGATCCCTAGATGGCTTGTTTGGTTCAGCACCTGCAAATTCACAATTCTTTTAATAGAAAAAAAAAGTAGGAAGCTAGAAAAAGCAATAAATTTGAACTCTACGACTGCTTTGTTAATCTTTTCAGAGAATGAGAATATATCAGAATTATGTATGTAATGAATACAACATTAATGTCACTAAAGTACATTATGTTTGGGTTTTATTTTAACCATGATTTACTAAAATAAATGTTTACCGTGAGACCTAATTTAACCTCTATTTATGATCGAATTTATATTAATGTTAGTTTTTTAAGAGGTTGCTGTTTTAACAAGGTAAATAGTTTTAGTGATTATCTAGTCATGTGTAACTAACTACTCTGTTTAAACAGCTACATTAACATAATAAACATGTGCCATTCATAATCTGTTAAATATTTTCTCAGGTTGTACTACTAAGAAAGGAAGACTACAAAAACAAGACATATCAAACACAATGAAGTAACATAATCTATATTTAAACCAGTAAGTAGAACATCTGTTTCAGTTGGCTTGTTTTCATATTTTTTTATTTTCATTTTTTTTTCTTTTTTTGTCAGTCTACCAAAACCGCTCAGCATGTGCGTTTGGTTCAACCCCTCTAGTGCAATGGGAGGTAAATCAGAAATTCAAATATCTAAGTCACAATACTACAATTCAAATTAAATGTCATTATGAATATATATATGAAATAATGTGATCATTATGACAAGAGCTTTTATAAAGAAATTTGTGTGTCATTTTTTGTGTTTGATATATTTCCTTTTAAATATAACTGATAACACACATACTTGAAGAAACTTATTATAAATTGTTTAATAAAGTCATAGTTTTATGGAAAATATTACATAAAAGGGCATTTGTCTTTACTATGGTCCACGCTATATGTCTTTACTAGCCCTATCTTGGCCCAGACTTGTGATGGTGTTTTCTGCAAAGGGTTTAAATATTAATCTACACAAACCACACTTAGACACCAACACTGGCAATGCAAAACACGTATAGGTGGTGAGACATATTGGACTGTTTCTTGGTGGAGTATTTAAACATACACACATTTATCCTTATTTATAAGATTGTTAGAAAACATATACTTTCACAAGTTCACAAGTTCTTAAGCTAGCCTCTATAAGATCACTTTACTTTATAGACAGAATGTATAGACAAGATTGCTCAGTATTTGTTTGCATCATTTTCTCTTGTGCAAGTTATAAAAAAACATGTTTTTGATATGATGTTTTTCCTCTGTAAAACTGTAGTAATAAGGCCAATATGTTTAGACAACATGTCTTCAGTGATGGCTTTGAAATGCTCTGACAGTCTGGCTTTATGAAGATCCCGGCTAAATGTGTCTGCTTTCTCTAAGTGTATACTATGTGTTATTGCTCTTAATATAAAAAGCTATTTTGAAAGACATACAATAAAATAAAAGCTATTTTGAAAGACATACAATAAGTTTATCACAGATGTATTGCAAAAAGCGAAGAATAATTATTTCTACACAACATGGAATATTTCACGTTACTTATTGCTTAAAACCAATTTGATCATCCTCACCTGAGTCTCCACATCTGTTAGTTTCCGTGTGTTTTCTGCAGACTGGGTAAGGAGATTGGTTCCCATTTCCAGTATTGTGGCTGCCTGGGTATTAATGACATTTCTCTGGATCTCCACCATATCTGGGTGAATTTTTTCCTGAATGTAATTCTCTAGCTTTGAGCATAACATAAACAAATTAGTAAAACCAGATTAGATTGAATTATGCTTCTGTATTACAGAAGAATAAGCCATATTTTTAGTATGAATATATCAAGTGGATGAATGTAGAACAGTAAACACTTTTTTTTTTAAAGCTGGTACTCATTAGGTTTTTAAATATATACTAGGGCATTTATTTCTTATGCTTAAACTTTTGGTTACATTTGATGTATCTTTTTAGAGATTTGAAAGCTATATAAGCCATTAAAAAAACAAATTCATAGACAGAATTAATTATAATGACAGGACAACTACTGAGGATCCATCTTCCTGTAGGAATTTGGCTCCTTTTCAGAGGAATAGACAGTGTTGTACAGTGAAATCTCAAGAGCGCTGGAGAGAGCACAAGGACTTCTTCATCAATCTCTATCGTCTGTTTCTGTATACAAGTACATGCACAAAATACATGAACTTCCAAGTGATGAACGCATACAATCACTGTTAACTTGATTTATGTCTTCATTGGTAGGTCAATCTGCAAATTTTGCATTAATGTGGCATTTCATAGCAATAGCATATGGCAGACAAATTCAGCTGTATTTCCACATTACTATTTAATGCTAACCACATCCTGACTGTCCCACCGAAACTGCTGCCAGCTGTTTAGCAAGAATGCTTTGTGGTATATCAAAGTGGTATCCTAAAAAGTGTTTTTGTTAATAGTTTTGAAAAAAAATTTAATGATGCAACACATCTTAACACACCATCACCACAAAATTGGTATTTTAAGCAGCTCACAAAAACACTACATAAAAATGGAGAGAGTAGTATGTGACAATTTCTTTATGTTTCCTTCCCCAGCACATAATTCCAGTAGTCTGATAAACAGCACACTCGGAGTGTCTTGGAAATGACAAGATTAAATAAAGATTAGCTGATGTAAATAAAAAAATAATACATACAAAATTGAAAAAGCGCCAGTAAACAGATAACTTGCAATACACAAAGATCACACATACCAGATATATTATGTACCCTATGTGGATTACAAAAAAACTGTATTATAGAAAGCTGATTTTAGTGGTTAACCCTTTTGCCTTACAGCAAGCAATCTTGTCGGTTCTTGTTATTTAAGGTGGTTATGACATAACCTAAAGGTATATTTTGGGTCATTGTCTTGCTGTAATATAAACTCTCAAACAGCCAACTAGGTGTAGAGCTTTAAAATGCTGTGATTGCCCTTTTGTTCAGTATGCCAATCACCCAGGACAAATTGGCATCTCTGGATCCAGCAAAACAACCACAGGCAGGTCTTCCTCCATGTTTTACAGTTGCTGTCACACACTATTACTTTATTAATATTTTAATGGGCTAACCTGTGTAAATGTCAATATTAGTGATAAATATTAGATGTAAACTTTTGGCCGATAGTGTATGTGAGAAAAACACTAAATTAAATACTAAAGTATCCCCAGATAAAACATGTTTTTATTTGTCTTGCCATGGTTTTTGCCAAGTGAGCACTGGAATAGTTTCCAGCATCCACAATGAACAATGTTAATTTCCTTACAAAATTAATTAAAGTCTCAGAATAAAAACTGCTAGTACTGTTCATTGGCTATGTGTAAATAAGCATATTCATCTTGTTTTTAGCATTTTATAAAGCTATGTTTTTTGTATTATTCAATAGGTGATGCAACAGCAAATAAATGAGATAGCATATGTGATGCAGCGTTTAATTAAATTGTTTAACAGTTAAATAGTTTTGGGATGGGCTATGTAGTTTTATGATTTCCTAGCAATGAGAAAAATGAAAACCTCATGGAACAGCTAGAACAAACAATGGCCACGTTTGGTTTCTATTAGTTAATAGAAACCTTGCCATTGTTAACACTTTCTAAAGAGCTTAATTGCTGTGATGTGGGAAAAAAAACAACTGGATAACAATACAAAGTGATTGAATGTTCAATTGGACCTGAATTTGTACATATTGGTTGTATTGGGCCATTTATGGACATTTGAGACCATATTACTGTCTATGGTTCTCCTTTTCTTTTCTTCTCTCCTGTGTGTTCTTCACATTGACTTTTGTTTTGTTACCATAGTTGTAGTTGGTGCTGTCTGTGTGTGATAGACGGGTATGTTAAACACTAGTTTTGCTTAGAGATCCTAAATATTATGTTACATTTGGCCATTTTAAGACACTTTTAATAAAAATAACCAACGAGTATCGCAACTTGTTTGGGGTACAGCAGATAAGGCAACTCTGGACAATGAGGGTTAAGGGCCTTGTTCAGGGGCCCACATTGTCAATCTCTGATAAGCTTTCAGACTGATAAACTAACAAAACCTAAAAATTAGACATATTACTCTAATATAATCACTACATATCACTCCATATTCCACTATAACCAAAGTTAGCAATGATGGGTTAGTTTTTCTTTTATTTTAAAAACGTGATTCACAGATTAAAAGATGGTTTAAAGACTTATGATTTACATATATGGCAGGAAGTGTTATTGTCTTAATATACACCATTCCTTATTACCCCATAAGCCTTGGAAAAATGGAAAACAGATGCAGCTTAGACCTGGTGGATGTGTGCATAGTTTGGCCCGCTAGTCATGTTCTGGCATCACTAAGTACTTCTGCCTGTGTGTACACAGCACTAACCCTCTTGTTCTCCCACCATGTGTTTATGGAGATTTTGTGAGTAATGAAGCCAAGGTTTCTACCTCCCCACAACTCTTAGTGCCAGGCCTTTTTCCAGCTGGGACAACTCTAAGACTGAAAGCAAGATGGAATTCTGGTGCAAGCTATGTGTCATGCTACTAAATTTTAAGTAATTTACTAAGGCTGTTACGCCAGATACCACCAACAAATAGCATTCTGCTTTGCTTGAGACATGCTTGATTTAAAGGTGCTGTCAGATTGTTTTAACATTTAATTAAAGAGTTGAAGCAAGCTTCTGATTAATGAAGAAATTGAAGTTTGCCAGATTTTTCCTGATGTGTATGCTGAAATAAGTAAATAGCATTGATATAGCTCAGATATCAGAATAATGTTTATATACAGTGCTTTCAAATTATTGTTATTTGATAGCTTTTCTTGTTTGATTGAAGAAAACCTTTCTTCTACTTGTGCCACATCTGATTTAAAAAAGTAAAAAAAAAAACATTTTTTGTAGAATAAAAATAACAGACATGATGGAAAGCAGACAAAAATGTACATTTTTAAATATCTAACATAATCATGAAAAAATTGGCCACATTGTGAAATTATGCCCCACTTTTTTTAAACTAAATTAGTAATGCAATGAGTACATAACTACTGTAGCTACATACATGCAAACAAAATATAAAGATCTTTGAAAATTAAACTGTGATTAAATGGCTTTTCTCGATGACTGTGTATAAATGTAACTTAATAAATGTAAAATAAAATGTGAAAACAGATTTGCTTAAATACAGTAAAAAGAGAGTTAATCACTTTTATATAAACCATTTAATATAGTGACCGTTTAATTTACATTTTAGTCTGATTTAGTTCAAATTTGTTTAAATTTGTTTAAATTGTAAAGCACAGAAACGACACCTGCACAAAAAAAATTTTTCACAATTCGTCTTGACCACAACCCTTAATTTATCAATTCAGTACAGTGTATATAATATCCTTTTCTAAAATATTTAGGCACAAAGCTGACTACTGGTTGTTCTGACAAATTGTAACATCTCTCTTACTTTTTACCATGTTAAAATGACCACTTTTTTAAAAGATGCTCCCTCAGATCTAAATTAAGAAGAACAAAACCAGCTGCAAATGGCACTAGCAAAAAAAATATGCCTCAAATTTGAATGTCAAATCTCACAGTTAGTTATATGAAGCTTAAGAATAACAAAATGATGAAAAACACTTGAGCTTGTGTATGCAAACAGACAAAATGATATTTTTATAGTATCAACGACATTCATGACATTGAAAGTGGTGTTTCAAGAATGGTCTGTACACAGTTTTTCAAGATGCATTGGTCAGTAATGTATCCAGGTATTTCAACTTATCTGATTCAAAAGGCTATTTGCACTTCAAAACAACATCTGTTGCACACAGCCATCTGCTTAAACAGATCAAAAGGCTCATTTAGAATTGGTATAATTTATAATTGTTAAATAAACTCATTAATCTATTAAACACACACACACACATATATATATATATATATATATATATATATATATATATATATATATATATATATATATATATATATATATATATATATATATATATCCGGAATTCATCCTGGATCTCAACCACAGTGCCACCCTAAAAATAAGTAGTATACATCAATCAAAATTTTCTTTTTCAAAACTTTGGGCCATGTTAATGATTTTTTAACATAGTATGAAACAGTGGCCACTGTAGGAAGGTTAGCAAAGAGTCAGTTCCGTTATCTACGCATTTAAAAGTCGTATTAGATACAGAGGATAAAAAAAAATTCAGATCTCCAAACAAAAAAACATTATTCAGTCCAACCTTTTTTTTAATCTCAAACTTAGATAGTAAATGTTGTTTTGTCCCTATTACTGCTTATGGATACAACAATGAGGCTGACTTCTTACCTTTTGTAGCCATTGTGTATTGTTCTCAGTGGCACTTTCAAGGCTCTCAAGTTTCTTGTCCTGCCAGCTTGTCTCAGAGTGGGCTGTTTCAACCGGCATAGGTGCATCTCTCTGAAGTGAGTTGCTCACCGGGAAGTTGCTATCCAAAGGGCAATGCTCCACCTCTGGCAGAATAAATGTGTAGATACAAGAGCCATGCTGAACCTGGTGCTGCTTCTTCTCTGCACCAATTAATACAGCAACTGCTACTGCCAAATAACTCAGGATTAAGAGCCAGCCCATTCCAAAAGACACTGATAAATGAAAGAAAATCCAACTAAAATATGGTACCCTGTGTTGGCAACAGGTAAAACCTGAGCTTCTCAGTAAAATCTTTCCTTTTAAGTTCAGCCCTGGACTTCTTTTGCCCCTTTTTTGTTGGCTGTTTACTGCTTTACTTCTTCTGTAATGATCCTAGATGAGTTTTCATTAAGCATAACAGGTACAAACACTTTCCTGTCAAGCTCTGTCAAGTTGTAATCCAAAGTGGTAGCTTTAATACAAGCAACATGTTGCAAGTTTGGCAAACTTTACAGTCGTCACAATTGATCACAGTTCTTAAAGTAACAATACCTCAGGAGTGGATACCTGCAGTCAAAGAATTTTGCACAACCCTTGCTCTTTAAGTAGTTTTTGACATACAGCTGCTTAACCTCCCTCCATCACTCACCCTTCTCGACCTTCTCTCTGTCCCTCCCTTTCCCAGGATCAGGCGGTAGAAGCCACACAAATACACCAAGAACTGACTACAATAGCCTAATGCAGAGAACATTCTCTACTGATTAAACCTCCTTCTCCTGTTTCTCTCACTCACTCGCTTTCAGTTCTCTCCTCCCCTCTAACTTTAAACCCGACCATGTTTGATGTTTGATGTTTCTCAGTGCACAGCTGGACCGTGGAAGAGTACATTGTAAAGGTAGCAGTATACCAATAAATATGAATCATCAGAAGTTGGTTCACATTTGCATTAGTTACAATACTGTTAGTACTAAATAAAGTATAACAATTTGACATAAGGCTTTATAACACCAAGTGACATAATGCATATTAATATAAATTTATTTAAACTTTGATTCTTTGGATTTGATATTCTTACTTAAAAAAGATAATTACATTTGAGTACTATGTGTGCAGTCTCTTTCAGATTAGTAATTAATGACTTTTTATGTCTGAAAAGAGAGCTTATACAACAGTTATGAGCACTTATAAAGTAATTTTCAGGAAAATGTTCATTAAACACAAACATAAGGCTTTATGTCACTGGTCAGTATAATAAGTTGATGAACAGTTAAAACATTCATTCATTCATTCATCCATAATCTTCTGCTTAATCCTCCACTAGGGTCATTAGGGGGGTTCCCCATGCCCATCCAGGGGAGAACACTTCGGACGCTGGGCAGATACACCCAGGACAGGGTGTCAATCTATCCCTGAGTAGTGTAAATATATTATTTATAATGCATTTTGCCACTTTGTGTTATAAAGCCTTATGGCATTTTTTAATAACACTTTATGAGGGTGGTTATGAACATCTATTGATATTAACAAAGGCTTATGACAAGTGTTATGAAGCACATTAATAATAATTTATATATAATAAAATAATTAATAATTAATAAAATAATACATTATGAATACCAGATTTAGGTAAAGTGTTACAGAATTTTTTGACTAACCTTAATGTAAAAATATTTACTCACTACAAATGAACATTGTCTTTATATAAACTTTATTTAACCTGCTTCCTATTATCCTGATCAGGGTTGTATAAGCTAAAAGGACAAATGGCAGATAAGCATTCTGCGCTGGTAGCTAGCCCATAGCAGAGCATACATACAAGTTTAGTTAATATACTAGCATGTTTTAATATACTGTACTACTGTTAAGAGTAATTCTAGTATTTAAACAAGACTTAATACATAATTTTACATAAAATAATTAAAAAGTCAATGTGTTCTAGAAAATTGGTACTATTGGTACTAAGCTTCACTAAAGATGCATTTGTATTTTATTACTAAACATCTTAAATAGCTCCGAATATTGCCTGTGTAAATCTTTTGGAACATTTATTGATCAGCACAGCACCTCATGCAAGCAAACCCTTTTAAAATTTTGCCTCTCTCATCTCATGTTCCTTGTTCACCCAGCCCTTAACCCATATTTATGTATCTGTATTAGGACCACAATTTTTTTTTACATCAGTCACCATACCGGTTTAATAAAAACAATATGCTGGACTGGTTAATGGGTCACAATGTGGTCAAGTTTAGTGGCTTTTTAGATTGGCATCTGCAAAATGCATTGTTTTGGTTGCATTACAATATCAATCACTTATCAATATCAATGCATAGAGATATGTGATAGATTATAAATATATTTTAAAATGTTTACTAAGACACGGCTAGGAAATAGACTATAGTTAGTAACTAAGCCTTTGCAGTGTGTGCTTTCTTTAACATTATGTGGGGTAATTAGATTTCGACCACAAAAACTGTAACAAAGTGCTTTACGTTAAACAAAGTGAAAGTTTTTAAATATACATTGTCATACTTTAATCTAATGCTGGAATGACTAGAGATGTGTTGGACAATTATAAAAAGCACATTATTAAAATATATTATGAGTGAGTATCATTTTAGGAATTCCCATAGGTCTACTGAGTCCAAATTTTTTTAATCGACAGTTTAATTATTCCCAGATGTATTCGCTGGGGTTAAGGGCATGGTTCTGTGCAGGTCACCAAAGTTCCTTCACAGCAAATCTATCAAATCATGTCTTTGAGAAAACTGCTGCTACATGTTGGTATCATTAAATGCATTGCATGTATTTTATTCTGTAGCATTAACATTATATTTCATTTTAACTAAGTGGACGACTCTTAACTCTAAAAGACAGAGTGGCGATATAATTTTTACGTGTTCTTAACTGTGTCTTTAAGTGGTATGTTCTTTTACACCAGCAAGGTCTTGGCTGCTTATCAAATCAGTTTAGTCATGCCAAAGAACAGGGATACATTTGTCGATTCAGCAGGAATTAATGAGTCTCTTTAATGCTTGTCATTCTACTGAAAAACCAGGAAATGTGTGACATGCTTAAAGACACTGCAAACTGATAGGGGATTTTCAGAGGGCATACTTGACTTTAGGTATCTATGAGACATGATGTAATCTGGTCAATTAAAGCTTAAGGACTGTGCTCAAGGGTCTAATGAAGCTATAGTAGTGCCTTGATACTAATGGGACTTTGTTCTTCTGATCAGCAGTAACATGCTTAAACCACTAACTCAGCAAGGCTCTAATTACTAGTATTCACAGTATGCCAAGAGCAGCCTGTTCCTTTTAAAATCACCAGTATTTAAATTATGGAATGCGCTCCCTGGTGCAATGCAAATAAATTACAGCGTGGTGGTGGTGGGGGGTCAGGTTTTCATTTTTATAACCTAAATTTTTCATTTATTGATTCATTATCTTCCACTTAATCCTATATTAGGGTTAGCAGAGGGGTTCTCATGCCCATGTAGGAGAAAATGTTTTACCCAGGACAAGGGTGCCAATCTATCTCTGGGCACACTCACTCAAACACACACACTATATATAGGAGTAATAAACTGTAGAAACCAGAGGAACACATATGGACACAGGGAGAACATGAAAACTCCACCCAGATTAGGATTCGAACCTGGATCCCCAGCGCTGAGAGGCAGATGTGCTAACCACTATCCCACCATGCTGCCCTTTAACTTATTATTCACAAGGTGTAAGGTTCTCCATGCCCATCCAGGGGAGAACATTTTGAGTGCTGGACATATACACCCAGGACAGGACACCAATCCATCACTGGGTACGCACTCACTCACACATACACATACACAAACACACAATATATGGGACAATTTAGAGCATTCAGTTTACCTTGAATACACTTTTTGGACTATGGGATGACATCGGAGAACCAGAGGAGACTCCACCCAGATCCAACAATTAATGTTAGTATATTTTAATTTCAGAAAAATGACCGTTAAATGCTAAACCAAGAAAAAGCTTTTATTATGTATGTTTTGTTTCAGTTAAAGTAAAAATTCAAATGGGATGATTTTATAATTTTTTTTTTTTTTGCAAGTTTTTTTTTTTTTTTTTTTTTTTTGAGTTATTTGCATATTAACTCATTTGTTTAAGATGGAGGGGGTAGAGTTTTGAAAACTGGCAAGGAGTCCTCCAATGAAAAAAAGTTTCAATACCTCTACATTAATGTATGATTTAATTAACAGAAGCAGCCAAATACTAATAGTGATAGGAATGCGAGGGTCTGATTTAAAAAAAAAAAAACCGGAAGAAGGTATTTCAATAAAGTGCATGAAGGTGGTATGGCAATGTTGCTCTACAATCCCAGCTGTAAGACTCTATGGCTGATGATGCCAATTAGCCTTTTTAAATAGATGTTTTAATGGTCCTCATAAAAAAAAAAGTCATTAAAGAAAAGACTTCCAGACTTTACAGATGCATTTTGAAGCTTGTTCTACATTCTAGTAGAATAAAATATATTCATATATAGTTTATAAACAATAAACAGGCTATGTAGGAAATTGAAATAGTTAGCTTCCAAAATTTTGTAGCTGTTTTTTTAGCTAATGATGAGTAAGGAAGTCTAGGTTTAGCTACACATAGTTACCATTAGTCTTAATAATCATATCCATGAATTTTACAGGAAGAACAGAGTCTGTATCCTCAACAGATATTGAATATCTCTGTCAGCTATTTATGCACACCTTCTACAAGCCAATATGATTGTCAATAATGAAAATGTAGGTGTATGTTCGATGTTAGATCATAACATTTTTGTTCTTTCAGTCTAGATTACATAGTCATGGGTAGAGCTGGTAATTTCAGTGATGCAATGCCTTGATGTCCTTAGTTTGTTGACTTCAAAATATGGTCAATTTTTTACTAGTGGTTATTTGCTTGCTGTGAATACAGCAGACATTTCACATTTGGGTCAGTGCAGAGAATGAATTATTCAACTTCAACCCAGGTTCCCAGTCGGACTATAATTTGTGTGATAATCCTTGGTTGCATAGCAACCAAATTACTAGGGTTGCTTAGGGCCATGACACTTTAGTTTGCCACTTTAGTTAGAGTTGTAGCTCTACTTTTTGTCTTGTGTTTCATACCACAAGAGTGGGAAAATCAACTGGCCAAGAAAGTTGAAAATGAGGGAAAGCACAATAATTGTGTAAGAGGAAGTCTGGACTTTTATTTTAACAATCTCCATTATTTTAGTTTCCTCATTGTGTTTGGTCTTTTTGTTATTACTCTTTGTTTGATTGGTTTTGCCCCTTTATATAAGTCATTTGTTTATTCCCTGATATCTATGTTTGCATTTTTACTCATGCTTTAACCTCAGAGTGAGATCTACTGCTTTTATATTCTGTTCACACATATCCCCTTTATACACTATTTAGATCTATTCCCTTTATACTCTTTATAGATCTATTCTCCTTTAGACTTACTGTCTTTTTACTTTTTTTAAACCTATCCCCTGATAAACATAACTGTTACCCTCAAGCAGGAGTTGACTATATTTTTCTCAATACAACCATAAATGCATAAAATCATAAAAACTTTAAGTATAACTTAGGATCTTCTTATTTGTAATAATTTAGTAGTAATCAAGTTTCATGAACATACCTGATCATGGCTCATATCCCATGAGTTTAGGGTTTATAAAATATACTTAAATAAGCCATAATATTACATTTAATTTTGTATTCACTTGGGGGGGGTTTGCCTTTTTTCATGACAGGAAAACAGATTTAAACATGTTTGATCAATTTTCTAATGCAGAAACACCTCTGCCTTTTGCATAAACTTCTTATTGTATGTAAATATCTATGGTTAATAGTGATTTCAGAAGTTCATATTTTTAGAAGCCTGTGTCATTCTTTCCTCGGGCTTTTTTCCTTAGTTCCTCACTTCACTTGTCAGACTATGAAGAGTAATGAAAACCTATAGAGAACTGCTGATTGTCTGCCATCTCCAACTTCACCTTTGCTTAAAAACCTCCTCAGGGCACTGTATGTTTGAACATCATCCCTTCCAGACTAGCTCCCAAAGAAGAAGGCTGAATTTGGAAGTCCTTTCCACAGACACCTTGTCTGATGTTGTTATATCTGCCCAAATGCCCAGGGCTTTTTTTTTTTTTTTTTTTTTTTTTTTTTTTTTTTTTTTGCTGAACTTCTATAAATAGTTTGCACAAATCTTTATACTGGACAGATGTGGAATCAAGCAAAATGGTCCATTAGATTTTGCGCCTATTTTTTTAGGATTAGACTGTGTAACATGACCTCTTATGTTTCCCACTACAATACAGTAAGTCCTATTTTGAGTTAAAGCCATTCCTTTAAAGCCACTTTCCCCAGCTGAGGTATATTAGCCTTACCCGATTATTATTGTTTTACAGCGTTAATACTAAAATGAACATTACCCTATTAAATGCCTGCTTTAATACAGAAATCTGGTCATAAAATATCCAATTTAGTATTATAGGATTTTTGTTGGTTTATTTTTAATCAGTGTAATTATTAAAACTTGTGAAATGTTTAAAAAGGGAGAGTTCCCCATCATTTATTTGTACTTACAGATGCATGCACTCGATAGTACATAAAATAAGAACAAATAAACATATTCTCCTAAAACATGAACAGACTTTTACAAACCAGTTTTGGCAAATCAATGTCCAAAACTAAAAAGAAAGGCCTTCTGAACAAAGGTACCTGTCCATCACATGTCCATCCCTGCATTTGTTTAATATAATAAGTGGTTTTCATAGTCCACACTAAAGCTTTTGGAACAGACCCGAGTACTGGAGACTAAATTTGCAAGACCTAATTACAGACTGACTAAAAGAAATGCGGAAAACAAATTACATACTCAAACACACTGCGTCCAGCGTCATGGGTATTGCTTCAGATAAAAATACTAATTAATGGCAAACAAGGTCAAGTTAGGTAGTATTTGTAAAGGTGACCACACTGTTTAATTACCTTGTGGGTTTTCATGTCTACTAACTGTAAATTCATATCATAATCCAATTTGACTAATCAAGAATGTCTTTAACTAAATATTCACACACATTTATACAAAGGGACATCCTCAGTTTACCAATATAAACTCGTTTGCACACTCGTTTTTATGCTGACACACATTTATTTAAGAATGCATAAATAAGAAAACATTTCAAATCATTTTTCTCTTTAGCAATATTTATAAACAAATGCTGCATGTTACATAAGTGCTGACAGGGAAAAGGACCAGCTTACAACTAAGAAATCTACAGTAAAAGAAGGATAATGACACTTGAATAGGGCTAGACAATTGAATCAAGTGTAAAAGCAGCCTCAGGGTGTGCTCACTTTGTACTATCCATACCATGCCCAAAGTCCAGACTACTGGACACTCTTGAAAGGGTGAGTTTGGAAATGGTTTAGTTTGCCTAAGGCAGATTACACGCCTAGAATGATCATTAACTCTGCTGGAGGACAGCAGCAAATTCCTCCCCCTAAATCAGCTGAATTTCTAAGCACTCTGTGCACCGCAGGCAACAGAATATCACTGCATTGCATTATTACTTAATCTGTGAGGCATGTGAGAATGCCACTTGTCACTCTGCCAAAAATGATGCCATTGCGCTGCACAAAAGTTTCTTTTATCAAGCGTTATGTCCGCTAAAGCCCTAAACATGAGCCATCCCATTGTCTAGGAGGAGATAACATACTTTGCAAATGAATACAAAGAGAAATTTTTGTATGAATGAATAAATGAACTAATAAACAAAAGAATCTAGAACGCACAATAATCTTAAGGATAAATACAACAGAAAAATTGAAAGTCACAGTTTGACACAGATATACACAAATTCACATTTAAAAGCATTGAAGAATAATTTATGGACACTTAAAATTAGTCCAGAGCACAAGTGTGCAATGCTCAATTGTACAAGTGTGTAAATGTTTAAGTGATGCAGGTCATTTTAATGAAAACAGTAACGACACACACACACACACAAACACACATATACATACTGTATGTACTAAGGTTGATTTGTACATATCTGTATCTGTGCGTTAAATTTGTCATTTTAGTCATAATTACACCATATCTAAATAAAGCTATATTAATATTAATAATCATAATCATAATTGTAATAAATGTAAAAAGGATGCATAGATTTCTATATTTTGTGAATTTCAAAAAATAATGTTTTGTGAGGAAAATATTTGGTGAAAGATCTTCCACCACTGCTTTTCCCTAATATTATTATACTTATACCACAAAAATGTCCCACCATAACTCGATATGTATTTTTTGCTTTGTATGTTATAACTGGTCAACTTGAAAAATAAATTATCCCTAAATAACCAAAATCTTTAGATCATGCTTCTCTTGGCAGATTTATCTATCCCCAGGTTAAATGAATACACTTTCAATGTTAGAACCTAGTCTGCCAGTAATTTAATGGTGCTGAGCAATGGGAGAGTGGGGGGGAGTAATTTTATTAAAAGTAATAGCTACTGCTCTGGATACAACCTAAATTAATAGCTCCACTACACATAATTTATGGCAAGAAAGTCATTTTACTGTATCCCTCCAACATAGCATTTACTTTCATTTTTAGAACTATACTGTGTATCAGGCAGAAACATAAATGTATTATTTTTACTTCAATCACAAACAGCAAAATATACCTCAAAGTTTTGCACGAGAGCCATATGATCGAGGAGTATTCTGTCTTTGACTAAACTCCAACAGCCATTTATGAGGCATTTAAAGTCACAGAGCCCAAACACTCAGCATCATAACAAGTTCTTTAGATCATTCATGCTAGGTTAACATGCAACCTGATATAGTTCAAACCTAGTCAAGGGCATCAATCTTGGGTGCACACTATTGTTACAGAAATTTCTGGAGAAATACAATCTGAATAAATTTAGAAATGTACATATATACTATATAATATAATTAAAAACTATGTATAAAATTCTAGAAATTAAAAATTATACTTAATAATAGAAAGAACACTTTGTGTGGACAGGACACCAATCCATCCCTAGGCACTCACTGACACAGACACACACAATATAGGGAGATATGGGCAATTTAGAGCAGCCAATTCAACTTGTTTCCATGTAGTTAAAATAAACACAATTTTTTTCCTCATGCTGTAAAGTGGACAAAACACTAAAACCGCATCTTATTTACTGGAAATGTTTTCAAATGTTTTTAAGTAAAACAAATGCATGTAACTTGTAATTGGCATGCAGTTAACAGCCATGGTCAGAAACCAAGAATGTTTAATCATGGCATTTCTTTCAACCACCTAACCACAAACAACTGTCATTTAAATGTTTATCTACCCTATGATATTGCATTTGTAGCAGCCTGTAAGCATGGGGTGGCTGGCTTCCTGCAGGAGACCTGTTAAAACTTTCGTTGCATTTACTTCAAGATTCAAGAAAGTTTTATCATTTTTATCGCATGTGGTACATGAGACAGAAACGAAACATAGCTGTAAACATAGCTTCAATTGAATAGCTTCAATGTAAACATAGGGTTGAGAACTGAAAATAAATTACTGACATTCACTAAGTAAATGCGTTTATATGAAACTGCATGCTGGTTTTTAATGGAACAATAATGAATGTGTTCATATTACTATTTGCTTTGGCATCACACTTCATTATGATAAAATACATGTTTTTTTTGTTTTTTTTTTGTTATGTTTTGCTTTATTCTATTAGGCAGGTAAGCTAAACTTGCTCAACCAAGGCTTAACCAATTAATCAGTTATGAAAATATATTTTTACAGACATTTTTTGTAATACAAACTTAAATAACAACCCAATAAAATGTCTTGCTTTAGATATATTGTATTTACATATTTTAACATATAAACTGTAAATATTTGTAGCAAACCTGCTGGTATGGCTGGTGAGAAGACACTCTTCTTCTCTCTGAGAACTTCTCACTACTTAAGCGGCTACACTGACACACAGTCATTTAACAGAACCTATGGGACAAAAGAAAATAACCTCTCTGATTTCCTTAGTTTTACCTCTCAAATTTTGGCACCACTGTAGCAATGCTTGCTGGTATGGGCACCAAGTATATAATATAATATATACACTATATATATACACAGATATGTACATACATTTTTTAAGAAATATTTTACAAAAGCTAAACAGTTTATAAAATTCACTATAAACTATTCATGCATCCTAATCATTCTGCTTCATGCATCTGACTACTTTTTCTTTCAGTCCCCCCCCCTCCCCCTAACCCATCTTCAAAAACACCCAGGTACATCATATCCTCAGTGGCTCATCATGTTCATTCTCCATTTATCATTCAGTTCCACGGGTTTTCATATCATTGCTTACATGTGCTTTGCCCCTGTTGACACCATAATTTCTTCTCAGATATCTGTCTGCCTCACTGACATATCTATTTGGCTAAAGGCTTGTTATTTCATGCTAAATTTGGCAAAAACAAAAGCCTTGATACCTCACAACATGGCTTTCCAAATTGACCACTCCAAATCTCCTCAGACAGCTCTGTTCATAACCTTTGTTTTATAATTAACATGCAGCAGAACAGGTCAACCCTAACCCATCTTTTATAATCAGGCTTAAACAGCTGATCCAGAGCTCTGTGGGTCATTCGGTGTTTAATCACACCATATAAGCTCATGTAACTGTATTATTGGTCTCTAACTGTTGGCTTGGAACAGTTAGCAGAGATGCTAAGCTGCTCTACAGTATCAATGTGAATGTGTTCTTCTGTGTGTTAGCCCATGATAGACTGCTAACACTAAGGTCCTGGGTGTTTCAGTGCTTAGCACATAATAAGACGCGAGAAAAAGTTCAAGCACTCTCTGCAACACTGATCAGAATAAGCTGGGAATGCTGGGAATGCAGAACTTTATTACTTGGCACACACAGCCATCTGCTGGAAAGGAGTTGAAGTTATCTTAATATTAATGTACTCTTTAAAAAAATCTTTACTTGCTATTCACAACCTTATTGTCACTGTGCGAACATTCAGACTTGTTTAAATATTCAGTGGTGTGTTTAACATTGCATAAAAGATAGTATAGTTAAGCCCTACCAGGTGTTGTGCCATTGTGGGTAAACCACTAAAGTAACCAGAGCAGCCTATAAGATATCTCAAAATGCCCTACCAATTTTTTTTTATCTAAAACTGAGATTTAGCAATTTAGAGCAATTAGTTTACCTTGAATTCATGTTTAGGATTCAGATTGGGATTCCTAGGCAAACGTGCTAACCACTAAGCCGCTATGAAGCTTTCATACATTCATTCATTCATTCATTATCTTCTGCTTTATCCTATATTAGGGTCGCGGTGGGGTTCCCTATGCCCATCCAGGGGAGAACGTTTCGGGTGCTGGGCAGATACATAGGACAGATAGATAGGACAGGGCGCCAATCTATCACTGGGCACACACTCACACACACAGACATGCACACAAATGCACTCTAAATGGGGCAATTTGGAGAACTCAATTGACTTGATCCATATTTTTGGACTGTGGGAGGAAACCGGAGAACCCGGAGGAAGCCCACGCGGACACGGGGAGAACAAGGAAACTCGACCCAGATGGGGATTCGAACCAGGAATCCCTAGTGCTGAGAGGCGAACGTGCTAACCACTAAGCCACCGTGCCGGCCAAGCCTTCATACAGAAGTAAAAAATTAAGAGTTTTAAAGTAAATTTAATTTTGTATAATCAACCAATAAAACCATCTAGTAATGACTAAATCATCTTGAGGTTAAAAGAAAGTCTACTCGACCACCTGGTCTACTTTGATATGCATGAAACATAAAAAAATAAGCAGGTTGATGACATCAAATGTAAAAGATATGTAAGTAAATAAATAAATAAAGGCGGCACGGTGGCTTAGTGGTTAGCATGTTCTCCTCTCGGCACTAGGGATTCCCGGTTCGAATCCCCATCTGGGTGGAGTTTCCATTTGGGTTTCCTGGTTTCACAGTCCAAAAACATGATCAAGTCAATTGAGTTCAAAAAAAAATAAGCAGGTAGATGGCGCATCTGCCCAAGATGTAAAAGATATGAGGATAAAGTAAAATAAATAAAAAAAATAAATAAAATAGAGGAAAGGGACACGGCGAGAGAGATAGCGAGAGAAAGAGAATTAAACTACATTACCCATAAGTCAAAGCAACGCACAACCTGTGACAAACGGGCGAATTCAGGAAGTGTTTTGGAACGTGATACAAGAATACGATCTCTGTAGTAATCAAGCCAGTAAATAAAACATAACCTGCCAGTTTCTAAATAAAAACCGTGATATAGTACACCATGTCCAGGCAATCCAACCGAACCACAGACAGCAAGAAGATGGTGAGTACGTGAAGAGGGGCATTTTCTATAGCGCTTAGCTAGCAACCAGGACATGTCTGCTAACCAGAACGCAGATCTTTTATTAAAGTGTTCGTTTTTGTAATAAACCTCACCTTCCTCTATTAAAAATAACGTTTATATTGTTTAAAGTACTCAGAATGACCTGGAACCAGGTTTAATTATTTATATTTTTCATTCATTATCTACCGCTTTATCCTCTATTAGGGTCGCGGTGGGGTTCCCCATGCTCATCCAGGGGAGAACATCTCGGGCGCTGGGCAGATAGACCCAGGACAGGGGGCCAATCCATCGCTGGGCACACACTCACTCACTCAAACACACTCTATATGGGGCAATTTGGAGAACTCAATTGACTTGGTCCATGTTTTTGGACTGTGGGAGGAAACCGGAGAACCCGGAGGAAACCCACGCAGACACGGGGAGAACATGGAAACTCCACCCAGATGGGGATTCGAACCGGGAATCCCTAGTGCTGAGAGACGAACGTGCTAACCACTAAGCCACCGTGCCGCCGTCATGTTATATTTGTTCATTCATAAACGACACGTTGCTTTATTTAGTACAAGATGTCATTAAAATCATTGTATTCTTCATTAAACTGTATATTCCGTATTATTTTAATATTGCATCGACAAAAGTCATATTTGTTAAAGCAAATTAATTCAGGTGGCTAAATTAGCGTTTGTTTGGTTTGTCACTAAATTATAAAATCAGCCAAATCAAAAAGCTAAATAAAAAAATAAAAGAAACCGAGATTGGTGGAGCAGCATCTACTGTACTAAAGACAGATTCATTAAACATACACTTGTGGTGTTTTGCAGTTGTATAAATGTATTTGTTCATAAACAAGTCTAAATATATTTATACACAGCTTTTGACAACCTTACATCGTCTTAAAGCAGCTTTACAGTGTTCAGAATGGGAACCCCCACAGAACAAGTCGAAGCAACAGTGGCAGAAAAAAAAAAACTGCTGGTTTGATTCCCGGTCCCACAAAATACTATGGCTGAAGAACCCTTGGTCAAGGCACCTAACCCTAATTGGTCCCTGGGTGCTGTATACTGGGCTACCCCCTGGTCTGGGCACATGTACTCACCTTAAAAATGTGTTTCACAGCATGCATGAGTTAAATGCAAAGGCCAAATTCCTCTGTGTGTAAAGCACAGTAGGCAAAATAAATCACATTATAAATTAATTTATCACTAACAGCTTTATAGTTTTGTTAATTTAACAATAATGAATATAGTAACAAGAACCCTAGTTGTGCAGAACCAAAAATGACACGAGTTGTTGTTAGGTCCCAGCAAAACAATTCCATGACTTCCAAACAAGTCCATGAATATATTTAATGGATACAATTAAGAAATAATATAAATGGAGTAGGTGTAAATTTTGCTTGGTCGGGACGTAAACTCTTTATGGCACGTAAACTCTTTATGTGCTACTAAATATCCATAAAATGTATTTGTATCTGAAAGTGGATAACAGATAAACTGGGTCAGTCAGTGTATATGTAAACTTGAGGAACACGCCTTGAGATTTTGCCATAATTTGTAAGATAGACAGTGAATAAATGATGTTTTTTTCGTAGATTTGTAGATCTCTGCCTTATTTTATAAATATACTGCTTATAATGTTATGTGCATCCATAATGAATATGTGAATGTGAACCCAATAACATTATGAATTTTTTTATACAACTCTAAAAGTCATGTAACACTCAAAGCTTCTGTAACACAAGAGTCAAAGTCATGTAACACAAAAAACTCTGATTGTGTAAAATAACTTTAAAGGCCCACGTGTACACATTTCTGCAATTACCACTCTGGAATCAATAAAGTATTCTGATTTTGATTCTTATTTAGTTAAGGTGACTGAGGTTCTTGCCTTTTCATAATAATATTCTGTAGACAGTGTTTTTATTGCTGTGATGTACAGTAGTTTGAGAATATTAAAATAAGGTGAGCACGTAACTTTGCTCATGCAAATATATACGTATATGTATATGCTACTGGCCAAAAATAAGGCTGCATTATAATTCAGTTACTGTGTATGTTGCAGTAAAGCACAAATATGATGTTAATAACTTCTTGCAGCAACAACAATTTGCCAGAAGGAGGTGCTCAAGACTGTACAATTGCACTGGTGTAAAAAGCATGCGATAATCTATTTGCATAGGTTTGCATACTGATTGTATTCCTAGACTTACTTCGCAACAGTAATATGATTTCTCTGAAATTTCACAATATTTTTTTTCTGAGCAAGTTAACTTTACTGTAGTTTGGAGTCTGTTAAATCTGTTAATTTAGTACATTTTAAATTTCTGTTTAATTTTGTTTAGAGTATCCTAGTATCTTTAGGAGGATGCACATTTGAACTACTTAAAGCAGCTGATATCAATGCCATTTCAGATGAAATTGTAATGCGGAATTATCATTGTTGTTTTTGCCAGTTTGACTCTAAGCCATATAGAGATAAGTTTAGTAACTTCATAATTCCTAAAGTTAAGGCAAAATGCACCCTTGCTACATGTAGTCTCTCTTTACCAGTTTTTTAAATGATTTGTACAGAACACTAAATCTCAGCACAATCCTAAAAACAGCACATCTGCGGCCTCTGGGTTCTCCCAGCAGTGGACTTCCCTCTTTTTCTTAGCTCTCTTATTTATTTATTTCTTCATTCATATAATTACTTGTTTATTCATCCATTTATTTACTGTGGGGTTGGTTCAGGAGGTAATGGACAGGATATTTGGATGGTCATGTAAAAAGCTTGTTTCTGTGGTCAGTAAACCAGTCTTGTTCGGATTTGGATGCATTTTTTGGATTATTGCCTTTCTGGAAGATCCGACCACAACCCAGTTGTAGCTGCTTGGCAGAAGCAGCCCGATTTTCATCTTTAATCTCCTGATACTTCATGGAAGCCATGACTCCATGTATCATTACACGTTCCAAGGGCCTAAAGAGGACAATCAGCCCCAGATCACAGATAATTCATTATAACTGACAGTAGGAATAGGATTTGTTTAGTATGGATATTACTTTTTTTTTTTTTTTTTTTTTTTTTACACACCTCAACGTCATTTAAGTTTGTTATTTTCATCTTTTCTAATTGTAACGTTCAAGGTTTTACTTTCAGTATGATAAAATTCATTCCAGGTGTTTTGCATTTGTGGTTGGAAGAAAAAAAAATTTTCTTCATGACTTCTGAACAGTGTGTTGGCATCAAGGTGGCATTTAACTGTTGGAGACTGGGTGTCCCTAAAATATAACCATCTGCAACCTTGAACTTTTTTCCCCAAACTTTTTTTTTGTTTTTCACAAAATTGGAAACTGAACAGAGCTTTTTGTCGTTCATTAAGGTCAGATCACTTTCATTTTATTTTAAGAATACTTCATTAATCCCTGGGGGAAATTGCAGGGGGAAAATATCGTTAAGTATTTTAAACTCTTTAGTTGTGTTCCACTTGTGCAAGAAACCACCGGTAGCTATTTTGAATTTCTAAATAATCGTGTGTTTAAAAGTATATAGGCTCATAACATAAACGACTTCAGATTACTGTTGCCTTTGAACCTTGGATATGTTTCAATAAGTTTTTATTTTTTACTATTATATATAGACATTTTATATATTGATAATTCCCAATACCTACAGTATTTTGTGTATCTTGCATTATGTATCTTAGCAAATGCTGTATGAATGCAAAAAAGAATAGCGCAACAATTTTTATATATAATTATCCCAAGATTGACTGAATATTAATCAAAAAAGGTGTCAGTATTTTAAGAACTAAAGGGGCTCTGTCACACATTACAGTACCTTTTTGTTAATGTTCTCTGTGTTAAGTCAAAGATGTGTCTGTGTCCACTGAGCTGTGTCATATATTACAAGTAAGAATGACTAAGCTGTTTGGCTTTCCCTTCAGCCTGCTTTGGTTGTTGGGCAAAAAGTTATGCATGTTGATGTAAAGGTTTGAAATGGTACATTGTTCCTGCCAAGAGAAACAATTTATTTAAAGTTACCTGGTAATAATTTTACATTTTTAAAACCTAAGTTATGCAAAGCCTACCAGAGGGGTTTAGGGTCTTACTCAGCCATAAGCCGAATAACCAGGTGGTAAAAAGTAATGGTAAGCAAATATAGACTTTTTCTGGACAGATGGTATATTACACTTTACATGAATATAATTCTAAACAATGACTTGGGTTTACTGCTCATTCTGCATCATGCACTTAATGCACATTGTATGTAGTTTCTGGACATTGCACATATAAGTATTGTATATTGCTATTGTGAAGTTGTTTTCTGTATATTATATTGTATTGTGTCATACACTTACAGTCTGTATATTGTATTGTACATGGGTTTATTGTAAGTGTATTGTAGGGTGTGCATAATGTATAGTCTGTTCTTGAGAGAGAGACTGTCTACTAAACCAAATTCCTTGTAGGGGTAAATATATTTGGCAATTACAATATATGCCTATAAAGCTGATTTGAAGTCTGATAATTAAGCGATAACCTTTAGGTGTTCTTGTTATTAAGACTGTTGTGTTTACTTTGCAAGTAATTACACATGTACTTCTATGTAATGGTCAAAACCTGAAAATCAGTTTTGTTTACATGGCCTTACTCTACTGAGAGGTATGAGGTTCCTCTTTGATCTAGATATTTGTGTAAATGTAAGGAACATTTCTGTGGTCACACTGATGTTGGACATGGACGCCTTTTTAAGCTTAATGTTAATGTTGTTCATGCTTAAACAGAAAAAGACATATATTAGTCTAACTATCTTCACAAGAAATAAAAGCTTATCCCCAAACTCTAAAATTAAGAGGCAAACTAATACTGAGTTGGGGGTTTTCCTATTGCAGCCTATCTGACTCCATGATTGACATTTCTGCTCACCACAGAGGACCACAGCTGGTCATGTGGTTCATCATAGCATTCTTCTCACAAATGTGTTTTCATCTGCTGAACCACCTCTTACTGTATATGTTTTCATCCTGGCAATCATGTCCCAGTCAAAATCACCGTTTCCTTGTTCTAAAGGTTGCTGTAAACTTTAATTGAAGCTGTTTGATATTCCACATTGGTTTGCTCCCCAAGGATTGACTGAGCCAATGGTTGCTTGAATAGATATGTATGCATAGCACAAAAGACCCAGAAAACATATTTACATACCAGTTGATGTGGTTTTGTTTTTTTATTATTATTTCAATGTCAAATAGTGTGTTTGCACATGGCACTACTGCACAACAATAATGTACATATTTATAATACTTTTATATTTGTGTCATTCATAACCATCTGTACCATACATGGTGTAAATCATCCTAATCATTCCTATAACTACCAATTATGGCACCATGCACTTAATTGTATATGTAAATAATCTGGTTAGATGGCAATGCATTTGGTTGGCTCTGTACTTGTTTATTCTGCCCTATGACAATGAAGTTAAATCTAATTTAAATAAATACTTCACTTTCTTTTAAATCTGAAGCTATAAAAAAAAAAAATCAAACCATTTTTAAAAAATATTCATTTGGTTTCCATGTGGAAAAAAAAATTGACCAGAATAACAAAATGAACTGCTTTTTATTTGAATGTGTCCAAGATGTTTAACAAAGCTTGTATCTTTCTTCCTTGTGTTTCAGAATTCTGAACTTTTTACACTCACATATGGTGCTCTGGTTACTCAGCTCTGTAAGGACTATGAAAATGACGAGGAAGTGAACAAACAGTTGGATAAAATGCAAGTTTCCACCTCTTCCATCTTGCTGTCTTCCTCATTTTCACTCACACTCGCTCATCACTTTAGCTGTAGCCACATATTAGTTACATAGATGTCAAGTGCACGTTCCGTTCCCACAATTAACAGTTTGGTGGAATCCAGTGGGTTGAGGAACATTCTGTCAGTTTAATCATGAACATACAAAGTTTAAAGATGTAAGGCAGTGTTAGGGTTTGTTTTGGATGTGATATTGTTCACATTCTGCCTTCTCTCGTCTTCTGTGGTTTGGTAGTGTATGAGTCTACCACAGTGGGCGTTTAACAGGAAACGTGTGAACTGTACTACTATAGTCCTTCTGAGACCTCCACCTGCCCAGTGCATGATGTAAAATGAATAGACCAACTGTATGACTAAGAACAAGTCAGTTTAACTGATGTCTTAATCTAACAGCACACTGGCAAACCTCACTGCTTCCCTGGAAAGAATACCACCCAAAATCAGAACAAAATTTATCACTGCTGCGGGTTCCTGTGAATAAATTCTTTTTTTTAGGTAAGAAGTTTCTATTTGTATTTTTAAGGAACATCAAGGAAAGAGCTCGTCTTCCCACTCAGTTAAAATCCTGACACTTTAATGATTGTTGAGTCAAGGTGATTTTTACTGACAATAAAAATTATACTGTTCATATTAGCTTTACCAATACTAACTAGTTTTGATTTGAAATTGAAACACACACACAAGTGGAGCAAAATACACAAGTGGAGCAAAAAAAAAAACAATTATATATATAAAAAAAAAATTATTTCTTTTTTTGCCCCACTTGTTCTCAGTTCCACATACTGTAAATGGACTTTGTACTTCAACAATTCCAGACTGTGGTCCATCTGTTTGAGTTCTACAGTACATAATGTGTACGTTCCCTTACTCTGTTCTCTAATGATCAGAACCCCAATAGTAGCACCACAGAGCAGGTATTATTTGGTTGGTGAATTATTCCTATCCCAGCAGTGTCATCTGTTCTGCGATGGTCCTGACCAATAGAGAACCAACAGAGGACTAACAAACAAAAGAAAACATGTGTACTACAGTCTGTAATTGTAAAACTTGAAATTCCATCTATATGGTTGAGGAAATGTACAATGGAGCAAAAAAGTGGTGTATCCAACCATGTAACTTGTACTGTGTATTCTGATTAATTCCATTTAATATTTCATAGATATTTTAATAACAGTTAAATAACTCAGATCGGAATCAGGCTGAAAGAAAATTGGTCAAGACATCCCTACTAGTTTTTCTTTATTTTTTATTAAATGGTAATAATATAAGTATTTGAGCAAAAGTAGACCCGCATTTACACCAGATCATTTCCTTGAAGTATGTTATCATAAATGCAGGTTCATGTGTTTTAGAAGAAGGACAGTATACTTCTGTTCTGGTTAAATACAGATGTGAAAGCATAGATAAGATATTGTCTGTGTGTACACTTAAAAAGATGTGAACACTGTCAATCACATTAATGCAGAATAGCCAACACTTAACAATCAGCAGTACAAAGCCTTATAAAAATTCAGACTCTGGGGCATTTATATCTTGCCAGCTGGAAATTGAATTTCAAGCATTCTTGTCTTCTGATGATCCTGTTTAACTTGCTGTTTAACTCCATGCTGTCTGGCACTCTTCACACGGGCATGTGGTGGTAACGTTGAGTTCTTCTTGCTGTTTTCCAGCATGAAATATATATATAACATTTAGTTTTTTTATATAAATACTGCAAAATCTGAATATTTGAAATGCAAATATTGCAAACTTCAATAAAATAGAACTCCAATGCTAAAATAGATTAAAAAAAAGTGAAAGCTAAATGCTTTATTCATCTTTTAATTACTTAATTTTAATACGTTTTACATTGTTTGTGTCTTATAACCTTTTTCCGATCAGTATTCTAAAATTAAAAGAGAGTATGTGTCTGTATCATGCCAAAAAGAAATATCAATAGTCATGATCTTTGAGAAGCATTTGATGTTCATCAATCTACCAAAATTTTAGTGACATTATAAAGTAACATTATAAACACAGCAGAGTCGTTAAAGTTTTCAAACACTGTTCAGTGTTCTACGTTATTGCTCCACCTAGATGTAAAATCAGGTACACTATCCCATTTGTTGCAGCTTAGTTTGTTAGTCATACCCATATACTTCACTGGTGCTCACAGGAGGTTGAATCTTGGGGCTGGAATATTTAGTTTGTTTTCTCAATCAAACAGAAAATAATCAATTTAAATTTAGGTCATTAGATTTACAGAGAGAAGTCATTTGGATCATTGACCTTAATGACAAAACATGGTATTTAAGCTTGGTGTATTCCCAGTTTTCGCACAAGCCTGTCTATAGTCATTTTTTAAAGGTTTTATCATCACTTCCCCCCCCCCCCCCCCAACACCTTTATTTTTGTGGTCTGTCTAATTTCATATGTTCTTTAAAAAGTAAACATTTTGTATTTACTTTCTTATTAATAAAATGCATGCCATATAAAGACATGGTTGTTTTCTGTTCCTAAAGTATTCTGACAGTGAGATCACTCTTCCTTATCCTTTTATCCAGGGGATACAATATCGGGGTGCGTCTCATCGAGGACTTTTTGGCTCGTTCCACTGTAGGCCGGTGTCACGATTTCCGGGAAACGGCCGATGTCATTGCAAAGGTATCAATATGATTAGAAGCCAGTTGCATTTTTTTTTTCAATGGCAGAAAGTGAAACAGTAAAAAGAAGTGGGAACAAATAAGGAAGCAAGTATTTAAAAGTGACTCCAACTTGAACTCTGGTCTGCAGTAGCCTGCATAGTTTCTAAGCTTTTATAACTTCTGTCTATTGTTTTAATTTTCCTGAATCATGCATGAGGAGAAATGGGCTGGGCCAGGCCAGACTTGCCAGCCATTCACAGACATCTGAGCTGCCTCAGTTTCCTTGAGTTTGTTATCTTTAGCCAATGATGACCAGATGTACTGTTACTTGGACCATTTGCGAAACATTGCACTGCAAAAACGTGTTAGTTCACACTGAAAGAATGGCTTTCTCCTCCCCATCCTGTTCTGCCTTTGCTTTCCTCTGCAGGCCACGTTGTCAGATGTTAATCTACCGTTTTGCTCTGAGCACTGGGCTCCTGATCAGAATGCAGAAAGTTTGGATCTTTTCTTACTTCATTGCTCCCACGAGGAAGGTTCAAAAAGCCACCGAGAGGACAAGAATCTAAAATCCAAGTTCTCTGCAATTAAAAACATCACCTGTATTATTTTAGTGACTTTGATTGCCTCAAGGCTAATACGACACTATGAAAGAATGTTCTGAATCTGTAAAATCATTCAAAATGCCATACTTGGGTTACATCAGCAGTTTAAGCATTTCTAAGGATTTTTTTCCTTCTCTTCTTTTTAAACTCTCATTTACAGGTGGCCTTCAAGATGTATCTGGGCATCACGCCTAGTGTGACCAACTGGAGTCCTGCTGGAGATGAATTCTCTCTCATTCTTGAAAACAACCCATTGGTGGACTTTGTAGAGCTTCCAGATAATCACAACACACTAATCTACTCCAACCTACTTTGTGGAGTTTTAAGAGGTGCTCTAGAAATGGTAAAGACTTTCTTTGGTCTGTTGGTCGTGAACAAAGCGAAAGTATGTACAGTGGTTTGAACAAAGTGCAATGATGTTTTTTTTTGGGGGGTGGGGTGTCATTCACAGGTTCAGATGGCTGTAGATGTCCGATTTGCTCAAGACACACTAAGAGGGGACAATGTTACAGAGATCCGCATGAAGTTCATCAAGAGGATCGAGGAAAACCTGCCTGCAGGGGATGAATGAGGCGAATGAAATGTTAGTGCTAAGGTTTGTGAGTCCATGGACCTGTTGACTTGGAAAGTCATTGTCAAACATTGGGTCAATAGCTGAACTCTTCTGCGGCTTTTTTCTGTGGCTTCGTGGCCCATTAGCAAAGCTCTTTGTTTATTTCTACTTCTTCTACTTCTAGTGAATCATCTTTCAGTGCTCTTCAAACAGCACTCTGTAGGATTTAGTGTCATCTAGTGGGAAAGTTGCAAATTGCAACCAACTGAATAGCACTTTCCCTAACCAATATGGTATCCACATGGACACATTGCTCTCCGGAATAGCAGTATTCAATGCAGCTTCAGTTGAAATGTAGTGGCCTTCTTGAAGACACACTATCTCCTTGTAAATATAAAGGGCACATTATGAAAATAATGATTTGTTATAGATTGTTCACTAATAAAAATGTAATTGAGTACTAAATTTTGATTTCAGCTAATGGAGCCTATTCTAAAATCTACAATGTAACTTCAAATCTAGAAGCCAGTCACATTATTAGTAGTTTTAAAGGAAGTGCACTGAGGCAACATTTTTAATGTGCTCCAGAAGCAAACTTTCTTTATTCTGGCATCATGGATTCACCGACTAAAGGAAGCAGAGGAAGGATGTACAGACGCATTTAAGTGGCCACAGATGTACAGCATATCCCCTCTAACTAGTGATAACTTCATCTTTCCTTTTGGCCTCATGTTGAAAAAAAAATTAGATGTTTATATTTTGCATCTCAGACTTTGGCATAAAAAGGTGAACAAAAAAGCAACAGCTACCAAAGTGAGGAAAGGTCACCCATCTGTTTCTCTTGCTTTCTTGTTTAATTTAATTAGCATTTTTATGTAAAGGTTATGTGGCACATGTGTATTAATTTATGTACAAATACCAAATAAGGTTAAATAAATTCTTAACCAAATGGAAATCCAGCTCTATGCCTCTGTCAGTTCGATATGAATGTACTTATGTCTTTCATTAAGCCAGTACTTCACAGAAGAAGGTCTGGTAGGATTCGGTCTCAGTTCAGAAACATCACAAAGCTCTGAACTATCATATCAGCACGTTTTACCCTTCATAAAAAAGCAACATCTACAAAATGAGGCCTGTGTCTAACAAGAACAGAGCAGCAGTTATGCTCATTCATGTGGATTTGAGGAAAAGGGCAGTGTTGTGTGGTCATTGCGGAAGTGGTGATATAACTGCACTGAGAATGGAAGTTGTGTGTGTTAAGTGGAACTGCTGAGAATGTTGCTGGTTTCTTCTCTTGTAACTAATGAAGTGTTGTGCTAGCACCCCTGAAACACATTATGGGTTATCACTGTAAACCCTCTTAATTTTGGGGACTGTAACCTAGAACTTGCACCGCAGATGAAGGACAAACAACAATAACAATGACTTAACTTGTCTCAGATGTTTACTCAAGCAACGTGGAAGCAATCAACAGCTGTGAGTTCAGTGGGGCGTGCGCCGTTTAGGGGTGTTTGTGGAACCAGTGTGTTTTAACAGGGGTACTCAAGGAAATTGTATGGGCTCTTTTACAGCGCAGGCCAATGAGAGTAGCCCATTTACTAAAAGCCACTTCTTTCTCTTGTAGGTTTTTTGAGTTTCTAACACTTGCTAATAGGCTTACGTCATTCAGGAGTCTCCAGCAGGATCTCATTTCCTAGCTTATCTCACCTCGTCAATCTGGAATGGAAAAAAAGAAAAACTTTTTACAGACTGAAGGAAAATATCTTTTTAAATATCTTGTTTTTCAAAACTTTTAATGGGATGTGTTCAAATTTTCAGAACTTTTTTTAGAACTAGCTTTTGTTGCTCATTTGTAGCTGTACTATATTGGTAAATGAGACGAACCGATTCGAGTGTACCCCACTCTTTATTAGCTCTGAATAAAGTTAGTTAGGATTAGAATTAGATTTGTAGTATAAAAAACACCACTATTGCATATGCTTTGTTAAGTTCTACCCAATATATTAATAGAAAGCTTTATTGCATGCTGGATTGATCATGATTATGGCTGTGTAAACGTTCTGAGCTTGAGAAGACAAAATGGTACTTGCCAAGCCCTATACCCCAGTTTGCCTTGATCATATTCACATGAGTCTCTTTGGATAATTGTACCTGCTTGATGAAGTAAAGTATACAGTATGTCTATCAGCCACAACATTGTTACTGTGGGTCTCAACCATTATAGACACTAAAGAAGAGTATGGCTTATTTAAGACACTTATTTAACAAAATTGTATTGCACCAGTAAATTATATCTGAACACAAAGCTGTATTGACTTCATATTTTTGCTTGGCAGCCTGTTTTCATCTCAGCAACGACCCTATTGGGTTAAATTACAACATTTTATCTTCTGACTTCACTTTATACCCCTATATTTCTTGTCGTACTCTAACCGAAAGCACCACCATCATCCACCAATGCCACAAATTAATAAGCGGAAGGTTGGAGTCAGTGCAATTGCAAAATTCGTTGGGCTTTGGTCTAGTTTGCTGGCTGGCTTCATTCAAGTCTATGCACACAAATTATGATGTCTAATTACACAAATACTGTACATATTTCCAAGGAAAAAGTCTGGCTTACTTTCTCCTTCACTAAAATGGACTTGGCTATTTGGCTATTTTTGTCTTTTGCTTTTTGGCGCAACACAAGAATCACACAAACATAAGGAAAGTCTATCAATGTGGCATTTAAGCCACATTTTGCCTTTCAATGCCGGCTAGATTTTTGGAACTCAGAAATCATAAACACATCATTCTTTTTACAACTTAAAAAATGATTAAGACAGTTCAGGCAAACAAGTAGCAAATGTTACAAACCTGAGTCTGTGCACACCAAACCAGTTTAAGGCCCAAAAATGCTACCATGTGAGTTTTATAGAAAACAAATGAGGAATGGCATGCTGAAACAATAAAGTTCTGTGGATGGCTTGATGCAGGCCTACGGTTACTGAATCCCCCTTCTCATTTTTACCCAGTTGCTTGCTCTGTATCCACACTTTTAAGCCTTGCCAGCATGAAGGTATTGGCAGCGTGATATATGAAGTGTGGAAGAGAGTATAAGCATAGAGCACAACACTTAAGTGTTTCAGAAACATACATTTCTGCGGCTATGACCTGTAATCTGGAATATTGCTTTGGAGAGCTCGGAGTTAAATGAACACACCTGTATCCATGGCACCTGGTGTTTTTTTTCAGGACCAGCATACAGCAGTGATGAAGAATTTGTGAACCTTGTAGAATTTTCCATATTTCTGCCTATACACTCAACAGCCAATTTATTGTTTTTACACTCAACCAGCTTCACTTACCCGATGCACTTTGTAGATATCCAATTACAGACTTTAGTTAGTTCTTTTATTTTTCAGCAAGCTACAGTCACCTGTACTCTGTTCTCTAGTGGTCAGGAGCAATATAAAACAAGTATATGGGTTGTAGATGATGGATAGCACTGCAGTGATACTGAAGATGTGGTGGTGGTATACAAGTGTGTTAGTCTGGAACAAGTGCTGTATTGTATTTACACACTGTGCACACTATTGGATATATCTACTTGATTGCGCCACCTTGTAGATACTAATATTTGCACTAATTTGTGCAAAAGATTGTTGGTAACCAGACACTTTTGGTTGTTTGGTTGGTTTATTTTCAGTCTGTCACTGAGGTGTTTACAAACTTCATTTGATCACATTCCATCCACTCATACCATTTGGATACACACTAACATCTACCATCCCTTTAGATCCAATCTTAGAAACAGCAGCATTTTTATCTTTTTGCAAACAAAATCTGTTTAATCATTAAAAACAAGCTAAAATGTGAACTGTTGACCACAACATATTGTCACTAACATTCAAATGAGTTTTCCACAGTATTCCTTGAGACCATGAGGTTTTAATTCCCATAGTAGCATTAAACTTACCTGCTTTATGATTTTCTGTGCTATATATTTTTTTTATCTATATTTTTGTTTTATCTTTATTTTTTTATATTCTATTTTTATTTTTAAGTTGTTTCATTTGTGCAATATCATACAGCTATTGCGTGTCTTCTGCTTTATCTATCCAAAGTAGCTAAAATGCTATTAAAGTGCTTAAAGGTTACACACATTTAACAGTTGTTTTCGGCCTTAACTGACACAGACTGAGATAAAAATTAATGTTTTTACAATATTGTGTGTAGAAAATGTTGAAACACCTAAATTATTTGCAGTCTTTACACAGTCTTTTTAGAATGTTTTGACAATTCCCTTCTATGTTTTTCTACATTTACATTTATGTTTACATTTGGTCATTTGGCAGACGCTTTTATCCAAAGCGACTTACAAATGAAAGAACAACACAAGTCAGTAGTTAAGGAAAAACCACTCCTTTCAGAATTAGGACCATGGTGAGGTTGAATCACCAGGCGACATACATCACTATTGCGAAGTGAACGATTTGGAGTGTATTTTGGAATATACATTCGAGTGATGAGGCATTCTTTACAAATGCCTTTAAATTCTGTGAATCTTAATATTAATGATAATATAAATCATGTTATTTACCATTTCTAAATCAATACATCATTCATTCATTATCTTCCGCTTAATCCTCTATTAGGGTTGTGGCATATACCATGCATATCCAGGGGAAAATATTTCAGGTGCTGGGCGAATACATCTAGGAGAGGGCGCCAATCTTTCACTGGGCACACACTCACTTAGACAAACACACAATATATGGGGCAATTTAGAATATTCAATTTATCTTGAATCCATGTCTTTGGACTGTGGTAGGAACATGGGGGGGGGGGACCCACACAGACATGAGGAGAATATGTAAAGTCTGCCTAGATTTAAACCTGGAATCCCCAGCACTATGAGGCGAATGTGTTAACCACTAAGCCACCGTGCTGCCCTTTATAAATCATATCAATTCATTTTGCTTCTGTGCAATATTTTTGCCTTGCAGTTGATTATGTATATTTTAAGCAGTTCTCTATTCCACTTTCATAATCATACCCATTTATATAGAAAAGTAGGTGACTCCAAGAATTTTCCAGTCTGTCTCATTTTGAAAATATAAGGGGATTGAACGTGTCAGCTTTAATTTGATATGGTTTAGCCTCAGAACCCATTGTAACTAAAAGTACATTATTCATACGGCTTTCATACGAGTTCACAGATGTAAGTAAAGATTTATAGGATTCTCATGGGAAATATACAATATATTAGTTACTACTGAAAAGGAGGAATGCAAGAGTGTGGAATTGCCCTGGCCAAAAATCAAACCAAGTAGTTACTGTCACGTTTGCATGCATAATGCATAGAGAATGTATTTTATTTTTATGGATTAGAAAGGCTTTCAGTGCTCTTGTTCCTGCCTTTTTTTTCCAACTTTACAAAGGTATATTGAGTAGTAAGCTATGACGTGTAACTTAGATTTTCCCTTAAAGCTGAATTTGTCTCTTTGACATGTTTTCTCAAATACATAGTTATTTATATGTGAATTGTTGGAAAGTCAAACATATGATGTAAACTCAGTATTCCATTACCTAAGTGTGGTTTGTCAATGCTGTCAATGAAAGTATACTTGTTCTGACCACTTCCCCACATTAAAGAACCCAATTATATTCTAAAAGTAGTAGCCCACATTTGGTCATTTATGAAAAATAAAACAGATTTGGGTACATTAATGAAAGTCAAACTTAACGTTTTGTAAATCAAAGGTTCCATTCTTCCAATCAGAAACGAAAACTGAATTAATGTCTGTACTTGGTGATGTGGTGTGCTCTTATTAGCGTTTTTTTTTTTTTAAACAAAATTATGGTGGGCAGACTATTAGTTCTGCCAAAAATAACAATACCTCCCTCTTGTACTATATTCCTGATGTTCGGTGTTTTAGTCAGCTCCAAAGATGAAATGTTCTCAAACAACGAATGGATCTTTAGAGACTAGAGTGGTTTGTGTCATGGAATACTGAAACAGGCCCAGATGGATAAGTTAGCATGGAAACAGAGTAAGTTGTGTACACATTGTACCTTACTCAGTGAAAAGAAGCACAGTTCCCAAAGTTTTCTGGTCATAGGCACATTTCCCCCAAATGTTTTATGGAAGACTAAAATCCTGCTATTTTCACAAGCATTATATAATGGTTTTGTTAGATTCATACAGATTTAACTGCACTCAATGAGTACAAGTTATATTTCCACATGGGTTAATATAAACATAATATAAAAATGAAGCTCATCATTTTAAACAAATCTGTCTTGCTCTCTACGTTTTACTAGTTTAGTTCCTTTGTGAAATAAACAAAGTAATTCGCCTGTAGAGGAAGACTGTTACATAATGTGTTTAGAAATGGATATCATAAAATCAATCAGTTTTTTATTTTAAAAAAATTGCGTTCATTTAATATTTTGTGTGTTACAGTCTGTACTTCATATGCTGTCCTTTTTGTTACATTACATGATTATTATGGTTATGCAAAAAAGCTAAATGTATAGCTAAATGTTTAAAAGGTAATATGATTTACAAAAGGCATAACATAATGGCACTTGTATTTTATATTTAAAGCAAAATTATTTTATAATAATATTAATAATATAATATAATAATATTTTGATTTATTTTTTTTTTAATAAACAGATAATAAAGAAAACAGGCTTCCCTACATTATAGGTGAACCAAAAAATGTGGGGATTTGGCAAAAGGAGGTTGAACAAACATTTTTAATGCAGTTTTTTTTTATTTTTTATATATATATATTTTTTTTTGCTGCTTATTATTTTGCTGATGTGTTTTTAGTACCATTAATGACTTGGTATTCTTTATTTTGTTCATGCCATGCATAAAATGATAATTTATGTTAAATTATGTGTAGTTTGTTTTATAAGTTGTAAAATATTTATAAAAATGTTAATCTGTGATTGAAATGTGAACACATGAAGAGAGGGTTATAGAAATCATAAAAAAGTATTAACATATGCAAGTTTCATGATGATTCTTTTGTCATTGTAATAAGTCATTTTTGTGAAAGTGAACTTGGTGTAAGGATATGCTTCCGACCTTCAGCCATTGACTGTCTAATAATACGGTATGCTGGCCTTGTACCATGTGTTCAGCAGAACTCATCTGCTGAAACTCCAGTGTGGATGTTATGTCTGGGTCATCAATGGAACTCACATCTAGGGTCCAACGTATTTCTAATTGAAAAAAGGCACATGCAGTATTCATTCTCACAGGGTTTCTTTCAGCACCTCCCCGAGAGAAAGTGTAGAAGGTAAATATATCGGCGTGCTTACACAAAACTATGCACACGTACTTGCATAGAAATAAACATATCCACACAGAACTCCCAAAAGTACAAAACTATAAAACGAATGCAAATACCAGAATAAACGCGTTTGGAAAGATGGTCTTTCTTGAACATGGATTAAGAATCTCATGTGGCATGGAATTCTGTGGAACCTGAGAACCATTTAGACAGGCCTGAAGCCAACCATATCTATAAATAAACCTTCATGGAATTATGTGTTGAAATCTCAAACTAACATTTATCTAATATATGAATTTAATTGTTGTCTCTGTCTTACATTGTAAGTAATGCAATATTCACGTAGTACATACAATATATCAGTTTTGTGTGTATATAAAAATTAATTGAAAATGTGTATGTATGTGTATATATATATATATATATATATATATATATATATATATATATATATATATATATATATATATATATATATTGTGCTATAACCCTAGCAATGTTTTCTTAGATTGTAGCTCTTCTCAAATGCACAGTTGAACATCACATATGCCAGCACTTAATACAAAATACAATAAAATGGTAGGTTACGCCAATTATAGGACAGTTGTGAAGTATTGAGCCAATCATTTGAGTTTGATGTCAATCTTTCTTGTATGTGTTTTCTTTGAGTCCGTGTATAGTGTAAAGTCTTTCTCTCCATATTGAAATTTAAAAGACTTTATCTCTTAATCAAGATTAAAATTTTTCGGGTTTATTGTCTTCGTTCTGAGTTAATGCTTAAGTTCAAGTTAGGTTATAGTTATCCACGGATATTGCACAGCTGGTAAGGATTTTCTTTTAGTTGAACACACTGGATGAGTTGAACATGAGAACAGCAATGGCATTTATTACTGTTATATCATCTCCAGCATAAGTTGTACAGGAAACACAACTTCCCATAAAATTGAATCCAAAATAGAGCAATTAAATGTTTGACTGTTAATTATTCATTTTGCATCAAATTATTTTAGAATTAAAAATGTTTTAGGACAGCTTAAGGTTAATGTTTAGTAAAATTGTGGCCCAAAGTATTATTTTTTTTAACCTTTTCTTTGACTTTACAGCATATCCACACATGCTAAATTTTGATGGGACAAAGGTTTATGTTTATGCAACAACTGACTATAAAAAAACCACTTTGGATCCAATATGAACTATGCTTTAGTTAAAGTTCTATCAGAAATACCTGTGCTATTTTCATAAGACATTTTACACAAAACAATGTGGACAACATTTGTGGTTAAAGGGCTGGTAACATAGTTTGGTACGAATCTTTAGTGATACCAAGTTCGACCTAACAATTGACCTCATGAAAAAGAGAATGCCAGATCCAGTTCAGTGGATGAAGCAGTGTCAACACACTTTTGTCTCTCATATATCTTAACTTTGTGGTGAACTGGCGTGCCGTCTGTCCTTGCCATGAAACTAAATTGAATACTATTTTTAATACAAACATGTTAAAATCTTGTCATGCTGAACTCCTACCTCTTTCTTTTCTCTTTTTTTTGAGGTGACACCAGCTGCTTATCCTCAATGCCAGAGCGCTAGAGCAATGACCTTAGTGCACTTTCATTTTTAGTGAGGATCAGAGGGCCTTTGATGATTAAAATTATTCAAAAACACACTTGGTTCTGATAGACAGAGCCGGCTTGTTCTTTGAAGGTTCAGTAAAATTGTAAAGCTTTTTTGAGACAATGCACCATAAAAAAGCACTATACAAATAAATTTTATATAAATCTGTACTTAACAAAATTTATTTTGAATTCATTCATTCATTATCTTCCGCTTTATCCTATATTAGGGTCGCGGTGGTGTTCCCCATGCCCATCCAGGGGAGAACGTTTCGGGCGCTGGGCAGACACACCCAGGACAGGGCGCCAATCTATCTCTGGGCACACACTCACACACACAGACACGCGCACAAACACTCTACATGGGGCAATTTGGAGAACTCAATTGACTTGATCCATGTTTTTGGACTGTGGGAGGAAGCCGGAGGAAACCCACGCGGACACGGGGAGAATATGGAAACTCCACCCAGATGGGGATTCGAACCGGGAATCCCTAGCGCTGAGAGGCGAACGTGCTAACCACTAAGCCACTGTGCCACCCTTTATTTTTAATTAATTTTATATGTTTTTTGTCAACAATAAGTCTTTATCTACCTTCGGAACCATACAGCATCATCAGTTACTCTTTTCTCTTTTCTTTTCTGGCCTCACATATGACTTGTGAAGTATATTTTGATTCTGTGTAGATTAACTGTGACAGGGTGCATATTGTCCTCATTGAAGACCATTTTCCAGACACAGATTATACCTCGATTTGGTCTGAATAGTTGGCACTGATCACTATCTTCACTTCCAAATTGTAACACAGTAGGCTTTTGTGATATTTTGTATTTGTCTGATTTGTTTATGGCAGTGGTGCCAACCACTAATAGTGCCTGCTCACCAACCAAAGGCCTACATTAAGTTTCATATAAAGAAACAGTCGGTGCTTTATTTCCCGAGCGTTAGTAGTGTGATCATTACAAGCAATTTACCTAATTCTAGGGCAAGAGACACAGCCCAAATGTGAAAGGGCACCTCTCATGTCACGTTATTATGCTAATCCTTAACTGTGTGTATATTTGCTTACTATGGATTTTTGAACAGGTCACAAGTGTACAGAATGGATTTTACATGAAAAACCAAAAACCGACCTTGTTCACCTTGTGTTCTTTAATTCCTGCTCCACCAGATTATGTAAGTAAAATGTATAAAAGATATACATATAAAATGTTAACATATAACCATGAACATATAAGCATAATAACTACCGAAGAAACAAATCTGTATATCTGAATGGTAGTCCATAAATACTTAGCGCAAAACACGTATTGGTTTTATTACTCTGTTTTGGTGACTCATAATGAACAGAAGAATGATGTTAGGATTTATTACTACATGTATATAAGTGTGTACATGAAGCATTTATATGTATTAACATATTTTTGATGTATTTAATGTATTAACATATAACTGTTGGCTTCGTATTTAGAAATAACTGGTACACTTGATTTAATGAAATGTTTAAATTACAGACACATTTAACGTTTGATTGACGACTTGTCCATGTCACTAATGACATGCCTGTGGGCAAGCCAGCCTGCACTGTGAGGTACATGTTTTGTTTTGTTTTTACTTCTCCTATGCATTCCCCACCTTCTGACCTGCTTTTCTGGATTATAAAATGACAGCAATTATAAAGTAGATGACTGGCATACATGGCAGACAGAAAGGTCTGCAATAGTGGTGCACCACAGGGATCTGTCGTCTATTCTTTCCTATTCACCCTCTACACCATGACTTTATCTTTTTTACAGAGACCTGCCATCATCAGAAGTTTTCTGACGACTCTGCAATAGTTTGATGTGCCAGCAGTGGCAATGAGGATGAGTACAGGGCTTCAATGAAAGATAAAGCAACCTGAGAAGAAACAATGCACCAGTGACCCATGCCCAACAATGAGGTCCATGTAGATTCTGCGGAGGACTACAGATATCAACTATAATCTGGACCAGGGTAAGAACAATGAAATCCTCTACAGGAAAGGCCAAGGTAATTTTTAAAGAACCTCAGGTCATCTGCCAGACAATGTTCAGGACCTTTTATGAGTAATGTGCTTTTTTTTTTATTATGTTGCATGCTGGGGCATCAGACTGCGGGTGGCAGATGCCAACAGACTCAAACTGATCCAAAAATTTGGTGATGTGGTTGTGGAGCTGGACTCGCTTATGGCAGTGTCATAAAAGAGGATGCTGTTCAAGCTAAAAGCCATCATGGAAAATATCTGGTTGACTCTACTACACTAGTAAGTCACAGGAGCACATACGGCACACGATTCATTCTTCTTAATTGCAGCACAGAGCGCCACAGGAGGTGTTCCAACCTGTGGCCATCAGACTCTATAACTCCTCTCTTAATACATGACAACATGGTTCATCTATGCTATACTAAATTGCAATTAAGGAGATGTGGAATTATCTAAACAGCTCGTATTATATGTTTTGAAAAAACTGTGTATGTTTAGCAGTATGGAGTCCATTGTGAATAGCACATTATATAGGAGTGGAAAGGTAAAATTTTGCTTTCTGCAATAATAACCAACATGGCCAACATTTTTATGATTTGTTGTTTGTATATGATTGACCAATGGTATAACTGCATTACTATGCTGGTAAATGCATTACAAACCACTGGATATAAATTCACTAAACTTTATTGCCTGATTTTGGAATGAGTTTTTATATTATACAGAAATCATAAATCATAACTTTACTTAAACACAGTTCACAAACACAGTTCAATTAAAAACTCCAAATGAACACAAACTGAGTTTCTGGATATTATAGACTCAATGTTGGATGTCAAAGACAAACATAGCCTCAAATATGATTTGTAGTTTAAGATGTATTATTTAAACAGAGATACTCCTACCCATGATTCAACCCTTTTTATTATCGACATGATATTACAAAAATCTGACTTAAATGTTCAGGCTGTAAAAAAGCGATTCAATAGTCGAGACAAATTGTTTTAAATGACCTTGTCTTAAAATCTCATTCCACATGTGGTTTCGATTGGGCTGTGGCCTGTTTTAGTAGTCTCAGTCTGATGATATTAATCTAATGACCTTTCTCTTTGCTTGCTGTTTTTCTATATCACACAAACACTTCTTTGACAACAAAGTTGTGGACAACCTTTAATTACTGTGTCACTTAGAAAACTCACAATCTTTGTCATGGTTTCTTTTAGAAAAATTTGTCATTTTCACCCATAGGTTTAAAGCTTATTCACTGCAGTTTAAAGGCATGCCTAAAACGGATGTTATGGTGAACAGAATTTTTAACTGGATACCATTAATTCACTCATTTACTTAATCCTTGGGGATGTCATTGCTATACCCCAACCCAGTACTCACAGGGCAAAAGACAGGGGAAACAGACTGGGCAGGTTTCCAATGCTTCTCTAGGTAGACACATTAATGAACTGTTTCTCGCAAACATTTACGGCTGGGGACAAATTAATATCACCAAGTCTTCTACTAAAATGTTTTTGGACTGTGAGAGGAGGCACAGGAGAGAGCATCTGTTTAAGCCAAAAACTGAACCCACTGCTGCACTCCCTAGCTAAATCATATTTCATCCAGAAATTGGATTTTAGTATGCAGTATGGACCAGGCTATTTTAAATGGTAAATTCTGTAGTATAAATAGGTTCATTCTTAGAACATTATAAAGCTGCTTTGGAAAACGTTCGCAAAATATTTTCATATTTGAGGAAGTGTAACTTATAAACTGATATCTGTAGTTATTGGCAAAAACCAATAAGTTGTACTGTAAAAGGCACTGGATAATAGGTCTCAGGAAAATTAGCAAATCAAAACAGTTAAAACTAGACAGTTATGAATTGACAGGTAGTGTACCTCATAACATGACAGTCATTCTGTCACTATCAGAAAAATAGGGTTATAATGAGGAAAGTGTTTAATGAAAATGTATAATGTATAATGAAAAGTGCATTAATTAAAAAGTAATAATTTAAATTAAACAATTATACTGAGAGCAATCGAAGAATATTTATTTCAGATGGTAGAGATGAAGCCAAACTGACAATTCTAATTCAGGCAAAAGGTTGTTTTACAGAGTACTTAATCAGGAACTTCATCGTTCCAGTTTTTCCAACTTCACAAATATGTGATGCAATAAAAGAGGTCAAATGGACAGATGAATTAAAGGAAAGAGAAAGAATAAAAAGATACATGAGGTAATAATTGGTTAATATCTTTAGTTTGATTATGACATGACAACATTTTAAAAAGCATGTTTCTATTACAGAATAAATAACCCATTCAGGGTTGAGCTCAGCTGAGAGTATAACATGTTTTAATTCTGTAAAACTTGTCCCACTAGAGGCGGTACGGTGGCTTAGTGGTTAGCACATTCGCCTCTCAGTGCTAGGGATTCCCGGTTCGAATCCCCATCTGGGTGGAGTTTCCATGTTCTCCCCGTGTCTGCGTGGGATTCCTCCGGGCTCTCCGGTTTCCTCCCACAGTCCAAAAACATGGATCAAGTCAATTGAATTCTCAAAAATTGCCCCATATAGAGTGCGTCTGTGTGAGTGAGTGTGTGCCCAGCGATGGATTGGTGCCCTGTCCTGGGTCTGTCTGTCCAGCGCCCGAAACGTTCTCCCCTTGATGGGCATGGGGAACCCCACCGCGACCCTAATAGAGGATAAAGCGGGAGATAATGAATGAATAAATAGTCCCACTAGTTCTGTCCCAACTCCATTTAAATACTTAGCACACAGTGTATTGTAATGGGTTATAATTTTTAAAGAAAATTGATTTTTATGTGCTGTATATGTGCTGTATTTTGAAAAGAAAAGAAAACCGATTGTGTTAAAGGCAAGTGAGGAACTGTGCAAACATCTCCACAGGATTCATTATTTGTCTTACAACGTTAAAGAGGTACAGCATTGTTGGCATGTGAGCATGAGTCTCTGCGTTCCATCTTGCGATTTGGTGTGTACTTTAGCTATATAAACGTACATTCCGATGTCTCTTTGACCGAATTCAACATCTGGTGAATTTACGTCATTTAATTTCACCTCTGGATATTACATTTCCTGTTACACCTTTTTTCAGGTCACTTGATGTGCCATGGGAAAGGAAGTGATCAGGAAGGGCCCTTTGTGAACAGACTAAATATCCGTTAATCCAGGGACAGGAGCATATACTAATTTCTGCACTTCTATGGTAGTTCTGGACCCAACTCTAATAACAAACCAAACAGAGCCTGTAAAATGTAAAAGTAAAGAGTGAAAAGCTGTTTTTTTTTTTTTTTTTTTTGTTTTTTTTTTTTTTTGTTTTTTTTTTTTTTTTTTGGTTGTCACTTGCATTTGTTTAAATTTTTGCCTTACAATTAAGTGATCAATTAAATGTTCTTTAATAGTTATACTTTTGCAAAAATATATACATTTATAATTATTGCTGACCTTAAAATAAATGGAATCGTTGATCAGTATAACCCGCTTTCATTTTCAAACAACATATGACATTAGTGCATTGCTGTACCATGCAATAGTTTTGGTTACAGCATACCTGCAAATGTTTTTGAAAAAATAAAAATATAAATGTTAATATTCATTAAAATGTATAGCTGTAACATGTAATTTGTGTCACAATTTAAACTTTAAAATATTCAAGGTCTTACAGTTTGCCAAGTTATACTAATCATATTTCCATTCTGCGGCACGGTGGCTTAGTGGTTAGCACGTTCTCCTCTCGGCACTAGGGATTCCCGGAGCGAATCCCCATCTGGGTGGAGTTTCCATGTTCTCACCGTGTCCGCGTGGGTTTCCTCCGGGTTCTCCGGTTTCCTCCCACAGTCCAAAATCATGGATCAAGTCAATTTAGTTCTCCAAATTGTGTGTATGTGTGTGTGTATGTGTGCGTGTCTGTGTGAGTGTGTGCCCAGCGATAGATTGGCGCCCTGTCCTGGGTGTATCTGCCCAGCGCCCGAAACGTTCTCCCCTGGATGGGCATGGGGAACCCCCCACGACCCTAATATATAGGACAAAGCGGAAGATAATGAATGAATGAATATTTTTATTCTATGCATAGCTTAGATTCAATTAAAAAAATTTACAGTCATTTTGAAATGCAATCATGATTCAACAGACCTTTTATAACTCTGTGCCCCCTCATAAAAATGTGTCACTTAATTATAATTGCTAATGAATAACATTATAATAAAGTCATTTGAATTCAGTGAACAGCCATAACTGAAATCATTGACTAACCCTGTCAAAATCCAACACTTGATGGGTATTGGTTCAGGCATTTTTTCATCATCGAACGGGAAATATATTTTGAGAGAAAATACAGCGAAAGGCCATGAAATAAAGGGCACAGATTCTTTTAGTAAAACAAACAATTTTTTTTTAATGATGTATGCTTTGTGTACATATGTGGGCTGCCACAGTTCCACAGAGAGATTGAAAGTTCTACCATCAAGGCCTTCTTGATATGTAAATATTTTAAAGAATGGTTACAGGTTTCATAATACATTCTTTTACATAGTTTGGTGCTTTTCCGTTATTTTTAAAACACTGAAGGTCAGCAATTTTAGACATGAAATGTAAACAGGTTGTTTAAAAGCAATGGTTGGTGAATTCATACCATTACTACTATTAGAATTTCATTGATTTGATATTTAAAAATATATATATTAAATCTGTTGTCTATGATGTAGTTCTGCTTCTGGTTGTATTTTGAAATTATACCAATAAAATCAGTGGTTATGGCTAACATTCTAATGTTTGGGGGTTTAAATCCCAAGCCTACTATAGTTACCAATGTGGCCTTCAGCAAGGCCCCTAAATCTAATTTCCCCAGGGGTACTGTATCATGGTCCTGTATTCTAAACTTAACCATTAGAATAGGATAATTGTGAGTCACGTTAGGTAAAAGAGTCTGTAAAATAAACTTAAATAATGTAAGGTTCTAAAACAAAGTATGTAATGTTTTTAAACAATTTCTTGGTGGCAAGCAATTTGAAAATTTTACTGCATTCGTTCAAAAATGATTTAAGTTGGGGACAATTTGTATATTATTATATATTATTAGAATTATAATGCACAGGGGGCGGCACGGTGGTTTAGTGGTTAGCACGTTCGCCTCTCAGCACTAGGGATTCCCGGTTCGAATCCCAATCTTGGTGAAGTTTCCATGTTCTCCCCGTGTCCACGTGGGTTTCCTCCGGGTTCTCCGGTTTCCTCCCACAGTCCAAAAACATGGATCAAGTCAATTGAATTCTCCAAATTGCCCCATTTAGAGTGTGTCTGTGTGAGTGAGTGTGTGCCCAGCGATGGATTGGCGTCCTGTCCTGGGTCTATCTGCCCAGCGCCCGAGACGTTCTCTGGGGATGGGCATGGGGAACCCCACCGCGACCCTAATAGAGGATAATTCTGTTACTTACTATTTTAATATATAGCTCCTGTGCATTATTCATTCATTCATTATCTCCCGCTTTATGTTTAAACACCAATCAACATTCAATTGATCAACATTCATTTAAACATGCTATTAATCATTCAATAGCATGCTTATGTTTCTACATAAAGAAGTGGGAAATGAAAGTTAAAAATTCAACTTTCATTGTAATGTCATTGTTGTTTCAGTAACTAAGCAAATGTATTTTAGAAACATGGACATATGACTTCTCTATTAGTAGGGTAACTACTTACATTGAGTTAACTTATCTTGGTTTGTCACTAAGCCACATCCCTGGAATAAACCACAGCTTACCCCTGTATTTATTTTCATGTGAATATACCATTAAAAATAAATAAATGACAATCAACCAGAATTAAAGCGTTTGCATGGCCTTAACCTTGTTATTACCGCCATGAAGCAGAAATGCTTTTTATGTTCGTTAATTCTGTAAGTGTGTACATAAGACACAGAAGTCTGTGTCTATACTATATGAGTACTGGCAGTAGGCCTTGCTTCAAATATGGCATGACAGTTTCTTTATTTTTATAACTTTTTATTATTAAATGTCAAGAAATTGAAGACTTGAAATAAATATGGGGTTAAGAAACATTCTCTTGTTCCTTTCTCCTCCTCCCTAATTACAGAAACAATTGATGTATGGCACCATTCTATTTGCTTGTTTTGGCATTATAACTAGAAGGTCTTTCCTTGCACTCATACAACACTTTGGAGTGGGGTGTGAATGGGGAAGACGGGGAATCAAACTCTTGTCTTCAATCAGGCCACCTCAGAGGATCGAATGACTTTTTTTTTTTATTGTGGGGGGGCTAATTTTGCCCTTGATTTCCTCCTTTAATTTTTTTCCACAAACTATCCGGCTTACCCCTGAATGGTGGCCCAAAATGATTAACTTTGTCCTTGAGAAACCACATCATTTTTGTGTGACTTGTGACTGGCAAAAACAGTTTTTTTACATGCCAAGTAATATGTAATCATTTAGCTAGGTCTAGTATTTCCTCTCTCACATGAAATTTTGTTTCCTAAATGTAAATAATATATAGTCACTTTGTCACATTTTGTTTACTTGTTTACCCCCCGCAATCCTAGTAGAGGATAAAACAGAAGATAATGGATGGATGGGTTTCACACCTAGGCCTTCAGTAATGCTCCGTCTGAATCAATCCAGCTGTCAATAACTATTTTATGGCTATAAAAAATATCTGATTATGCAGAATTGCTGTAAAAAGCATTGCATTGCAGATAGATAACTCATATAGGCAGAATAAAAAAAAATCACCAACAATAATCTCATAAAATTGCAATATTATTTAGGAAAATAACACAAAAAAAGCTGATGCTGAAAGTCGAGTGTGTGTGTATATACAAGTGTGTGTGTGTCAAGACTGCAGTCAACACACCTATTTTAATCTTAAATCAAACGCATGATATTAAACATGATGTCAGCTATTCTGTAACACATTAAAAGAAATAATGTTTTCTAAATAGTTATGTTTACATTTTTATTTTTAAAAATGCATAAAGAATGTTATTTGAAGCCCATGTGTGATTTGAAGCCCATGTGTGATTTGAATCATGTTAAACAGATCCAGAAACTTATACACTGACACAGTAACAAGAAATATTACAATTTCACCCAATAAATTAACCTGCCACCTTAGTGGTAGCACGGTGACTACATCTACAGTCACCCTGTTTAAACGTCAAACAGTGAAAGATCAGTAGTCTAAATCCTGACACTGATATGTGCAAATCTCCACAACTCAGTAGTATTAACTGCGATAAATGAGGTACTATTTATTATAATTCGTTCCTAAGGTTTCAGGAATGTGCAGCTGTGATAAACATTTATGGTCGCTAAGGTCATTAATTTCTTTTTTTATTCATTCCACTGTAATTAAAAATTCGACAAAGCAAATTCTCTTACTGACCACAAACCAAATACTCAACCTGGAAGTTAAAAAAGCAGCTCCCACTACTGCAATTAAAATTTAGCTATGCAGTCACCGAGTGTTTTACCATGCACTGGAGTGAGTTTGATACTAAACATGCCTTACTTTTATTTCTTCAACTCATAACACATTGTGAGCTATTTGGGGAAAATTGCAGTGGAAAAGTTATACATGACATCCAGCACTGTTTATAAGTTAAGGTTTATGTGGGAAGTCAGAGATTACGTGTGTGTGTGTGTGTGTGTGTGTGTGTGTGTGTGTGTGTGTGAATATATATATATATATATATATATATATATATATATATATATATATATATATATATATATATATATATATATATATCACATTAAGTACATTAAGCTGTCAATTAAGTATATTAAGCTGTTAATAAAAGTGACATCTAGCTAATGCCATGATAAAGCAATGTGTACTTAAAAAAAATAATAATTAAAAAAAAATGAGGTACAGCAATGATTATCAAAGACTTATATTTGTAATAAAATTGAAAATCATACAAAACAAAGCAGGTTTTGGCTTGTCCCATCTGGATAACAGCTGGATTTCTGTGCATGACAGATTGTGAATGTGTTTTTACATGAATGTACCTTTTATGAAAGAAGGCATAGTGATCTTGGTGAACTTTATTTGATTTGATGAAATTTAAGCAAACACTGCTTAAACATTTATACATAAATCCACACAATCTCATAAGCATATAATAAGTGGATAATATACGAAGCATTGAAACATCAGTGTTAAAACTTTTGTAGTAGCTTAAAGGAGGCTTGTTTAAACAATTAATGACTTAAAATAATCCGGTCCTTCCAAATCTGAATTTATTTTTAATAATAGGAATGGGAATATTAAAGCTAGTTAAGTAAACATATAAAACATGGCACTGGTTAAAATAACACATTCCTTATCTTTCCCTAAGCAAATCTTGTCACGAGTAATCATGTAGATGCATAGACAGATAGTTTACTAGCATGCTTAAATCTTTTCGCAATATTTCAGTATCTAGTTTGGATCTTTGCTTTGATTCCCTTTATTACCCCGCTGCTTTATGCTATGTCCATCTGCAACGGTTTATTCAGAGGGCAAAGGGGCAGCCATAAAAGAAGAGTGACATGGTAGAACAACACAATGTTTCAGGTCAGCTTTGTGTGCTTAAGTCATAAAGCCAAATCATAAAGCTCCGGCCAGCTATTGAATTCCAACAAATTCTATTAAAGATCCTCGAGAGAGACTGAACAGTAGAGTACAATTAAAGCAAAAAATTTTGGAAGGATCTATAGAAAATATCCCTATTAACAACGAACTGATTTTGTTGCGGTTTATACAAGAGTTGTGGGAGAGTCTTTTTAAGTTAATATGTCTGTAGAATATAGTCATTAATTGTTTTAACCCTTGTTCAGTCTAGGACACATGATATGTAGGGTCAGTTAAATAAACTAAATAGTTGGCTCAGTGTGTTTTGGAACTTAATTTATTTAAAATAGTACCTATGGTTTTAAACAACATGTACTGTAGTTAATCAAACAAAAACATAGACAAACTTGGGATCATCTAACATACAGAGAACAAGGTGAGAAAAGTTAAGTGTTAAGAGGCCTAGGCTGTGATCATTTATAGAAAATATGAGCTTTTAAAAGTCACACTTTGCCTTTTATAATTAAAACAGCTATTGATCCATAAAATAAGCTCTGAGTCTGTGTATTTTCTCTCGTCATAATTTAATAATGTTTCCTTAAAAACTCATTAATTTAATCAGTTCTTAACTGCGTATACTAATTCGTGTCAAAAGTCTGTACCTTTTGGGGAAAAGGGAGAAAAACCTTAGACCGGTCACTTGTCCATTAGAGAGCAGACACATGGTCAAATTCACTCCTACATTCACACCTGAAATTTTATGTGTCCTGAACCAGTGTTTTCAAATTTAACTCATGCAGCAACACCCAAACTCCAAACATGAAGATAAACACCAGCAGCTGATCCGAGAATTAATATTAAATTGATATTATTAACCAGTGGTTGTGATTTGTGTGTAGCTTTAAAACATACTGTCCCAGATGCTTTAGCCTCCTCCTTTAGAGAGTTCTTTTATCTATTTAAATTCAAAATTATTTCCTAAGACTTTTTCTCACCTCTCCTGGGGTTAGAAACAGGAAATTGGGCTTGGTAGTGCAGAGTTACAGTGTGGCTCTGGCAGTAATGCTCAGTGACACTTGGCAGGACTTTGAGTGCGGCTGTTAATGTGTCTCTTCCTCCCAGTGTTTGTCTTCTCATAGACACAAAGTTGATTTAGCATGCAGAGATGCTGGCCTAAGATGCAGACTGAAAAGTTCAAGTGTGCTCATAAAGCAAACAGGTCAATACATTTGATGAACCTCCCTGCACTCTCTGTGCACTAAGACCTGTTTAAAAAAAATAATAAAACAAAAGATTTTTAAAAACTGTCAAATTTCAAAAAGATTAAACTGTCAAAGGTGTTTTAACTAATATTTTTGTTTTCAAACACTACTTCTAAGATGAGCTATAGTATTTTTATCTTGTATCTTTATTTAATAGGCAGAAAAAGAATATTTTATTGCTATGCTTTTTAAAGAAATACATATGTAACTCCTCCTTCATGTGTAGAATCATTTTTATGTGCAATGCCGAGTTATATTGTATACAATTTTTAAAAGTGCATGACAAACGTGCAATAAACCATCATATGGTTAACTTGTGCAATATTTCACCACTGCCACATTACCTTTATTGTTGTATTTAATTCTTTAAATTCTAATGCTGTAGGTTTTTTGCTTCTAAGCACTTATTGATACTTATTTTTATTATATATTTTTTTCTCTTGAACAACTGTAACATCTGCAATTTCCCCTCTGGAATTAATAAAGTATTTACTAATATATTTTTATTAAATAATGTAATATTTATTAATATTTGTATTAATACTATTATTAATTACTAAGTAGTATAGTATTAAATACTAAGTATTATGCAAACAGTTTTAGGACTGCAAATGTTCAAAAATTTTGATCAAATTTAAAAAATAAATCAAATTTTAGTGTTCCGATAACCAAAATTATGAATTATAATGAATTATGTCATGCCAGTTTTTAAATAAGTATTGATTAATTATCAAATACAACTTAAATTATTAAACAGTTGAAATGCACGATGCCGATATTGTACATTTAGTCCATTTACTGATTATATTCATATAGTTAGAAATGTAAAAATCACATGATTATTGTTATCTGAATGTTCTAATTATTTATCAGGATGCATAGAGTGAGAATAAAATATTAAATTCCGAGACAAAATAAACAGCAGCAGGTCAGAATGGTCATTAATTGCCAGAGTAGACAGTCAAAAATATGCTGAAGTGGAGGGGTAACTCCTTTTGCAGAGATTGAATCTATTGCTTTTTAAATTAGGATAGACATGATGTAGAACATTTTAAGGTTGTTTTCATTTTATATGCATGCATTCCTCACTTCTCCGTGCCTTAATAGACAAACATTTAGCATGAGGCTAAATTTATGTTGTTATGGTCTGGTGGTAAAGTTCTCATAGCAAAGCATTACATTTTGAATTAGCATTCTTTGTAATTCTAGCTAGAACATAATAAACACTGTAGGAATTAATATATCACTGAGGAATTCACTGTCAGAATGTTTGGCTGCAGTTTTTCATGCAGTTGATAAGGCAAAGAGTAGAACAGTCTAATACATTTGACATAGAATAATGTTGAATGTGGATATGATATAGCAGAGTGTGGAGAGCACAGGCAAAATCTACCTTTTCTGAACATCACACATGTCCAATATTATTCTGACTGGAAAAATTATTTTATAATAATATTATAGATTAAGATTTAAGTTATGCATGAGAAGAAAAATCAGCCTGCAGATATACCGTAAAACCGTAAAATCTGGAAAAGTTGGGACTATATGGAAAATGCATATAAAATAAACAATGTTTATTACATTTACTTTATTGTATACAAATTAAATCTAGAAATATATTATGTTTTATTAATAAGCAATACAATGTCAATAAACAAGGAAACCAGTCCATTTGATATTTTAGGTGTTTTGTCCCATTCTTCCTACAATCAGAATCAGAATACTTTATTAATCCGGTAGGAAATTGCAAAACAATAAACTATTGTCAGTTTATTCTGTCTGCACTGAAATAATAATGTAGATGTTTTTGTTTTTTTTAATAATTCTAATGCACAGCGATGGACTGGCGCCCTGTCCTGGGTCTATCTGCCCAGCGCCCGAGATGTTCTCCCCTGGATGGGCATGGGGAACCCCACCGCGACCCTAATAGAGGACAAAGCGGGAGATAATGAATGAATGAATGAATGAATTTTAATGCATTTTACATATTGTCCAAACATTCTCATAATCAATTTTAGAGGGCTTTTATCTTGTTACCTGCTGGTCTGCTCTGAATTTGTTATTTTAAAAATTAGAATGAGATGGCATGTGTCGTCATCAATTCAACACGACCTTGACCTTGATTTCAGCAAAAAACATTTTTTTCATCAGTGATCTATATGAATATAGATTCAATAAATCAATTACATGTTTATCAGTAAATATGTTTATTTATATCAACATTTATTTTATTTGGAAGCATATCCATAACATTATGAATCCACACCTGACAAAGTTTGTTGTGAAGTATTTACATGGTTCATTTAGTCATTATGGAGACGCTTTTATCCATAGTGAGTCATTATTTAAGGCAGAACCAGCCATAATGTAGTGTTATCCATCAGGATCATTATTCAGTCAGGTTTCAGTGGCTAGATTTTAAATAGTGTTGTGGTTTTTATTATTTTATTTACTTTTTATGTGCTTTTAGAAGAGGTGCGAGGTACATACAACACTCACCTTTGGCCCATGCACAAGCTGTATGGTGATCATAATACATTCTGTGCCTCCATGCCAATGTTGCAATCCAAGATAGATAACATTTAATAAAGAACTAATATAATCAATGTTGTAATAACTTTTAATAATAAAATTATTATTTAATAATTAGTATTCGAATAATAATCATTATTCTTAAATTATAAATAATGCAGCTATATTAGTCACTTATATTACAAGAAATTGTTTTAGGGGTTTTTATTGCTTCAAATTTACTGAACATTTAACTGTGGCATGCTTTGTTGAGAGCTTTTGGCTGTCTCAGCAAGTCTTGCAAAAATGTTACTACATTCTTCAGGGAACACGTAGGGCTTCTTATATTATACCATCTCCCTTTCTGAATAATGAGTGCAGGGTACATGTCTAGACATTAGGAGTAAATGTCAAATAGCGTAAATCACTGCCGGCAAACAGTAGTTTCAATAAAAGGTCCAAAATAGACAATGTTGAGAGTTGAAGAATGTTGGATTCTACATTAACATAGCAAACCTTGTTGAGAACAAGCCTAACACATTCATTTTAGCAAACATTCAAACATTCTTTTTCAAACATTCTCCTTCTGTTGTAAATAAATTCAGACAAACCATCAGCACCTTTCAACACCATTTATTCAAGAGGTCTACAAAAATGTTCCCATTTGCTAATTACATGCTAAATGGAGGATTGTTTTGAATATTCTTTCTGAGACTTTGACAGACTTTAAACAGTAAATTGAACATCTTTTATTACTGCCCTGGGCAGCTGATTGTTTTTATAGATGTATTGAATCAGATAAGGTATTACATTTTCTATATATGATAAAACTTGAGCTTCACTCAATTGGTTCATAGTGTCACTGGGATTCCTCCACCACAAATCTTTCAAATCATTTCTTAAAGTGATAGTAGTATACAGTAGTTCTAGTTTGCAGACAAATGGACAAGTCTCAAACTGTTGTAAGTTTATATAAACCTTAATGCTTACCTTTAAAATAAACAATGCCTCTTTCATTTAAGGATTGCAAACAATAACCTTATTTTATTAATTAGAACTGTGTGAAGGCAAATATTCTTCTAGAACTTAAGCCTCCCGGCCCCCAATCAAGTTAATTTCCAACTGAGTCTGTACTGTATATGAATCTTTCCAAAATTTCCAACTGAGTCTATACTGTATATGAATTGAGTAGATGACCTACCAGGATAATCACAGCACCCAAGTGAACGGGTTGATGTTTCTGGCATGAAACTGGAAGAAATTACCATTCAAGATAATTATAACAAGATACTAGAGAAACAATTAGATTCTGGAACTTCAGACGAATTCAGAAACACCTGGGGGCACATATCTGATGGTAGTATATGTACACTGGGCATACTCATGCCAGTTTAAACAAAAAGCGCTACATAAAAGAAACTAATCAGCACAGGATCTGCTTCAGAAAGTAAAAACATCTTTTTACATCAACTTGGCTCATATAGAACAAGACCCTGCATATTCTAATTGAAGTGGTGTCAGCAGCATTTTCAACAGGCTCAGTTTTTCATGTTAACGCTGAAATATTCTCTGCAACTCTGCAGCCTGACTTGTGTTCAACCAGCCCAAGCAAACTCATATCAGTCCACTATTCATTTCTCTTACTGTAGCTGCTGCATTCAGTACAAGGCACTGACTCAGGCCTGCAGGAACATTTCTGTATCTGCCCCCTCTTACCATCACTCTATATTTTCAAAATACACTCCACTTTGCTCACTTTGCTCAAGTGATGATTTGTCGCTTGATGATTCCACCTCACTGAGGTGCTAATTCTCACTCTGTAGCGTTCACCACTGCAAAATGGTGGAACGATCTTCCCAACTCTGTCCATAAGTAGTTTGGCATCTTTAAAAAAAAAACAACCAAAAAACATCTCTTGCAGATGGGTGGGGTGCAGGATAGAATAACGATCAGGTTTGAAAATTCAACAGGGTAGCTAGGTTCATCCTAAACTACTGACTTGTGTTGTTCTCTCATTTGTAAGGATAAAAGTGTCTGTAAATGACTAAATGTAAATACTGTAGACATCAGAAAAGCAAAAGTGAAAGGTTTAAAAATCAAAATGTCTTTGCACTAGTTAACAGGTCCAAGACCCCATAGTTATAATTTACGGTGTGCTGTATGTCTGATGGCTCAGGAAAAATAAACCTTGACTACTTCTGCTAGTAATTAAGGGACTTATTTTAAGATCAATATTTGATTTGGTGCTTAATTTTGGCCACCAAGTGTATGTTAACCTCTAAGTATAAGTTGTTAAATTGCTTTAAAGTATTCCTAGCCCCCACCCCCACCCCCCTTTTTTTCAAGCACCTTTCTCATAGCCATGTGTGCTTGTGTGTGGCCTAACTAAATCATATGGTCAGTGTTAAAATATAGGCCATTATTAAGTGTTTAAAAGAGCGCATTCTATTCAAATAAATGCATTATAATATCATTCTCTGAATTCTTTGGAAAAGAACGGGGTTATACTCTTCACAGGAATTCCAGACAGGAAGATCAGAGGAGTGATTTATTGAGATGTACTATGTGGTTCATCAGGGGGAAGAAAAAATATATCCCAATGATTAAGTGTTCTGAATTTAGGAGCCAGGTTTGGGTATGTGAATTATCAGAAATCAAGGACACCGAGTCATGTGGTGTGGCAAACTGTAGCCAGACTTTTGGAGTAACATAATACATGGAATGGCAGTACATAGTTTTAAAATAAAAAAGAGTTAATTTATGCTGTTAAAAATGTAATTATATTAGAGACAAAAAAATTACAGATCAGCAGAATACAGCATTTTATAAGTCATTTAAAAGTATACACTTAAAGTTTGTGTGGTTTAAGGCATGTATTAGGTAGCATGACATTTTTTTATCTACTAATATTTTTTTAAAAAGCAATAATGGTAATGTTAAGGAATCAGCAGACTCGAAGTTTTTACCTTTATCCAGTAAAAACCCTTGTGAAAAAACATTCAATTTACAATAGAGAACCCACCAACACAAAGCAAAAGCTGTTTTATACAAAGAAATTATATGAAATTCAACCAAGCTCAGTCATTCATTCATTATCTTTCACTTATTTCTCTATTAAGGCCATGTGTGGGTCCCCCATGCCCATCCAGAGGAGAAAGTTTCAGGCGCTGGGCAGATACACCCAGGACAGTTGACCAATCTATTGATGGGCACACACACACACACACACACACACACACTTACTCACACAGACACCCCAACACACTCTATATAGGACAATTTAGAGTATTACACTTTACCCTGAATCCATGTTTTTGAACTGTGGGAGGAAAGCCCATACAAGACACTGTGAGAACTCCACCCAGACTGGGATTCAAACCTTGGTCCCCAGCGCTGAGAAGCAAACATGTTAACCACTAAAGCCACCATCATTTTAGCCACTCACAAATTCTTAATAGTGGTTTGTTTTCAACATTAATGAAATGATGAGTATTCTATTTTTGTGGAATAAAATATAAATTCTAGAGGGTTCACACCTTTCAAGCACACCTTCAGTTTTATTAGAATAATTCTGTAATTATTAATAAAAAAAAATGGCAACAAACAATAATTTTATTATTTAAAAATATTTAACAAAAGAGACTACTGATTATAAATGTTTTGATATTATTTTGATTAGACTGATTCTAGTGTGCAATGACATCATATCTATCATAGCATCAAGGCAACGAACAGAGAAAGTCTGCAGTTTCATCCGCACAGGTTAAACAGCCCAAAACCTTGCAGCACAGGCAGCATAATTTTACTTAAATGACATTTATTTTTTCAAAAATTGCTGTCAAACAGACACAAACAATTTAATAGGTTAATAAAACAAGAAAGCTGTCAACAGTGTTCAAATGGTCACCAACACCAGTTCTTGGGATAAGGAACAGATGTGTTAAATTTGGACTGGAAAATATATTAGCAGGAATTTTATACTCCGTTCACTTTCTTAGAGACACACATTCAGACACATTGAAACTCATTTTGCCTTCAAAACCACAGCAATTCATTGCATGGATTCCACTTGGTGTTAAAATGGTTCTGCAGGAGTACTGGTCCATGTGTACAGCGTAGCTTTTCAAAGTTACTGTAAAACAGACGGGGGTACGATATGTTCTAAAAAAACAATTCTATCGCAGAAATGCTCTTTATGTCTAGGATATTTACTTTCAAGATCGCTGCGCATGGTAGTGCAACGGCTTCTCCCATTTTTCTTGTTTTTATATCTAATTTTTAAACGTAAAATTTAAATTTTGGCGGCAAGGTGGCTTAATGGTTAGCACGTTCACCGCTCAGCGCTAGGGATTCCCGGTTCGAATCCCCATCTGGTTGGAGTTTCCATGTTCTCCCCGTGTCCGCGTGGGTTTCCTCCGGGTTCTCCGGTTTCTCCCACAGTCCAAAAACATGGATTAAGTCAATTGAGTTCTCCAAATTCCCCCATATAGAGTGTGTATGTGTGAGCGAGTGTGTGCCCAGCGATAGATGGACACCCTGTCCTAGGTGTATCTGCCCAGCGCCTGAAATGTTCTCCCCTGGATGGGCATGGGGAACCCCCCCGCAACCCTAATATAGGATAAAGCGGAAGATAATGAATGAATGAATGAATTTAAATTTTACCTCTAATAAAATTGCTTAGGGTCAAAACTTGGTTCTTGAAACAGAATTTAATTTTCATTTAATGTACCTCATGTGATGCAAATGGCACAGTCTCCTTGAATCCTTGAATTTCGGGGTATGAATACCAGGAAAGAAAAGAAATGTTCTGGTCGTATTCCTGGAATCTGTATAACCCATTTGCCATGGTCATTGTCCTGGTGTGAGTGTCCTTGTAATGAAGGAATGTTTGTCTTTGTTGACAACAATGCTTAGGTAAGACCAGCTGTCTAAACATCTGACCACAAGTTTCAGATGATCCAAGATGTGCCAATTTGCACCATTACCCCATGTCCATCAGCCCAAACTGTTGACGCCTGGGTTCATGGATTAATGCGTCTTCTGCCAATTCTGACCCTCCTGTTAGCATGGTGCTGAAGATATCTGAATTAATCTCACAAGGCAATGTTCTTTCATTATTCTCTAATGGATCTAATCCAGAGCTTATTTCCCTGTTAGTTATTTTCCTTTATTTCCCTAAGACAAAAATAAAACTTGAGCTAGTCATCTGCCATTATCGGCCATCCGTGTTAAGGATGTATTTAAGGTGCATTTGGACAGGTTGCTCAGTTTGGTTAACCGTTTGGTTAACATATTCGTAAAAACAATTCTTGAAATCTCCCTTGGACCCATTTTTTTAACGAATTGTTCATTCGTGTTTTTAATGACTTTTTTTTCCATGATTGTGGATTGTGTAGCACCATTAAACAGGCCTTATTGAAAGACCACCGTTTCACTATATAAATGTGAATTCACAGCTAAACTTTATCAGTGGATTATTGCACTTTATTATTGTGGATAATGTGGTTCATTTTGGCAAAGAAAGTCATTTGATCCTCATTTCTTTGCTGTGTTAAATATGTTCTTTATTCCTTTCTGTTACAGCGTGAACGTTTCAAGTCAAATATGTTTAATTATAATAATACAAAGATTTAGATAAGTGAAATGTGAATAACAAATACTATTGCGAAGACTGTGCCATTTTTCTCTAGGACATTAATTCTTGGCTTAGGGACATACGGAACACACACACAGAGTGAACCAGGAGGTGCTCCTCTTCTCTGGGGTGTGCCTATGTTTTGACAGGACATTATCACTAGCAATGTGAGGAGCAAATAACAATCCAAAAGGGCAACGATTTCAGACAAAAGGTCCGTCTGTACAAACAATACCATATAAGGCAGCCTTTATTTTTCATATCCCTTTGCAAAAATGGCAGGGAGAAGTGAATATAATATTGAGAGCAAGCTTATAGATAGATGTGAGAAAATGTTTTACTATACATACATACATTGTTCTTTACTGAAATGTATTTTTTTACTTATTACATTTAACATTTACATTACATTTTATACACTTTTATCCAAAGCAAATTACAACACAAGTCAGTTGTTGAGGAAAAGCTACAGCTACACTTTAGTATAATCAAACCTCATCATTATCCAATCTGGTTTATAGATAATTCATTTATTTATTCATTATCTTCCGCTTAATAATCTAATAGGGTCACGGGGGTGTTCCCCATGCCCATACAGGAGAGAACATTTCGGGTGCTGGGCAGATACACCCAGGACAGGGCACACTCGCTGAGCACACACAATCACACAGATACACACAATATGGGGCAATATGGAGTATTCAATTTACCTTGAAGCCATGTTTTTGGACTGTGGGAGGAAGCCGGAGGAAACCCCCGCAGACACTGGGAGAACATGGGAACTCCACCCAGATTGGGATTCAAACCCAGAATCCCCAGCACTGAGAGGTAAATGTGCTAAACACTAAGCCACCATGCCACCCTTCTTCTAGATTATTATTATTATTATTATTATTATTATTATTATTATTATTATTAATAATAATAATAATCTTACATTATGTAGACTGTAATATATACTGCTAGTTCTAGAATAAAATATAGTCATGTTTAGTCGACACATAACACCAAATACATGTCTGTCTAAGTGTTCTGAGCCAACACTATGGCGTAACTATACGTATAAATTTAAATTGATTTTCTACACTATTATGAAAGGCACTCTTGTGTGCCTTTGCCACTTTCTCTGAGTGTCACATCCTTCACCCGTCCTGAAGATTAAAAATCTGGTTACAATTTTTATTTCATCAACATACTGCCAGACAAGAACGTTTGCCTTTTTTATACCCTGTCTTTAAAGCTGGAGAAATGAAGAGTCTTTCTTTTTTCTCCTTTGAGGAATGTCTGCAATGCTTTGCAGGAATCCCATCTTGTTGACTTGGGTGTAGGATAAAAGGTCCAGCTTCTCTGTTCTCCCTGTAGATCTTAAATGTGATTAGATGGCCTCAATGTGATCAGATGGACAGGGCCTAAGACAGATTATGTGCCTGGATTTTGACTTGATGTGGGAAAAAATATTAGACCAGGCAAAAGAGCATCATCCACATGTAGTTTAACTATTGGAATGACCTAACATAGCACCAAATGTTTCCCAGATTGATCAGCAATGTAGCTGTTGTGTGCTGGATGTGTGTCCCTGGAGACAGGGACACGCATCCAGGTAAGCAGAGCTGTAATTAAACCATAATCTTAACAATAATCTTACTCCTAGTCAAAATGTGAATTATGGCTAGAACAGGATGCAATTAATCTGATAAACATGACATAAAAACAGAATTAAATTTAATAAAGAAGTTAAATCACCAGCATGATAAAGAATGAAATGAGGAGCTGGGGATAATCATAAAACAAGGACCAGATAGAAGGAGAAGTAAAGGAAACAGAAATAACACAAAGCACCTGGGAAGTGTTTGATTTAGTCAGGTTGATGTCTTATCCATTACAGAGACAGCTTCTCAAGAGCAGATCCACACAGAGGTTCATACATTCTAAAGAAAAAGTCCTAAAGCCAGCAAACCTAGTTAACACTGGTAGGAATAATGACCATCAAGCAGTGCAGATGGTAGCAACCTCAAAAGCAGGCCGATGTAAGGCTGTGGTGTTTTAGTGATTAGGGTGTTGGGCTGTCAATCTAAAGGTGGGTGTGGGTTCAAATCACAGGTACAAGAAAGTTACCCACGTGTTTCCTTGATCAAATGGTCATGGGGCATGGGGGGGGCAGGCCCTGGGCAGATACACCCAGGACAGGATGCCAATCTATCACTGGGCACACACTCACACAAACACACACAAACACTATATGGAGTAATTTGGAGAATTATATTTAACCTTGGCGGCACGGTGGCTTAGTGGTTAGCACGTTCGCCTCTCAGCACTACGGATTCCCGGTTCGAATCCCCATCTGGGTGGAGTTTCCATGTTCTCTCCGTGTCTGCGTGGGTTTCCTCCGGGTTCTCTGGTTTCCTCCCACGGTCCAAAAACATGGATCAAGTCAATTGAGTTCTCCAAATTGCCCCATATAGAGTGTGTCTGTGTGAGTCAGTGTGTGCCCAGCGATAGATTGGCGCCCTGTCCTGGGTGTGTCTGCCTGGCGCCCGAAGCGTTCTCCCCTGGATGGGCATGGGGAACCCCACCGCGACCCTAATAAAGCGGAATAAAGGATAAAGCGGAAGATAATTAATGAATGAATGAATATTTAATATTTATAATGACATGTATGGAAATTAGTTTTACTTTTTATTTTATGTTACTGCTACCCATAATACCACAAATTTTGGTGATAGGAGTAATAGGTTTGGATTTGTGTTTCCATGAATTCACATTCAAAAGAAAACAGTCTTTCTGTGTCTTATTATTTAGCGTTCTCTTTAAATGTAGATTTTACGTTTTAACACGACACATGCACACACTACAGTATAGTGTTTTAAAGTGTATAGTATACTTGTTATTAGGCCCTAATCAGGCCTTGCTATCAACATAATTGGGTCTCATGCAGAGAGGGCTAAGTCGGTTCTATATTAAATTGTGGTCAGACACGACATGGTCAGTGCGACTACTGAAAGGGGATTGAAATTGAACTTGGCATTCTGGATTGAGTTAATTTTATAGAATTTAAAATTAAGAAACTGGGAGTGGGTGCATCAATATAGCCTTTGTTGCAAAGGGTGTAGCAGAAGAGAGAAGACTTACCGGTCTCAGTGCAAAGTCCAAAAAGATGGCTGTCTTAGTTAACTCCAAGAGATGTTCATGTTTACCAGTGTAATTTAAGAAGTTCATGCACAATGATGCATTATATCCATACGTGCTTGTTAAAGCACCTTTTTTTTTTTTTTTTTTTTTTTTTTTTTTTTTTTTTTTTTTTTTGCACCACTACAACAGTAGTGGTGCAAAATCGTGGGATATGTGACTTTATTTCCATCGTAACAAGGTAATTTTAGTTTTTCCCAGTTTTGCAAATTAATTTACAAGGTATTCTATAATAATGTACTTGTAATTTTTAATATATATAATACAGTAATGATTCTAATTCATTTTTGCTAAACTAAATACAAGTCTTCTGACACTTAAAGAATCCCAGCGGGACTCCCTACAGAAGGCAAGACAAGAGGAAAAGACAAAGGAAGACTTGGTGAAAATGAGACAGGATGTGATGAGACCTCTCATTTATGATTTTGTATTAAATTTGTGCCAGATATTTTCTTTGTGGAAGGAATTCTGTGCTAACCAGTTCCATGTGAATGGTTTGGAGAAGAACACAAACCAGTGATTGGACTATGGCTCGGACTGACTAAGAAAAAAAAATGTTGTGGATTGAGGAAAGGAAAAAGACTGAGGCATTCATGCATTCTGAGTGTAAATGGTCTTAAGATTTTACCATTTTAGCAGAGAGACAGAGATCAACTAAAACATAACTATAAACATTTTCTCTTGCAAATGGCAGAGCAGCGTACGGTTTGATTTATACTTTAAGCCAGTCTTTTAACGATTTTGTGAGGTCTGATATTAGTGCTGGCATTGCTTTGAACTCTTTGAACTAAGGTTATGCTTGAGTGCTTCATGAAGGTCAGTTTAATCGGGAAGAACATTGCAATATTTTAGTTGTCAGGCAGATTTTTGTTTTATTATTTATTAAGACAATTTAATGATATTTTAATTTTTTTTTTTTTAATTTTTGAGTAAACTTTTTTTAAGTCCAAACCAAATTAAGTCAGGATTTTAACTATCATAATGATGAGAAACATTTGTTGTACTCTTTCTGTTGCTTATAAATGAAAAGACTCAACGTGTTTTGATATAAGCATGATTTATGGTTAAAGGACATCTAGTGGCATCAATTTAGCTAATGGCTCCAAAGATCCCTTTAAAATTTTCATGTCAATAGTACTTAGACCTTCACATACATCACTCATGTCATAGGCACTGATGCACCATACCATGACAGTCGTTGGCTTTTGCTTATAACAATTTAGATGGTCTTTTTCATCTTTGACAGATCAACTCAGTCTGTTTTCTCCTGTTCCAGACCACAGCATATATTTCAACCCTTTCAAAACATCTAAGGTCTGGGATGAGCTCAAATGCAAAACTCTGCATTGTTTTTCTCAGTTTACACTGCAATCAAGATTTATTCCTGTAGCATGACCGTTTTTCATGCACTGCTATCTGTGATCATGAAGATCCCACACATTTAACAGTGAATTATGGCCTTACTTCAGTCCTGGTCCTGGTGATCAACTTTGCTGTTGTGTCTAGTCTATTACTAATCATATTTTCTTGCTTCATCGATCAATTTTTTAAATACTAAGTACATTGAGGAAATGGGTTAGATTTAGGTAGAGTCTAAATCTAAAACATTTTCATCCATTCGTTCTTTCATTATCTTCCGCTTAATCCTCTGCTAGGTTCACAGGGGGTTCCCCATGTCCATCCAGGGGAGAACGCTTCAGGCGGTGGGCAGCTACACCCAGGACAAAGCGCCAATCTATTACTGGTCACAAACACACTATATGTGGCAATTTAGAGATGCCAATTTACCTTGATTCCATGTTTTTGAATTGTGGCAGGAAACCAGAGAACCTGGAGGAAACTCACACAGACATGGGGGAACTTGTCACAGAAACTTAACCCAGATTGGGATTTGAACCTGGATCCGCAGTGTTGCTACTCATCTAGAACATTTGAAGATGTTAATTAGCTGGTTAAATTAGATCTAAAGATATGAGGAATTCATAAACCACACCCTTTTTAGGGTCGATACTTAGCTGATCAATCGATACCCTTAGCTGATCAATATGTTGCATGCAATCTAGCGAGATGTTAAGGCAACTTAATTATTGTGCAGTCAGTTTTTAAGATATGGGCCATTTATGGTCTAATGATCTGATGTGGGGTAAAAAACGGCTAATTTATAGAATAACAATTTCTTTTCAACTTAAAACCACTGTACAGAATACAAAATGTAAACAGATTCATTCTTTCGTTAAATCTTTTACACATTAGGTTTGTTTTTGCAAAAGCAAACAGAACAACTCAGCTGTACTGTGAACCAGTCTTACCTTAAAAAAGTGTGTAGTCTATTCAGAATCATATTTCCTTGCATCAGCAGTACGAAATTGCCCACTGCTGCCCACTATTTCGCTTTGCATTATGCTTCACAACAGGCTTTACTATGATAAAAAAAAAAATTCACCCTTTCATGGCCTATTTTACTAACGTCACAGATGAACAGTTGTGTTTCATACAGTAATGATTATATAATGCTCTAAGACTTTGTCGTTTGTCACTACAGATCTAATTGAAGGTGCATAACAGATGTCCAGTGTTCACGACCTCACATGGTTTTACTAAATGGCAACATTGTCCAGACATGTCCTTTCTGTTTAAGGCGTAGAACAGTAACACAATATCTTACCAAAATTATAGGGTTATTATTAAAGGCTTAAGTCTGCTAAATGTTCTGACTCTTAATGTACATCTACTGTAAAGAACTCCAGATTAGGTTGTTTATAGTTTCTTTTTTATGGCCCCATACCATAATGCTTTTTTTTAGGTCTCACTTTTTCTGATGAACAAAAAGGCAATTTTGCTCATTTGCACATTTAACACCATCATGGGTGGTCTAAAGTATTTTTTTTTCAGCTGTGTGTTTACACAATTTTAGATCTCTTTATTTTACTGGCATGTATCGTTCTCTCCACTTTCAGTGGTTAACTGATGGCTGGATTTTCTTATGTGGTTTATAGACTTAGAACATTCTGAAATGGACAGCTTCTGTGCTTCTTTCTGTATCATGAGCTATGATATGGGCCATTCAGCTTTCAATATAGTACAAATGGTGGTACATACAGTACCAGTCAAAAGGTTGGACACATTGTTTATTTTCTCCACTTACCATATATATGGACTTTGTAGTTGTACAATTACAGATCCTAGTTTTTGTTAGTCTTTTGTAGGTTCCCTGTTCTCCATTAGTCAGGACCATCACAGAACAGGTAGAATTTGGGTGGTGGATTGTTTATTATCAGTTCTTCATTGACACTGATGCGATGAGGAGGTATTAGTGCAGCAGTGCTGCTGTAGTTTTATTTAAACACTTCAGTGACACTGCTGGGATATGAATAATGCACCAACCAAATAATCCCTGCTCTGTGGTGCTACTATTGGGGACCTGACCATAAAACAGAGTAAAGGGAACGTACACAGTATGTAGTGTGGTCCACAAACAGATGGACTACAATCTGGAATTGTAGAACTATAATTCCAGACTATAATGTAGTCAGTAGTTACAGTAGTTCCACTTACTGTAAAGTCCAACTTTATAGTAAATGGAGCTAATTTTCTGGCTTATTCCTTTTTAATAGAATAGCACATTTGATATGCAGACCAGTATAAAGTAATTATAGTCTGTAGTTTGTTTTTTCAGATGTGCTTGCTCTTCTGTGCATAATATGAAAAAGTAGATATAAATGAACAGATGAGTAACAGAGTAAGACTGGTGTACGCAGATGTTTGAAAAGGGCACACTTTTAATCAAGCTGAAGAAGATTAAGAAAAAGTGCATTTTGCATAACCACACTCATGCGATGCAGCAGTGTGCTGGCCTACATTAGTTTTAATTGTGGTTACACAATACGTAGCCAAACATTTTTGGTCACCCAACATCCAAACATCACTTGCAGAACCATTGGCAGTAATATGGGTTTGATTACTCCTTTTGCTGCAATAACAGGCTCTTCTGGGAAGAATTTTCAATTGTTTTTGGAACAAAACGATGGGGTTGCATTCAGCCACAAGTACATAGGTGAGATTGGACAATCTGAAATCTTGGATGAGTATTTATAATAAAATAAAACCGAAGGGCATCTTCCAATTGAAGTCAAACAGTTAGAGGAACAAATTGAGAATATGATTATATGCTTGTGGTTAAGGGACCAGCCTTGTGACCTAAAGGTCCCCGGTTTGATTCCTGGTCCTGCCAAGTACTATGGCTTCAGTGCCCTTGGGCAAGGCACCTAAACCCAATTGCCGTATACAAGGCTGCCCACCACTCCGGGCACATGTGCTCACTTCACCAATGTGTGTATATGTGTGTGTTTCACTGCACGGGTGTGTTAAATGTGGAGGACAAATTCCTCTGTGTGTAAGCATTGTAGGCAAAATAGATTACGTGATCAGTTTACTTCGTCATTTAGGCTTTACCAGTAGGATTTCTATTTATTGGATCTTATTTTTTTGTTATGAAATAAATAAAAAACACCTGGCTAAACATGATGTTTATAAAAGATCATGTTTAGTGAAAGTGCTAGTGTAGTCCATGCATGCTGTCACTAACATTCAGCTATCCGCACAAACCTCTGGAAGATAGAAGTATTCAGCATTCACCAATAGTGAGGTCACATATTGAACTTTAAAGTCTGGTTCACAGTCAGCTCTCCAATTTATCTTGATGTTAAGAGTACATAATTCTCTGAAATGTCACTGTACAGAGTAGAATTATGATTTCCCCTCAGCAGCACCAGAGTCCAGCCAAAACAATGAAAACCAGCCTTAGACCATTTACTCTATGAATAGCTTCACAATTGGAACTATAGTGGCCAAACATTCGATTAGATTGCCAAGTTGTCACATAGGAAAATGTGGTACGCTGAATGAGACTGATGCTTTTTAACTTTGGTTAGAAAAACTAAAGGTCATTTACGACAAATGAAAATTTTGCATTGGTATATTATTAAGAGAAGTTTTTAGTAAATGGTTGGTATTATCAGTAGTTATAACGTAATCATTTTCAGATTTTCCTAAAATGTATTTGGTTGTCCAATATATGAAACAGTTTATCTACCACAATTCTCAACAGTGTTTCATTTCATGCATGAATGTTGGTATTGCATCCTACACATCATTACTTTGTTCTGTCGGAAGACTTTTGCTTACATGGGATTATGTAACACATTTTCATATTCCTATCATAATGCATCTGGCAGATAGTAATATCGTAGAATATACGACACTATTGCAGCTCCTCATTATCTTTGTCCAGGTGGAATGAATATAAATATAAAATACTATTTGTTAGTTTGTCTGGCTAAGGAGCCGTGATTCACAACCTGACTCATCAAATCGACCGCTCAGAATTCCCCCCGGCCGCTCAGTCCATGACTCTGGTTTCACAACTGACATGCAGCTAATATCAAGTGAATCAGTTTCTGTAAATTCCAACAAGAACATCAGAAAATTTCTGACTAAGTCAGCCAATCAGCTGTTAGTCCAATTTTTTATCATCTCTTAGTCTGAATATGATTAATTTGTATGAAACAAAACCACTCAAAGATTCTATTGGCTTCACAATTGCATTACATTAAGGCACTTTTATCCAAAGCAACTTCCAAGTATCCAAATCGATGGTTGTGGCCAGAATCCAAGGTCAGTCAAGATACAGCCCCCTTGGAGCACTGAGGGTTAAGGACCTTGCTCAAGAAGGACCCAAACTGGTAACTTTAGTGGACTTGGGATTTGAGTCACCAACTGTCAGGTCGAGTCACATATCATCTTTAAGAAATAAACCAAAAAACAAACTTTTCCACAAACACTTGATTTAAAAAAGAAATAAATGTATATATAAGTGAATATAGAAATTAATATAACACTAGCATGTAAGTGAATTAATGATTTAAAATCAAACATTTTAAGTTAATGCAAACAGAATTTAACTTTGCTTTAAACAAGTGTCAGCTTACAGTCAAAGGTTGTTTATTTTTATTTTTATTCTAGCTCTTGACAAGACTATTGTAAAACTGCACAATGCACTTTAACAGCAGTCTTTGTTGCTAGTTGTATATTTTAAACTGTTTAATGTCACACATGAAATGCCACCTGGTACGAACAATACAAAGCCTTTTGTTCACTTTCAGCATTTGGTTTAAATCAGGTTTTAAATCACTTGCTTACTGAGCTGCACTAAGGTTTACTTGGAAGCTTGCAGGCAATCTTGTATTAGTTAGTCCACAATTGTGCTTTCCCAACCATGTAAACAACCTAAACAAGGGGAGAAAACTCACCCAGGTTCAATTGCAATAAATACGCATGTCGAAATCACTAGCCAAAATAAATTCAATAATGCAAAATAGTTGCTTTTTGTGGCATTTATCAGAAAACAATCACTAGAAAATATCACTGCATTCGATCCAGTGGGCCAGGGATATGGCTTATAGGGATAAATCTATATTATTATTTAGGAATACAAAACTGTCCCTAAAAATATTTCCCTATTTCTCATCACACTATCTTTGATGAGAGGTTGTTTTAGATTATTTAGATGTGCCTGTTAATCACATTTATTTAGTTTTGTGTATAAACTCAAGCACCTTGCCAGGCATTTTGGACATTTGTAAACTTCCAACATTCTGTATACTTCTCTTCTGTTCCAGCGTGACTGTGTTGCAGTGTACAAGTCACGTTTCATAAAGAAATGGTTTGGTGTGTTTGGTCTGGAAGGACTTAATTAGCCCACACAGAATCCTGACCTTCACCCCATCTAACACCTTTTGGAAAAATTATGACAGGGATTGTTAGCCAGGTTCACCCATCTAACATTACTGTCAGAATTTATAAATGCTCCTATGAATCAATAGACAAAAATGCCCACACGACCCCCCCCCCCCAAAAAAAAACCTTCACAAGAGAGTAAGTGCTATTACACAGAGGCCCAGGTTGAAATGGTATGTCATAACAGCTCCTGTAGGTATCATGTAGTTGTCCCAATAATTGGTCTGTATAGTGTATGAACGCCCATTGCTACTGGACAAGAGTACTGTGAATGAAAGTCGTGGATTATTATTATAACATACACACACACACACACACACACACACACTTTTATTATTGCTCTAAATCTAATATCATCATTAATACATAATCTTGGGCAGAAAAATGAATGCAACTCTGGACTGAAATAGATTTTGTGACATCGACATCGCAGACACTGGTGGAAACAATACAACAGTAAACAGTAAACGCATGCTGTAATCAAAGCTAAAGGTGGTCCAACCAAATGATAGAGTGTTTGACCTTTTCTGCCCAGGCAGTGAATGTGTATGTATGTCTATATGGCACACATAAGGTGGGGTAAGGTAACACATCATCTAGCACCTGCTTACAAGCCTACTGACATGTTTACCCAAGCAGCCTCACACTTTTCACAATCAGGTGTCAAAGGTGTGAAGCACACTGTTGATGACAAATCTGACATTTTTTCACTACTTGTAACAGTTTATCAAGACTTTTCGATGAGTGACAGACCATCTTCATGTTGAAACAGATCAGCAAAACTTCTGCTTTGTTTCTACTTTTTTTTTTTTTAAGTGATTCCTTAGTACGCTAAATCCTATGCAACTGCAACTTATCTAATAACCCTTTCAGAATGACAACATGGACCGAATCATTTGGTAGCCACTGGGCAACTACAAATTATATTACATGTTAATATTATAGTAAAAAGTGGTAAACAACCTAAAATAATATCTTTTCCCCAGTGAAGTACAGTGTACAGTATAATCCGGTATACAACATCTGATGTTCATTTTATTTAAACCTTCAGAGTTAATCAAAGTTGTAAATCAGCACCTGCTGCAGCTTGGAATATGAATTAGAGTTTGCATTAACTTATGAAATAATTTAAATATTGTTATTTAAAAACAAAAAATAGAAGTTTAAGAAATGATACATCAACCATGCCCATAACTGTTAATCTTATTTTCCGTGAATTCTTAAGATCTGTGGGTTTGGCTAGATTGTAAGGGAAATATTTCTACTGCACAGTCAGTATTTCAATGGGTCAGGCTCAGGACCAATAAAATGTTGGCTCTATCTGTGCACTCGAGGACTTTTGTTCTCCGTGATACAGTGTACTAAGTGTATGTGCATTATTTTACACCTTGGACATATTTTATTACACTTCATAGGTCCCTAGTGCTAAAAACATGGTCATGTTTCAGTACATTTTCAAACATTTCAGTAGCTTTCAAATCCCTAAACATATTTTGTCAAGAACTGGGCCCTCTGGTACAAACAGAACAATATACTCTGAAGTGAGGCATGCCGTTTGGAAAACAGCTTTGCCATACTGAGGGTTTGTGGTCTAAACCCACCTACCGACTACCTGTCACTCATTTATTAATAAAACCATCTGTGTGAAGTGGGAGTAGGGTGAGGGTGGATTTATACTTGCACCTTGGTTCACATGGTCCTGATTGAAGCACAAAAATGATACAATGATGGTTTTCTTATAATTTTGTCTTAAATTTTTAACATTATACCCCCAAAATATAGACAATCGTCATATAGATAAGGTCACAACCTGAATGGACAGCCTATATGACAACCATTTGCAGATGTTTAAGACAATACTGTATGCTGGGCCAAACACTTATGTGTATTCAATGGTATTTCTCATTTGATTTTAATGATCACAGCTATTTGCACATGATCCTGATCACTGATTGCATATGTCTGTAACTCTGATGGCACTGATCATTATGCAGCTGCAGTGTTTACAAGGTTCAAGATATGTGCTGTTAGTGAGCCTGACAAAGTCACTAGAACATGTGATGAAAGTTTCCCCACTTAACTGTGTGCCCAGATGGACTGATTTAACTTTCTTGGATGCTGTATTATATTTTCCAACACTTTAACAACATAACACAGTTAAGCTCTGTGTCATTGTCAGGTGTTCAGGAAAACCTTTATTTGAAAAGTATGCAATTCTAATAGCAAAAAGGCAACTCTTCAGTTTGCTGTTTGGCTGTCTGGTTATCTGGCACAACGATGGATCTTAACAGCCAGACTATAAATATAATGCTAGACCATAAACAATGTGAGAAGAATAAAACATCGTACAATTGGAAAGACTAACATACTTTCAGTTTTATAACAATGCTCAGATCTCTAAAAATAAGTATAAAATGAATAGAAACCTACTGTTTTTGTCATGTTTGTGTATAAATTGTGTCCTAAATTTTGTCTTTTCCAAAAATTTTAATTTTATTCGGGTGGCACAGTGACATAGAGGCCACAATCCAGATTCAAATCTCAATCTGGGTGGAGTTTCCATGTTCCTCCCCGTGTCTTTGTGGGTTTTCTCTGGGTTCTCCAGTTTTGTTCCACAATCCAAAGGCATGCATTTAAGGTGAATTGAATGCTTTAAATTTTGCTGCCCCTGTATATTGTGTGTATATCTGTCTGAGTGAGTGTGTGTCTAGTGATAGATTGGTGCCCTGGCTTGGGTGTATCTACTCAGCACCTGAAACCTTTTCCCCTGGATAAACATGGGGACCCTCTACCCAATGAACATTGCAGGGTTGAGATAATGAGAAGATTAAATCTAAAAAATAAAATATCCCTCCAGAAAATATAGATTGTACACATAGTGTTCAGGCGAGCACTGTGACATCATAATTTTACCTATAAAGGATTTGAAAACACCTAACTTCTTTAGCTGCACATTATTGTACATGGCTATTTAAATTGAGTGCTGGTAGCTCCCATAACAGTGCTTATATGAGTAGGGAATTCAGCTTGAAAAGTATTTATTAAATCCACTATCCTCTCAGGCATTCCAAGGTTCCCTCGTGCCATTTATCATATAATGCGGCTTTGTCGTCAGTGCATAAACCACATGTAGACCATATGCATCTTTTTTACAGTACTGTCCAGGAGATTTCTGAAGATTAGGTGCTTTAGAGAAACATGCATTGAAAGGAGGTTTTAGATTCAGGTCAGGTTCAAATTCATTCTAAAGTCATAAAGAATCTTTAGCAAAATGAAGAGCCAGAAGTACTGCTGTATATGGTATGGTCCTACAGACACCCTGATCACATTATTTATTCTGTCTGAGATTATATGGAAGAGACAGAAACATGGAGAGACAGCCAAAATCTACAGAAGAGCTGGTCAACTTCTGTTAGAGGCTTTGAACAATCTACCAGCCCAATATCGTAAAGACTGCTCTAGGATTTTAGGTGCTCCTTAGAAAGGAGTAGAGACCACAGTCGCTGCATAACCTATACTATTTAGCCATGGTTTTTGCTTTCTCACATATCCAATTTAATTGTAAAGTAAAATTTGTAAAAATGTAAATAATTTAAGACACTTGTCAAAAGTCTGTACTGAGGACTAAAGCGCCCCAAACATTGAAATTGGATTAAGGGAAGAACAAACTTTTTGGTTGGCTTTAAAGTTATTGATCAAGTTACAAATTTGAAAAAGTTTATGGTTTTATATACTCTTTAAATAATCTTCAAATTGTGTGTGTGTGTATATATATATATATATATATATATATATATATATATATATATATATATATATATATATATATATATATATATATATATATATATATATATATATATATATACTGTGTATATATATATACTAGGTGGCTGGCTTTCAGGGCATTCAAAGCCTAAAGCCTCTACATCACAGACTGATATTAAGATATTTTGTCTGCGAATACTTGTTTGTCCAAATGGTCCGCTTCCTTTTATATATCTTTTATTACTGTAACATAATTCCCTTTCGAAAAGGAGGGCTGGTATGTATGTATATATACTGTATATACACATATTTTTTATACATTGTTTATGTTGAATTATCCCACAACTTTCCAATAGTATTCATTCATAAATTATATGCTGTCCTTATACTTAAAACGCTACAAACTAGTATCATTCTAGTATTCTCTCTATTTCCTCACAGTGAATCATTTGGCAATTACAGTCGTTTCCCCTTTTTCAGTCAGCCAGAAGAAAAGTTTTCCGTAATCTTTATTTTTTACTGGGAAAAATTCCTTTTATGACAATGGCCTTGATTCTTTTGTCTTTTATCACTGTAAAGTAATCCCCTTTTGGAAAGGAGGACTAGTATGTGTCATGTGGTCAGAAGCCACTGCCAGAATATCAGTCTTGTACCCATTTGCCAATGCCAGCCAGGACTTTTTTACATGCAAAGGAAGAAATTTTAGCAGCTGCCTTGAATTCACTATCCCCACCAATACTAGCACCATCAAATAGCAGATACCAGACATTCCACTGTGAGATTATAGGAGACAAAGGTTGGACTGCATCGTCTGAATAAAATGTTCTTTGGTAAAAGTGAAGCAGGGATCTCATAAAAATAAAGCAGAAGGGCAATATTCTTAAGTTCTTTTGAAATCTAAAGGTTGCTTATAAATCATATCCGTGAGCTATGTAAGTGCTTGTTGGTTGCCTCTAATGGTATAATAGTGGCTATTATTCGATGTATATGGGTCCACCCAGACCACATTAACGAGCACAGTGGGACCTTTTTCATTCACATGCACACACAGACGCATTTCCTGACTCCACTGCATGGTCTGTGGGTGGAGTGTCACCTTCTGCAGGTGTTTCAGCTTATTTTGGGCTCCCGACAGACGCCAAAAGGAAAAACAAGCTCTGTGATGCAATGGCGTAGCATTCAGATTTGTGATTGCTGTTTATTTTTTGTACTTTGCCCATGGAATGTTAATAAGGAGGGAAAGTGAATGTTATTACCAGATGGGTTTCTAAGGGAGAGTTTCACCTTGTAAACCTGGGCTGGAGGGTGTGAGGTAGACAAGGGTTTCTGAATAGCTTCTAATGGCAAACTGCCACTGTTTCTTAACTCTATTTAACTTTTCTAAAATGTGTCAAGTAACACCTTGGCACTAAAGTGTGAACAGCATTTCAGAACCATTGCACTCATATGCCTACATACAGGACCTCCATTTATGACATCACTAGATGATGTAGTCACCCACTACACATTTTTTTGCAATCCTTTTAAGAAGTGTTCATTCTGAAATCCTTAACTAGTAGCATACAGAATGTTTTTTATTATGGGATGAGTACTTAAAATAGTTTATTTTGTTGTATTGCTTGGTGCAGTGACTTTATTTATTTTTGCTACTTTAATATCATGTTAAGAGATTTTATTTTAAATGTACATATTCATTCATTATGTTCTGCTTGATCCTCTACTAGGGTAACGGGGGGGGGGGGGGGGGGGGGCACTTACTCACACACACACACACACACGCAATATATATGGGTTTTGGAGCATTCAATTAACCTTGAATTCATGTTTTTGGACTGTAGAACCCGGAAGAACCCTGAGGAAATCCACACAGACACGGGCAGAACATGGAAACTCCACCCAGATTCGAACCTGGATCCCCAGAACTGAGAGGCGAACGTGCTAACCACTAAGCCACCATGCCCCCATATTTAATTCATTGTAATATTTATTTAATATAAATACATTTAATAAGTATTTAATGATTAAGGTCATTCAGTTATTAATTCATTCATTCATTATCTTCCGCTTTATCCTATATTAGGGTCGTGGTGGGGTTCCCGATGCCCATCCAGGGGAGAATGTTTTGGGCGCTGGGCATATACACCCAGGACAGGCCAATCTATTGCTAGGCATGATTAAGGTCACATTAAGCATTTTTTAAATTACAGATTTAGTCAAACATAAAATAGAATACATTTTTTCAACAGATTCATGTTCAGGTGGGAAATGGAGAATGCATTCACTGAGAGATTGATGAGAATAGACATATTTTAGCTCTGACTGGATTCAACAGGTGGTTGTGGTTTTGGACTGCACTGTTTAAAGGGCTGGTGTTTGTTGCCGTCACCTGGATGTTAAAATGAATCCATTTCCAAAAAAAACCCAACTATTTGTTGGAGAACCCTCCCTTCCTTATTCCCACTCTCTTCTCATTCATGTGCAGATAAACTGCATTGGCAGCTAATAACAAGTGAACATACAACCACTTATATCATTATTAAAGACCATAAAAACTCACATTTCATAAATAAGTCAATTTAATTATAACACCAAGATCAGATTATATTTTAATTTCTCTTTTAATAAACCAAATACCACAAATATATCTGTAAGTCTCTCACCACAGATTTTCAATACTAACTGGACTTTTTAATTGAATTGCATTTCCAAGGCCTACAACAAGGAGCATGTTTACTGCCTAAACCAAGACATTTAATTCAGATTTGCATCTGACAGAATAATACCAGCCATGTCAGTAACTTCATAGGTGGAAGGTATGCAGGGGCAAGTCCACACAGTCACACCTACCAAACACAATACCCCACTTTGTTGCTGAAGTCCGCTTTGCAGGGATTATCACTCTCTTCTAAATAACTTAAATGTATTAGGCATGTCAATTTATGTAGACTGTAGTGTTTAATATGGTATCTGTTAACTGTAGCTTTCCTTAATACACTATGCAGACATACTGTATATAGAACATAAGTGGGGCAAATTAGAATGGGATGCCATAAACTCTTCAATGTGTAGGTGTCCTAATACTTCTGTCCATGTAGTGTACTAAAGAAAGTGTATACAAATTTAATGAATGATTAACTGAAAGGGTTCATTGTTGCTTCTTAAAAGAAATATAGGGAATGTTGTTTGAATTGAAAAGCTACAGTGTCAACTGTGTGGTGACAGATCTTAAAAAGATCATTCTACCAAACAGTACAGGCTTTGCTAGTTCTGGGTTATTCTACTCTACTGAAAAATGGCATTTATAATTGTTTGTATTCATAATATGTTTGAATAAGGTTATTTGTAGTCAACTGGCACGGTATACAGTATTAAGCTTTAGCAATAAAATTTTCCTCAAAAAAAAAAAAATCAGTTCTTGCTGTCTATCAGGGGCATTTATTTAGTACCACAGTTAACCATGACCAAATCTTAGTAACTACGATCAGGGTAACATTGGAATAAAAACATATTTAAAGTAGTAAAATTGTGGTTCACAATATGTATGAAATAATTCACCAGGGACTGGCAAAGAAAACAAACAGTTGCCAAATTTGAGGGACAAGCCAGAAAAAAAGTTTCTGAATCCAATAACTACGGGATTATTTTGGTACAGCTCGGAAACACTTAGGGACTCATAAATCTAGCTTTGTGGAATGTCTAAACAGCTAATATTGTCAGGAATTTGAAGAAACATGAGAAATGATTACCCATAGCTTGTGTTTTGTAAAGGCAGATTGTTCCAAATGGGCTTCATACAGGCTCAACAATAATATTATACATGTGAGATGTCTATTTGCATTGTACAGAATCTTATTCAAACAGTTGGACTTTCTGTTTAAATGTCACATTTTTTCTCTCATCTCTAGAGAGCATATTTAAAATGATAATTTTTTCACAAATCTTTATGACCAGTTTTTACTATGACTTAAATTTAAGCCCAGTCCTCTGGGTAAAAATAAATGTGCTTTCATTTTTACAGCCACTTTTAATGTTTCATTCAGTGAATAAATAATAACTGTGCATTATAATGTGCTGTTAGTTCAAACTTTTACATCAAAATGTACAAATATGGGCTGGGTGGGGGGGCATAATGTTGCATAAGAACAGCAGAGGAGCTTGTTCAGGCTCTGTAATGACACACACACACACACACACACACACACACACACACACACACACACACACACACACATATATATATATATATATATATATATATATATATATATATATATATATATATATATATATTCTTGTCAATATAAATGGTGGCTTTTAGAATCTGTGAAGACAAAAATCTAATAGTATCAAAAAGGACAAAATCTAATAGTGCCCCTAATAATGAATGAGATTATAATTAATAATTTATTTTCCAATTTTTTTTTTTTTCCTATTATCAAGATTAAAAATGTTAAAATGAATTAGTCGCCTCAAAATTGTCATGATGACATTCATAACGGGAAAAAAATACGTGTTCTGCTGGTAGATGAAACTTAAATACAAGTGTTGCAACTCGCATGGAATAAAAAAAGAAGTTACACTTGCAGCACACTTATCTGTTTACTTTGTTTTAATTTTCTTACAAATATATGTCAATATGTACTTTAAAAGAAAGATGTTTTTTACTTTGTTTTTACAATATGATTTCATATTTATTAAATTATTGCTATAAATAATATTTTGTGTTAATATTTAGACCCTGCATCTTTATTCCTGAACATAGTTATTTTATGTTTAACTTTACATAAATAACAAATATAGAAAAAAAAACACATGCATTGTTTATGTACTTTTTTGCCTCAGTGATAATAATAGTGATAATCATATAATTGTGGTTATTTTTAGACAATAATCATACCATCAAAATCTGTAATTGTCTCATGTCTATTCTTAATATTGCTGAATAGTATCTGTCCATGTCCTTTAGGGTTATTTTATTAATTGTTCAGATTACACCAGGGATTTTTATAGATTTAATACAGCATTTAAAACTTCACCCCACCCCCAATCACCCCCCCCCCCCCCCCCCCCCCCCCCCCCCCCCCCCCCCAAAAAAAAAAATAATAATAATAATTCAGATTTATGTTCATTAACAGATTTTTCTGTGGACTTGTACACAATGGTAGCATCCTGGTCTATTGAAGGGTTGCCAGAATTTATTTTAAAAGCCCTCAGCACTTATAATTGTGTTATGTAATATACAATAAGAAGCTTTTCAGATTCTTCAGAGAAAAGGGTATTGAATTCATAGCTATCTTATGATGTTTAACAGTGAGGATATTGTTCTTTTTTGTATGACTATCCTTTTAGGGCAAAGCTATCGTCCAAAAAGCTGCCAGTCTCAAACAAAGATCCAGAAAGAAAAAATTTGCCTTTTAAACCAAGTTGCATGGGGCAAAATGAAGTATCTTTACTTGTAAGCAGGTATGTGACATTTCTGATCATAAAATGTTACCAATAATTCTGTGATGACTAAGCACATGGAACAAAAATGATAAATGATACTATTAAGTTTTCCACTTGTTTCAACATAATCCGAGGTCAAATATTTGCTACTATGACTTGTTGCGCACATGTTTTCCTTGGAGGTGAAGGCATAGACAAATACGAGCTGGTAGGGAAAAATTGGGTGTTTGATAGGGGGACGGCAAAATATCAAATCAATCTTGTTACTACCACATCCCATTCTCCAGGCTCTCCTCCCACCTCCTTTTTTGCCTGGCCACAGACACATGCCTTTTGTATGGAACAAGCCAGAGGAACACCCTGCCTTTCTGGGTGGAAAAACATACTAAGAATTAGTGAGAGGGTGATTAAGCCAAGAGCCAAAAAGAGTGGAGCGTCCAGGTACTTTGCCCCTAGTTAAAAGCCCTGTACCAGTGTGCTGCATGAGCAGTCAGACCTAGCCAAGTCGAGCACCCTGCCTCATGCTTATACTCTCTTGCCTTTTTCTCCTCTCTCTCTTTCTCATTCCCTCCTACTTTGCACCCGTGAGTGAGAGTGCACAGTCACTCAGAAGGTGTGTCTGAAATCGACTTCTAGTCAACCCGAAGACAGCATAGCAAGGACTTTTTCCTCTTCGCATGGACTAAGTTTTCTCCAGAGACAAAAATAACAGCAAAATAACAGAATTGTCAATCATAAAGGTCATTTTGCATGAATTATCTACCTTTTTTTATTTTTTTTTTTAAGTCTCACTACATCACTTCTGAGATCATCCACAGACCCTACCTACTTCTCATCACATCTGCTGTATTTCTGAAGATGATGAGTAGAACATAAGCTACCTGCAAAATTGACCTGCCTGAGATTCTGAGACGTCCCTGAAAATCTCGCTTAAGCAGAAGAGTAGGTAAGTGCACATCTGAATCTCTACTTTCTTCCACAGACAGCTGCATGTCATATTTGAAATTGTTTCTCATATCACGTTGCTGTAAGTCAATACAGATGAAGCCAAAGACAATAGAGAAAGAGAGGAAAAACAGATGGCTATATTTCCCAGTCATAAGACCTGCATAATTCTTACTCCACCGGTAACACTATGAACATTACTGTTACAGATTAGTCAAATGCCCCACATTTACTGTGTTTTCTGATTGGTAATGTGATTTCTCTGTTTAAGTAAGCCTTCTTAATGCTGTTTAAACCCACTGAATAGAAACATAAGCAGAATCAGTCGCTGGTGTAGACAGGCAAAATGATTTGATTAAAGAATGCAGTTGATGATGCCGATTCTAAATAATTCACTTCTACGCTATTTATTTGGACCACCAGTTTAACAGTGTGATATCTCCATGTGTACACATAAGCATGTGTGAGTTTATAGCACTCTTTGTGCTTGTTTTTCACTTGTTGCACTGTAGTGACACATTCAGGTAGTTTGGTGGGGAAGTCACAGCTGTTCCAGGGAGCCTGAGAGTCAGTTATATAACTGCTGTCCGTTCAGCCTGAATGACACCTGGGATTGTTTGGTCTACTCTTTCCTCTTGCACATCCTCTTTTTAAAACCATGTGGCCTCTTTCATGGGCAATTGTTTGTTCGTTAGTCCATAAAAGTACTTATTTTAACCAGGAGTGTATCAGCTACCTGCCAAGGCAGTGCATTTTAATACTATCATAGCACATATATAGCTAATATAGCACATTAATTAAAAATATAAGTAACTCTAAGTAAAGTGAGGTGAATAAACAGGCAGCATGAGCTTTCATAACATCCTATTCCCCATCACTTGCACTAAGGGAAAGTATTCAGTAATGCTATTTTTCCTGTCTGAGCAGCAGGGCAGTTCCAGCTGTAGTGAAACGGACAGGAAAAGATACCAAACTTGCTAAAGCAAACAAATCTTCAGCAATATGATCAGTCACAGAGGCAGTGCTGTCCAAAAAACGTGAACCTGTTCATGAGGACAGCTTATTGATGGTGTAAACATATTTCCTGTCAATTTTCAATCAAAGACAGAAATTCGGAGACAGTCCTTGGTTACAGATCTACATTCTGTTTGGTTAAACCACTAATCAAGTAAGTGTTGTGTGTTAATAAATATGAGTGTACTCAAGTGCTCTTGCCCTCAGAGGAGAAAAGCACTGTACAATTTATTCCAGTTTGTCTAGTGGAGAAGTATTCATTCATAATTGCATTCTCAGGAATCCATAGGCACAGGCATGGCACACATGGGACTTGGGGATGTGAAATAGATGTCAGCATGCAAAGTTAATCATGACCTATAATAAACAATCCAAATATTGTCTTTTTCCTCTTTCAACCTGTACTTAAATAAATTATACAATGCTAATGAACTGGTTCCTCTAAAACATACTGGCATGAAGGTCCCTTTATGGGTGGGAATCATGTTCCTTTGCAGCCTGTAATGATGCCTAGCAGCTTTCTATGTACTGACTTCTCACTGCCTGATTTTAATATTTGAGAGGTTTTAAGTAAGACACCGGTGCTTACTGAATAGTGGCACAAAGAGCTCTTACCTTTTTTGTCTGGTTAAATAAAAGCAATTAACACCCAGAAGTTAAGTTATATGACTTTTTAACTTGGCGAAGTAGGAAAAATACCTAATACCATAAATATGTGATATAGAAGAGAATAAATTGCATTAAGCTTCTTTCCAATTCATTGCAGTCTACTTTCTCATTCTGGCAGTTGCAGTACTGTAGTCTCTTTTCAGAAAAAAATGTGTTTCCATGCAGAATAACTAAACTCAGAGATCTACCAAGACTGTAATAATATTAAACAAATGTACACCGTCATAGTTTACACCTATACACACTTCTCCATAAAAAAAAACTGTAACAGAAGAAAGGTATACAATACCATTATATTGTGGCATTCAGGATATCTCTAAAGTTTTTGCTTAGTGAACACTCTGATGTTTATTATCACAGACTTTTTTTACAAATCCCTAGCAAAGTGCAGATGTTCAATATTTTTCCTACAAAATACTTTTGAAACCCTACTGTTTGAAATGACATTAGTGTGTTTTGATAAAGGTGTGTTCCGAAATCAAGAGTACTTAAACTGAAATGGTCCTTCTAGAACCCCATCAGTGCCAGCTGAGTTTTTATGCAAGGTTCAGAACACAAATTTTATATGATGTATTAATTCCTACAAGTTGCTATTTGCTAAGAACATAAATATAATTAATTAAGCATGTAATGTTTTATTTAGATTTGAATTAAAATGAAAGATAAAATAACCCAAAAATCCCTAGTTTGTTAAATAAGGCTTTTAATTCCAAAAGTACTGCAGTTTATTTTATGCTGCCTGAAAAAACACATGGGGTGGTACTTCTCAAAGTCATTTTTTTTCAATATTTGGAAATGTATAAAAGTACATATTGTTACCTTAAGGGCCAATAATTAACCTATATTAATGTAATTTGTACCACAGGGACAGCAAATGATACACATTTATTTCCATACTTAGTCATTTATTTCCATACTTAGGCAGTATGGGGTGTGTCTGTGAAAGAGCAATGTACAAATATTCCATTACAACTGGATTCCTGGATGAAAAGTCTTACTGAAGTACAAAAAAGGTATTTTCTGAAAAGTATAGCATGTAAAAAAGAAAGAGTTGAATAATGTAACATGGCAAAACTGCTAGCTATGTTCCATTTTAAGCTTATTATATTATTTGTTAAGTAAAATTATATTTTAAAAAAATGCAATAGCTTGTCAAATGAATGTAATGAACAATAGTTTACTTTTAAGAAAAGAAGAGCAACAAATAGATAAAGGCCAATCAAAAAAATACAGGCACCTCATAATTGCCCTAAAGTACAAAACTTAAATGGCGTGTGAAATATTTAATACTGTAAGTTCTGGAATTCTCATGTAGGCAGACATTAGTGATATGCATGGGTAGTTCCACCAGAGGGCAACCTTTCAAATATGTCACCAAAGCAGCAAAACTAGCAGGCAGCTGTAGTGTTGCACCTTGTATTTTTAACAATTTGATATATATATATATATATATATATATATATATATATATATATATATATATATATATATATATATATATATATATATATATATATAGTATGGTTAAATAAATAAAGTATGTACATCCACCAAAAACACTGCTGCTTATGCGGTTTTAATGAAGATTTGTGGCATGAAGAGCAGAGACATTACAATATACATTGTAATTTAGTTTTTCATTAGATCCAAAGTACACAGTATGGAAATCAAAGCATCTTTGCAAGTTGGCAGAGAGGCTAAGCTTGATACCTGCTTGATACAGGAAATGAAGCAAAATACCACTCATTCTCCAGGAAAAGCAAATGCCTGCCTGTTTTAACTTCCAGGAACCCACACCCCCATCTCTCACCATTACCATTCGTTCCTCCCTGCTTTTTGCTCCATGAAAGGGAGGGGAAACACCCCGAGCTCTTAGTGCTACAAAGCAAGAACTGCATTCCTTTTTCAGGCACAATGCCTTCACTGAGTCTCTGTATTCTGCGCTCCCGCTGCACACGACCATAATCCCACCCGCTCCCCACTTAAGGCACAGCACAGTGAAGCAAAACAACACATGAGAAATTGCAGTCGAATCTGTCGGAAACAGCACTTTGGCACAGGTTTGGTCTGCAATCAGCACTGTACTTAGTCCATACTTGCGATTAGATAATGTGCACTAGTGCATGTGTGTCAGCACATTTCATATGTTACACCAAGATGTCAGCTGAGATTATTTCCAGCAGTTCTACTTAACATCTTGTCGCACAAATAGAAATTCCCATGTGTTGTGCGTAAACTGATCTAAGCGGGATAAGACACAGTCTATGGGTAAACTTAGGGTTATATCATGGTTAATCCAAAGCGGCTTAACCGCTTTAGGTCAGTGAGTAATTGCTTTGTTGGGCCTTCCCATTTACATGTTATTATTTTTGCTCATACTGTTGTAATTTTTTTTTTATTAGTTTATAGTCAGACCAATAAAATAGCACAGTAACCTTTGTGTTAGTGTATAGTATTGATAGGTATTCAACTGGTTTAGAGATGAGTTGTGAACTCAGTAAGTGATGAGTTCCGTGTCCTGTTGCTGTGCTGTTTCATTTAGACTCTGTGACTAACTGGTCACCCAACCAAAAAATGGTGGAACAATGGCACAACATGACAAATTTTCACAAGAATCATATGTAGTGCATTTTAAAAATTACTCCATGACAACATATAATTAAAAAAGACTTTTTTTTCTTAGAGGTCAAGGCAACAACTAATAATGTCAATCATAGAAAATTATTCATTTATAGTTACTCAACACATGCCAGGCACTATTATTTAAAACAGCTGACAGATATCGTATAATCATAGGGTTTTATTTGACACAAGGTACCAATATAAATGGTCATCACTTCTACTTTTCTGTTTTTCGTTCATCCTGTCGTTTATACTATATTGTTACTTTCCTATTGGTCAGTAATAATTTAAAAATAAGTAATTTAGTAAAAAATAAAACTCTTCCCACATTCTTTCCACAATTAACCTGGATTTAAGGTGAATTGACTGCCTTAAATTGCCTCTATATAGTGTGTGTGTGTGTGTGTGTGTGTGTGTGTGTATGTGTGTATGTGTGTGTGTGTGTTTGTGCACCCAGCGATAGATTGATACCCTGTACTGGGTGTATCTACCCAGTGCCCGAAGGTGTTGAGACACCACACAATCCTAGTGGAAAATTAAGAGGAAAATGATGAGATGAGATGAAAAATAACCTACTAATGAATAAAATTGTATCTAAAGTCATATACTGTATATAATCCAGGACCTTCTCTCAGTCAGATAATTCAGATTTATTTGTACAATGCTTTGTTTTAAATTAATAGTTTTTAAGGTTAACCTTTAGAACTTTCCCAGAGTTGTTGGTGTTTGGCCCTAAAAGTTGTTTTTTGTGTTGTACCTGAACTTGCTCTCACATTTTTCATTTCTCCTGCATTCTCCTTACTGGACGTCAGCAGGTTTTTCCATTCCATTGGCAGCAGAGCGAAATAGGGAAGCTTGGCGGGCGACTATTATTATTTTTCCTTTTGCTCACCATCAGTTCTGTCAGCAGCCTTTTTGTCAAAGCAGGGCATTTGTAAATGTCTCCATCATTAAAACCAAAGCATGCTTATCAACACTGCGCTTCTAAAGAAAGGCTAGCTTACTTCGACCTACGAAGTGTAGGTTTGTGTGTTCACAACCAGATGGTACATGGAATTTTTCCCAGAGTTTTCTTTCCGGAAGTGAATACATTACTGAATTTAATTACCGCTTTGAAAGATGTATAGCTATCAGATCTTTTGTATAGTCCATTAAATGGCGATTTAAAAATAATCTCTTTCTCTATGCATGTACCATTTCTGCCTAAGAAGTTATGTACTCTCTTTTAATTAGCTAATCCTACTGTTTTTGGGATTGGGAATGCTTAAATAAAAAAGCTGTACATTACTTACAGACCTCAAGGGTACAGTATACTTAGATCCCTCAATATACATACTAATATACAATGTCATATTAGTTGTACTAGAACAAAACTGGTACATATACATATACATAAGAGGCACCTACTATAACTGTACATGCTTTATAATACTACATTTAACCATTACTCATCATTTTAATATGATCACACACATTTTATAAAGTAAAGAACTATACAGGAGACTTTGAGGAACTTCTAAACATAGGGGTCCTGTCTGACTGTGCCATGTTTCTATGGTGGTTTGAGAACTTCGTCGTGGTATGGCGACAGAGGTCATTTAGATGACATAGATATGAAAAGCGTGTATCAACACTGTATTGTTGAGTTGTAAAAAGCATATGATAATACAGCTTCACACAAGTGCTTATGTACTTCACTCTAGCCTCTTTGTCTACTTGAACCTGTTGACCTCACTTAGCAACTCAGCATTTACATTCACAGGACTGCTACTTACTGAATGTTTTCTTTTCATTGCACCGTACTGAATACACTTGAGAGACTCAGCCGAATTCAGCAGATATAGAAGAAACTTAAAGCGGCCTATCTGACATCTAATGTCACGCTACACTCGAAATGACTAAAATCTGATTTTTGCCTAATTATGTTGGCTGATGTGGACATTAGGGTATCTGCATTATATTAGGCATTGCATTGCCTGCATGATTGTCTGATTAGATAACTGAATAAATAAATGGATGGACTAGGTTTCTTAATGAAGTGTACAGTGGGTGTATTGTAACTCAGTGTTTATTAGATTTGAAACTCACTTACTAGAACAACACATTTGACAGTTCTAACATTGTCAATTTTGTTAAACTTTAGTGAATAATTTTATAATATATTTGTATATAATGTATATGTATATGTATTTGTGTGTGTGAATATATATATATATATATATATATATATATATATATATATATATATATATATATATATATATATATATATATATATTCAAATATCTGGAAAGAAAAAGAATTAGCTGAAAATATATATATGAATTAGCTCAACCAATAAAAAGAAAAAAGAGCAGGTTATTAGAACAGAGGCTGAATAAGCGTGACATAGTGGTTTTTTTAGAGAATGTCTCTTGATTCTCAATATTCAGGGAGGTATGTTTTTGCTTTATATGATCAAACTTCTGAGTGCAATTTTAATTTGTGCTTTTCGTGGAAAACAGGGAAACATGGAGGTCAGTGATGGAGCCAAATTATAAAGGACTGAGCTCCAGCTGGAGGCATTTAGTCTGTATTTTTTTTAGCTCTACCTGCGTACTAGAACCCAAATCAAACAATGCAATTGCTTTATAGTGAGTTGGATAGAGCGCTGATGTCTGGTGTTTGAGGGCCTTTATATCTGCTCCAACATTTGATTCAGTGCTCTTGTTTCACTTTTTCCCTGGCTCTTGTTTCCCTTTTCCTCTGAACTATGTCTGGCAGCAAATAATGACCTAGGATTCTCAGACTTGAGTGAAGAACAGAACACCAGTTCCTCAATGGTTCAGGTCTTTCAAATAAAAAATTAAATTATTACTCGTTTTGTGTTCCTAAGCCAAGGTCTCCCTTCTATAAGAATGGGGTAATACCTGATATTTTATTGGGTTTGCAATAAATAATAGTGCATTTGAGGCTGTTTAAGGGACCTTCAAATCTCTTATACATATGTTCACTTAATGCCGTTAGATTACTTTTGGGAATACGAATGTAGCGGTTTTACATTAAATATAATGTTTTATCATTCATTTTTTTGTTAATACGTTTCTAAAAAAAGTATATTTTAAATGTCAGATGAAATACTTTTTTAACAATATACCCTCCAGGAGCAGCATTTAATGGCCAGTGACTAACCAGCCAATTTATTGGTAAGTTATATAAAATCTAAACCAAAGTATAGAATGTGTATTGCACATATTGTTGTATTCAGCTTTACGATTCCATCATGCATTTGTATGAAAATTCTTTTAGCACATTTGTAGCACTACAAATATGTCCAAGTGGTTTAGTATTCAATCCTCAAGCAGTGTCTTCAGCCCTATAAAGTTATTAAAGCATTACATCATGCTCAATAAAGCACAGTGCAAATAAAAAAGCACATCAAAACAATGTTCCACAGTCATAACTGACCATGTTTTATTCATTCATTCATTCATTCTTTCAATAAATATCTTTCGCTTAATCCTCTACTAGGGTTGCGGGGGTGTTCCCCATGCCCATCCAGGGGACAACGTTTTGGATACACCCAGGGCAGGGGCCAATTTATCGCTGGGCACAATTAATCACACACACACACACACACACACACACACACAAATATAAACCATATGGGGCAATTTACCTTGAATCCATGTTTTTGGTCTATGGGAGGAAACCCGAGAACCCGGAAGAAACCTACGCAGACACAGGGAGAACATGGAAACTCCACCCAGTTTGGGTTGCGAACCTGGATTCGAAACATGCTAACCAATAAACCACCATACCGCCCTACCGTGTATTAGTGAGTTTTAGTTTAATCTTTCTGTTTTTTAATAGTGAGCCTAACTGCCTTTAAGGAGTCAGTATAATTCAGACTGCTGAATTTGTCCTACATACCTGCCACTAGGCTGGATGCAGTCGGCATTGCATAAACGATATGATGAAGGAAGCATGTGACAGGTTTATGACCCTCCTTGGACAGCGGTGGGAAGGGCTGCAGTTGGATAGAAGTAAATTAAAAAAAGAGGGAGAAAAACTCAGGAAAACATGTTGTTATTTATTTCCGAATCTGCATTTCCACATGGCAATCAAATTATCATGTTTTAGGGTCTGACAGATCCTGTCTTTAGTCTGGACTAATGCTAAAGGCCAGGAAAAGTCATGCAACTCATCAAAGACAGCAGTGGGCATGTCAAGGGCATTTCCCGGTGATAATGCCCAGCTCCAAAAGAAGGGCTAGGGGGAATAAAGATTCTGGGCATTCCACTTAGACTGCTTGGGCATTGTCTTTTTTGCTAATTGATGACCTGGGAAATGTCAAGCCCAAAAAAGGAGGAGTAATGCAGTATATAGTTTGTGAAAACAAACTGGGTAGACATGAAAGGTAAATATATATATATATAGATAGATAGATATAGATATGTAGATAGATAGATTAATAGATAGATAGATAGATAGATAGATAGATAGATAGATAGATAGATAGATAGATAGATATAGATAAAGCTGTGGTGGTAGATGCTCTAACCAGGTAAATGTTGCAAATGCAGTGTTCCAGTCCTGTTTTCTCTGGTCCCTTGTCTCTTTTTTTCAGATTAGTGTTGGGGTTTGGGGTAAACCTTGAGCCGACCCAAGGTCACACTTCACATTAGTATCTCTACACCAGCCGCCAGTTTATTTCCCTTCCTTTGGATGGAGTAACGTGACCCATTTTGCCTACTGTGCTTAAACACATTTAACCAATCCATGCAGGGAAACACACACTGAACACATGCTCTGAGTGCCCAAAGCAGTGGGCAGCCTTGTATTCAGCCCCCCCAGGGAGCAGTTGGGGTTAGGTGCCTTGCCCAAGAACACTTCAGCCATGGCACTTGGTGGGACTTGAAATCGAACCAGGCACTTTCCAGGTTAGGTCTATACCCACAAGCTTACAACTGCTTCTTGTTGGTAATAGGTCAGAATATTGAATATTTATTACACAGACCTAAAGCTGGTGGGGAGAAATGGACGCATGGTGCTGTGACTTAAGTGGTGATTTGTGCATGAAAGGCAGAACCAGGGAAGCAGGTGAGGTAATGGATCTCACCTGGGGCTTGTCTGTTCTAATTGTGGCCATATAAGGGTTGGCAGTACATTGAAAAATCCTGTTTGTTCTTCATCTCTTGTGTCTGCAGTTCAACCAGCCGGCTTAATGATGAACTGTTTAAATAAATACACGATTCGAGTCTGGCCAATCCTGTCTCCAGCCCTCATTATGTCTAGCCATGCTACAATTCTAAAATGCATTTTTAAATTAACTTGTCTGGAGTATCCAAACACACGTCATTCATTTCCAAACATGTCGTTTAGTTTCTCCACTGTGGATAGTGGCTGCTAGCATGAAATTTGTTAAAGTCAGGGGAGAAATGTTAAGCGACCTTGTTGAGAACAAAGATACTACTTGATAAAACACTTCTCCTTATTTTTTATTTATTTTTTTTTTTTTTTGCTGTATCATTCAAAACTTAAAATGTGCACCTGTGGGCTGAATTTAGCATGTTTGACGCACATGCATAAATCAGTCATTTCGGACCTATTCTTATTCCAAGTATAAATAATATAATTAGTTTGCTCTTTATGTCTGTGACCAGATTGTTTCATGTGGCTTGCAGCTGCTTACCTGCATGGTCTTTCCACATTTTCTTTCTTCACATGCAGCACATGAGAGCTCAATTTAGCCGATGCTGCTTTTTAATACAAACCAGAACAGTGGTGATTGGTAGCGTGTCAGTTACTTTTTCTGAACATAGAATTCCTTCCCTTATCTGCCTGCACACTAGTTAACATTGAATAAAGAGAAATAATGTTCTCCAAAAAGCTCTGATATTCATCTTTTAAAATTGGGTTCTGTCTGTGCCGTAATTTTGTGAGCAGTTTAAACTGCGAAAGCGTAAGACATTTGTGTGTAGCTAAACAGCTGTTTGATTAAGTGACTAAAGCTTTTTGAAGAACATTATGTCATGTCTCAAACCGTACCAAATCTGAGGATAATGGTATAAAATTACTCTAATGCTCAATTACATGTAATAGTCTTATTCCGTATGTTTTCTAAAATTTTGTGTAGTTAATCTGTTACATAAATAAGAGTTGAAGTAAATTTAAAACGTCATTCACCCTAATGGTAGTGGTTAGCACGTCTGCCTCTCAGCGCTGGGGATCCAGGTTCGACTCCTGATCAAGGTGAACTTTTCATGTTCTCTCCGTGTCCATGTGGGTTATCGCTGCGTTCTCCGGTTTTCCTACCACAGTCCCAAAAACATGAATCCAGGGTGATTTGACTTCTCTAAATTGCGTCTACATAGTATGTCTGCATTGGTGAATGTGTGCCCAGTAATGGATTAGCATCCTGTCCTAGGTGTATTCACATAGCTCTCCCATACTCCCATTCTCCTGTACAGGCATGGGAACCGTGGGGTACCAAATATAATTATAATGGTATCAAATTTCACTTATGTTCTTATATATTTATAATATATATATATATATATATTTTTATGTTCATAGATATTTTATGTTCATTTCATATTTCAATTGTTTGTGTTGTTTATGTGTTATATAAATAAGGGTTTCAGTGAACCTCATTTAACCTCACGGGGTGATGCAGAGCATGTCCGCCTCTCAGCGCTGGAGAGCCAAACAAGGATCCAAAGTGAATTGGCTGCTTTAACTTGCCTCTATAGTGTGTGTGTGTGTGTGTGTGTGTGTGTGTGTGTGTGTGTGCATGTACCCAGCGATGGATTGGCAACCTGTCCTAGGTGTACAGGTTACATACACAATACTCGCACAATACTCCCATGCCCCCTTTCTCCTGTACAGGCATGGGAACCCTCCCCTAGCGCCACCTTAAGATTTAAGTGGAAGAAAATGAGATGAGATTAACCGTATGTCATTTAACACGTTACCTACACGGTCAACACGGAAATAGTTTACAGTAGTATACTTGTGCCATGTTTGTCATAGAGCGCTGGTCAGTGACAAATATTTACAAAAGCTCCATTCTGCAGAGCTGATCGTTTAACTGTTATTTGAGAACATTGATATGAAAAGTCCATGTCTCTAGGATATTGTCAAAAACCAGGAGGGGCAACATATATATGTTTCATATGTCCTGTTTGTTCTAAAAAATGTTATTAATTCAAATTATTTAATTTATTTATACATTAAGCTTAATTCTTTACTTATTATATTTTGCTTTATATTTTTTGGTATATATATATATATGGTATATTTATTTGGTATAATGTACACTTCTGGCAAGTTTGGCAAATTCATATTTTTGTACAGGGAAATTGAAATATTCAGCCTGTTCTTTACTCTGTTAAATGGCTAGGAATTCACATTCTGTTCCTATTTTTGCGCTCACTGAGAAACTTTCAGACTTCCCTTAGCTCTGAATGTCCTGTACTTCACTCATTATGGGTTGTGAACAAATCTGATATCCACATGTCATCATGGTAATATTGTTCAATTGATGAGATGTCAGCTGTGGGGCATTGCGAGTTCAAAGTGACCTGTAACAGAAACCCTATTGAGGACAAAGACTGAATTGTACCTGCAAATCTAGGCTGAAATGAGGCTTATCCAGGTTAGAGGGTCACAATGCCATCACCGTGTGGAAACTGGCATCTGGCATCAGAAGATGACCCCTATCTATGAAGAATGCAGAAGCTCCTTTAAATATAATCCCTGTCAGATTCATTTTCCTGATACAGGCCGTGCTAAATCAAAACCTGACTTTGTAAGGAAAGCACTCTGAAAACCTGATCTCTACATCCAGAACAATTCTCATCAGGCTTGTAAATGTTGCTTCTATGAAACTTTGGATATATGGCCCTGTTAAAACAAGACAAGGCTAGAATTTGCATGGCCTATAACACAACAACAAATTTAGGTTGTATACATGCTGCATCTGTCCAACCTCATCCCATGAGGCAGATATATATCTAATCAGAATACCAGACATCTATTACACACAGGTAATAGCTATGGACACTCATTTCCTTTCATTCCTTCTAATATATTCTGTGACAGGTTGGTTCTTAATTGTTTGGGAGCAAAGCAAATATTGATTACAATAATATAACACTTTCCATTGGGCTTTGATGCCATAGATTTTTCTCTAGAGTTCTGAAAAGTGTGGTATATTTTTGGGTGGTATAGAGACTGGGGTTATTGGTTATAATAGGGGTTTATCAACAACCCTCCAAGTTTTTAATGGTTGGTTTCAGGTAAATTCAATACAAGTGCAGCATATATATTAATGTTGTTAATGGTCATGAGATGTCAATAAGGAAAACACATCTATGGTGTGCAAGGCAGGTTTTGAATAGAAAGCACTGTTACATTAACATTTTACATTTGTTTATTTAGCAGACACTATTATCTGAAGTGACTTCCAAGTATCCAAACTTGATAGTTGTTGTCAGAACACAGGGTCGGCCACAGCATCCATGGAGCAATGAGGGTTAAGTGTGTTGCTAAGGGCACCCACATTGGTAACTTCAGTGGACCTGGGATTTGAAACCACAACCTTCAGATTGATAGCCCAACACCCTAACCACTAAGCTATCCTCACCCACGCACTATACACAATTAGAACATGATATAATTTTGGGGTTTAAATGAAAATATAGCCCAGCTATGGATTGGCGCCCTGTCCTGTGTGTAATTGTCCAGTGCACAAGACGTTCTGGATAGGCATGGACGAACCCCCTGTGACCCTAGTAAAGGATTAAGTGTAAGATAATGTATGAAAGAAAATTTTTAAAAATAACAAAATTTGCAAAGAGAAAGTCTTTATCCGAAACATGGTGGTGGTTGTATCACGGTTAGTCCTGTTTTATTTTATTTAAGAAATTATTTTTATTTTTTCATCATCTAGATTTTTAATATATATGAATTTCAGATACTATATTGAAGTGTCAGGATGTATATTCTTAAACTAAATCTCAATATGGCAACATGATGACCCCAAGATGTTTTACCAAAGAATAATTAATACATTCTGCACTCAATCCAAAAGCAATGTTGTGGAATGATTTGAAATGAGCCATCCATGTGAGAAAACCAAGCAAAATTCCTGTTCTCTATGGAAGAATGAAGAGCTAAATAAGGAGCTAAAATTCCTCCAAACTGATAGACAAGGCTGACCAACATTTACGTTAAAAGTTTTTACGTTAAACATTTAAATGTTTAGCTACAGTTATTAATGTACAAGATCACACCAGATACTTAAAGATTCATATACTTATAGCTTTAACGGGAATGTGATATTGGATTTGAGTTTTGAAAACTATAAGATTGTTAATGTTTTAGGTCAGATTTATGCATAAAGATGAAACATATAGAGAGGGTTCCTCAACTTTCAAGTATTAACAAAGAAAAGCAATGCAGTAATGTATGAATGAGTGAAAACTGTACAGTAGCATTGAACTCAAATACACAAGACTACTGCAGATTTATGAGCATGTTCATGTACAGTAATTAATTATTTTGTGATCATGCAAATAAGAACTGTTCATTCATTCATTGTCTTCCGCTTTATCCTCTATTAGGGTCGTGGTGGGGTTCCCCATGCCCATCCAGGGGAGAACGTTTCGGGCGCTGGGCAGACACAGCCAGGACAGGGCACCAACCTGTCGCTGGCAAATAAGAACTGTAAACTGTAAAATATAGCAGACATGGTGGCTTAGTGGTTAGCACATTCATTAACTCAAATATAGCACATTTTAATTAAGGGATGCTTTTAATTACAGACCACTAACACCTGAGAAAAAGACCCCCCAGTTGGTCTTAGTTCATTAATTAGAAACCTCCCTGAAAGACTTTAATAAATTCACTGTATGTAAAATTAAATACTAACATATCCTCATAGTGCCGCTGAAATATCAGTCATTATTTATTTAATACAGATGTTTCTTTTTACAGTTAAGCCCAGTGTAGCCAGTGTACTTTATTTGTAGCAATTTTTTATTGAAAGTGTCTATAAACTATAAATTATCTGACCTGATTGTATTTATTATAGTGATAAAGCAGCAGTGAGGAAATTGGCTTTTCAAAAACGATGATGGCTTTGTTTCTGCCACAGCAAACATGACATTTTTATTGCTGTTGTCTTTCCATTTTCACAGGCCCACTTTGGAGAAAAAAAAAGGTTTAGCTATCCCCAGAGACTAGTTCCACACTGCGATGTGTTTTACATGTGCCCCTGAAACAACATGAAATGATTAATTCTGGATTCCAATGGTTCCAGGCTACAAATGAATAATACAAAAGCACGAACAGAAGTGTGTAATGCCCAAGAATGTGCCCCACTAAGGGTGCAATAACTAATCTAGTAATCTGCCCCTTGTGACAATCTCCTCCCTCCTTCAGTTAGTTAGTATTGTTTAATGGGACGAAAGTTTTACATCAAGCTGTCTCACTATAATGACCACGTTTCCCTTTCTTTTAACCACACAACTGAGGTACATACAGATATCAGAGATAAAAAGAAATGATTTCTGAAAGGTTAGTTCATTTTTGGAAAACAAACAACTACAAACAAGAGCCGCAGAAATACGTTGAGGAAATACGTTTGAGGCTGAGTTTAGTAAGATCAAGACACTAAGCAGATTTTTGTCACAGGGTGCTGTATCCCATGCCAGAAAAATCTGTCTCAGAGAGCATTAGTCGGAAATACAGTCACATCTTGTTAAAGTGAATGTTCGTGAGTTTGCCATCTACACTGCCAGGCACCTCAGATACACTCCAGTCCTCATCCATTCCACCCATCTTACTTTCTGCCCCTATCCCATCCTCTGTGAATGCCTAAAATGTTTCTATAATTGCTTTCAGTTGGTTTGCCTGGGAATGGATAAAGAACATTAGCACAGCCTATTTGCAATATTTTCTTTTTTTGTTGTTGTTGACTTCAGTACAGGCTACACACTACAACAGAACATGTGCTTGGTATTCTATTCTGAATATTTGAAAATAAAATTATAATTTAATAGTAGAATTTCCTGACATAGACCATCTTATTTTTGTTTTAAAGCACAATAGATGAAATGGAATACTTGCCTCGGGATCAGCAGTAAAAAAAAGTTAATAATGACTTAAAGTTTGGTTTTAAATGTTGTCGTGAGATTTGGCATCTTTTGGAAATGAGAATTATGATGTAATTGGCTATAAGTTTTTATAATACATCTTTATGAAAATACATCTTTAATGTTTTGCTTTTACACAAACAATGAAATGTCCTCCAGCAGTCTTGTCCAGTCTAAACCCAAGTTTCCACATAATAGTTAACAGCATTCCATTGCAATTGTTAATAATGTTCTGATATTCTCTAAAAATACTATAGAATTCATAAAACATATTCTTATACTTTATCTTTTTTTTACCTTTACCATATTTGCCAAGTTTTGATAGTTTAGTATAACCTTTAGATTGTGAATTACTGTGACTGAATGATAAATGCAACTAAAGCCCTGATCACAGTTGCATTCCTTTATTCCTTTGTTTAATATATTCATAATAAAATTCAAAGTTCAGATAAAGTCTATATTGGAGGAGCAATGAATAATTTCTAAAATCTTTACTTGCTATGGCCTGTGGTAATGTTCGCCAGCACATGTATAGAGATATATAAAGGTAGACAGGTACAGGGTAAACAAGATATAAAATATTTGTATTAAGTTAATGTAGCAAACCCATAAAACTACATCTTTTATTCATGGGAATGGCATGATGACCTTTAGTATCGTGACTATTATATGTGACTAATGAGACTGCCTCTATTAAATACATTTGGTTTTCTCCTATATTTAATTTCTCCATGCTTTAAATGTACAGTAATATATTTCGTTTCAGAGTCTGTGGATAAATGCCAAAAATCGAATCCTCAGCGAGAGGGCTGTAAAATCTGTTCTATTCAGTAAAATTGGCTGGCTGTGTTCTACTGTTTTAAAGTGTGCCATATGCAAAATTGTGAACAGATTATTAAACTGACATTGTTTCACAGATCTTTGCAGTTGTTTGGAATCATCATAATATCTGTAACGAAACATTCGAAGGCAATCATTAGTTCCAATCCAGAAAACGGTCATGCTTTTTAACTGTGTGTGGTCTGATGTAATCTGTCATCAGCTAATATTTTTTAGCTTTTTTACAGTCCACGCATAAAAGTCATGGTGCAATTTCAGGTTTTGAAGAAAGCAATACAAAGATGGCAAAGATGGAGACTTTGAAGAAGTCTCCACTGTGTCTCATTTTACATAGCATGTTAATGTGTAGCCAACATTCAACCAACAGCATCTGCTTCTAGTGGGATGTTCCGACAAGCTTCACAAGCTAAACCCCCACCGTCCCACCGTCCCAATTTTATTCATAAAAGAGCAGTGAATTTTATTGTGTGAGTATGCCCAATTTATGTGAGGACCATTAGCATCTAAGAACTCATATTTTAAAACCATAGTTTAAATAAAAAGTTAACTCCTTTTACTTTGAACGTGTAACTTTCCTGTGATGAAATGCCACAAATTATTTAAGTTAACTTTGAAGGTTTCTGTCCAGTCCACTAGGGATGTCAGGCTCTGGTGTTTCCTAAGAAAGCCTGACTTAAAAACTTACCATTGAGGTTTCAATAATCCCGATTGTTATGGCTCTGTGTAGTTTAGTGCCAAAACAGTTATAGCATGCCTTCACTAATTTTCTTCACGACCATCCCTAAACTGTTGTAGTGGAAAGCGTTTTTAGACATTTTCATTACATTTAGTCATTTAGCAGTCTCTAAAGCAAGAGAAAAACTTATGAATGAGAGAACACAACTTACATATAAGGGAATATTTGAGATTGTCCCCAAATTTTGGAAACATGACAAAATTTCTTCAGGCCAGAGACACATAAAACATGAGAAAAGATCTTTACTATTAATTTATTACTGAAGCTGCTTATTCTAATTGTCATTGGTGCTGGAGCCTTTCCCAGCGTTCATTGTGGAAAAGGTGGGAAATCCCATTTGATTGGTTACCTGTCCATTGCAGGAGAGAAACGCAGACAAACACAACTAGGCAGAAGTTAGTGTTCCTAATTTACCTAACGTACACGTCTTCTGACTGTGGCAGGAAACTGAAGCTCCCTGAACATGCAAACTCCACAAAGAAGGACCTCCCCCCCATTAGTTGCCCACCCGGGATTCAAATCCAGGTCATTCTTCCTGTGTGGTGACAGTGTTACATTCTGCACCACTGTGCCACCACAACCTACTATTTCTTACGATGAATGATAACTTTGTTGACAGATTTCTTTTGGTTCTTCATATTGTGAATGACACTATGTAAAAAGATTCTGTTTAGAAAGGCATATGGAGGGATCATCATCAAAGTAAGGGAATTTTAATGGAGTTTCCTTTTTGTGGAGCTAACAGCCAACCTCGCATGGCCAGCTTGTGAAACAAAAAAAAGAAAAAGAGGGTTGGAATGCTTTATTGTGTCTAGCCTGGCCAGAACAGGCGCGTAGTTTGGCATAGACCAAACCTTTCCATTAAAAGGCAGGTTTTAAGAACAAGATAATTTCAATAGCAAAAGTGGATCCCTCATCTCTTGTCCCCATCATAAGCCATGAGGATTTACCTATGACTGCACAGGAAGAGCCATGAATCCAACTACACTCAGACATAGCCCTACAAGTCTAAAACCTATTTAACAGACCCTAAATACAGGGCCTTTTAAACTAATATTCTGCTTAGAGACACATCAAATCAGGATAGCATTTGTCTAATCAAAATACATGTGTTGCTGACTTCGTACATGTCTGTGTCTGAGGTCCTTGGACTACTTTTGTATGATCCCAAGATAATGACAGGGAAAACATGGGTCCACGTGGTTCTAATCGTACAGACTTCTGACTCATGGTTTGATGGGTCTTCAAATGCAGAGGTTTACAGGGTCACGCCATCTAGATGAAAACAAAGCATGGCACGGAAATCATTATTCCAGCGCTGGAGCAGTTAGCTTATGTATCTATTGATGCACAGTCCTGCAAGTTTCCTTTCAAACGAATAATAGTGATCATAATCTCATTAATAATAATTGACTTACTTGTTTTCAAGCCAGTCTTTCGTAACACAGCTCTGAAAAACAGCCGCCTCTCATCCCGTGAGACATTCTCTTTGGCCGGTGCTATTGTTTGGGTGGAAGTGTGGCTTTGGCTTTTTATCTGCATACTTATCAACTGTTGCTGTGCGAGAATATGAGTTTAAATATTTGTTTGATTATTGGCCTGGCTCTTAAACTAAAGCCAAAGAGAGCGAGGGAAAATGCATTAGGGCAGAACAGAGTGGCTATGAGAAAATGTGTGTGGTAATGATAGAGGAGTGGAACTGAGGAAGTGGGTATATAACAGGGGCCAAGACCACAACTACTGAGGATCCAAAGGAATACATGTTCCACCAGTAAAATGGCCAAAAAAAGTCTCAGAAAATACAAATTTGTCACGAAAAGGTCAAGCATTTAAATCTTACATGAAGTTCATTTTTGACCTTTAAAGTTAAGGAATGCCTTTAGTCAAGCTTTTGCAAATGATGGAGATTTCTAGAACCCCAACTGACAAGTCTGAGACTCTTGTAAAATTTTACATGGTGACCCCTTAATGTGGATTTTTTAATCACATCTTACAGATCGATGTTCTGAGTGGGACGTGTGTTGACATTAACATAGTGATAAACATATATGTTGTAATTTACATTTCATGGTTTAAAAAAGACGTTAAACTTGGTTTGCAAAAATGTCAAAAAGTGATATATTTTCCTGCAGTGCTTATACAGAGAGGAATTTATCTTCTACATTTAACACATCCATGCAGTGAAACACACAGTGAGAGAAGTGAGCACATGTGCTTGGAGCAGTAGGCACCCTATGAACAATTGGGGTCCAGCCATAGCACTTGTTGAAACCAGGAATGGAATCGGGACCATCAGATCACAAGTATGTTCTGGACTAGTTATTCGCAAACTGTTTATTTATATAATAGGCCCATTCCCATCTGCCATTAATATTCATTCATTCATCATCTTCCACTTAATCCTCTACTAGAGTCACGAGAGGTTCCCCATGCCCATCCAGGGGAGAACGTTTCGGGTACTGGACAGATACACCCAGGACATGGTGCCAATCTATTTCTGGGAACACTCACTCACACAGACACGCACACAAACACACACTATATGGGGCAATTTGGAGCATTCAATTCACCTTAAACCTAAGATTTTCTTAAAATTCACCTTAAGATTTTGGACTGTGGAAGGAAACCGGAGAACCCGGAGGAAACCCACGCCGGGGATAATATGGAAATGCCACCCAAATTGGGATTCGAACCTGGATCCCCAATGCTGAGAGGCGAACATGCCAACAACTAAGCCACCATGCTGGCCCAAAGTTATATTTATAGAACTATATAGCCTTTGTGGTGTCATATGCAATGTGTATTACATCTAAAATAGTAATGAGCATATGAATCATAATTTTGATATTGCACATATGCATAAGTTATGTTATTAAACATTGAGATACACTTTGATGGCAAGAGATAGGAATGACCTCCTGTGGCTATGTGTGGTTCTATCAGCAGACACACACATTTTAAAACGGGGTGAACAGGGAACGCTCACACCACATTCAAAGAGGATCTGGGCCACATATGGCTACATTCTTTCAGCAGAATGTATGCCAATGTCTCCTGAACACGTTAATGGTTGACTCTCTCTACTGTCAGCAGGTTTTGGGACTATCACAGAGGTGAACGCCATGGCTCCCTTTTTGTTTATCCTGTTTTTCTCATCTCGTTTGTTCTCGATGCCTATGGAGACATAACAAATGCATTAGACATCTTGCATGATTTGGTTTGCCTAAAGCACTCCAAGGAATAGAGCCAGTCGTAATTGTTTTGATTTCCTCTTCTTCTTTTAATGTAGGTTCTGGCAATCTAGGCCCTGGAATTGCCTTACCGTCTCCTGCCAGTTATACTGCAAGCAGAACGTATGCATATTTTTATTTGCGTAGAGCGCAGTGAAGTGAGCTCTAATCCCATGTGTAGACACATTCTGCTGCCGGGTGTGAAATAGCATACTTAGCGACTGGATCACCCAAGATGCATGTTAATCCAAGATGTCGACAGGTCAGATGACTTAGTGATTTAGTGTGTAAAGCATATTCAGTTGGATTTAACACACTGCTGTTTAGGTGTGCACACGTGCCATGACCCGTGCACCTGGTTTGCCATCCCACAGAGTTTTAGTCTGAGGCCCAGCAGGAATGTTCTAGGAGGACTTTTCATATCAAAGTGTTCTTCACAGTTACAAGGAGCTGGAAGACCATAGTGCTCACATTTTCCCCTAAATCACCAAGAGGCATTCGTGTCTAAGCACAAACAAAATGCCTTTCATGTCCATGTTCAAAATCCATCTGACAGGCTTGGGTTTTCTAAACAGAGTCTGCTCAGTGTCAGCAACAGTTCTCATTTTTTCCAGCATCCCATTTTTTCTCCCGTTCGCTGTTTTCAAACCAAAATATTTATGGCAAGCACCACACAGTGAAAATTGCAAGTTTTAGGCGTATCTGCTCTCAACCCTACTGTTTTTCTAACATTCCTCCTGCCTCTAATCTCTTAACATCCCTCTTTTTTTCTTTGCTCACTCATCAGATCACTTTAGTTATACTTCTGCCCGGGCACAGGGGTGAGTACGTTTCCGCAAGAGTGGAGCAGCAAAGCAACGCTCCAAGTTTAGCATGAACTTCAGGGATTGTGCTCTTCTGGTGGGCATACTCCCCCGAGGACTATCCAATGTGCTGTCCTCTGGATTCTTCAATAAAGTGCTGCTTTTTCCACTTCTCTCCATTACAAAGGTGGTATCAGGCCATCGGCACAAATGGAACACAGCACAATGTGGCACTTTAAGCAGTTAAACAAGGGCCCTTTTGAGCCACCTCCTCTTTCTTACAGGTTGTTGACACTCATGAGTCATTTTACGGGAAATGAGCGGGTGTCGGGGACACACACACAGGCCCACATGACATAATACCACAGAGGATAGTAGTCTCCTCATGGATCACTCCATGTAGCTCCTCGCATCATTCCTCCCTCTGCCTGCTCAGCATTTGCTTAACAACTCCCTGTAAAACAAATCTGGGAAACGGCAGCCCAAACATTCCCTGCCTAGACAACAGTGTTTCTCTCTGCCCAGCATTGCTTGTTTTCATTCATAACATCAGAGAGCTGCCATAGAACTACAGAGGCTCACCGTTTCAGAGCCAAACATTGTCACTCAACACAATAGCAGTCTTTTAAGGGTCAGGTCTGAACTAAATGTTCCTGTGCAGAGCCTGCATTAACATAAATCAGCAAAGAGTTATTTAAAGTTATTTAATTTCTTTAATATGCCAGACCACAGGGTTTAATATTTTGCCTAGCTTTTGTCTTGATTCAGAATTTATAGTTTAATGCATTATTGATTGCCATTTACTGCAATTGTTGTAAAAACCTCACTGTGTAGTCAGAGGAACTAATATATTTTCCCTTTAAAAGGCGTTTTAAACACCTGGAAAACACATAAAACACATATTTCATGACTATTCACATAGAGCAAATGTGTGCCAGTCCAAACAAAAAGCAGATCATCAACTCTGCAGTTGGTTGCTTAGTTACAGGAAACACTATTAATGAGGAACATATCCTGGTAAGGAAAGCTATGTCATGTCTGACAAGACCCATTTAGAAACAGAAAGTGGGCATCTTTGATGTCGTTTTTCTTTTTCTGAATATGTCCAGCCACATTTAAAAGAAAGAAGATATCTTTACTCACTACTTATATTACATTTTAATCTTCTGCTTTTTAAGACATGCTTATTATAATTATTATAAATGTATTCATCCTTTCATTATCTTCTGCCTAAAACTAGGGTCACGGGGGGGGGGGGGGGGGGGACACGAGGAGACACGACACGAGGAGAACATGGAAACTCCACCCAGATTGGAATTCGAACCTGGAACCCCAAGCCGAATGATACATTAAAAAAATATTAATAATGAATATGTGTTCTTGGCAGCAAGGTGACATAGTGGTTTACATGGTGGCCTCTCAGCGCTGAGGATCCAGGTTCGAATCCCAATGTTTTTTCTTGTTCTTGTGGCCTGTTGATTTAACATCGGGTTATTAGGTTTCCTTCCACAGTCCAAACACTTATTCAATGTGAATTGAAATCCCTAATTATTGCCCCTATACATAATGTGTGTTTGTATGTGAGTGAGTGTGTGCTCAGCGATAGATTGGCGTAATGTCCTGTAACATTCCCCCCTTAATGACCATGGGGAAGCCCTCAGGTGAACCTAAATATAGGATTAAGTGAAAAATAATGAATGAATGAATAAATAAATAAATATGTGTAATTCCAACTCACACCTAATCCCACCTGCTGCCCCTCCAAAAATCTTTTCTATTTCATTAAGTCAGTGTTGGTCAAAGTCTTGTTTAAAAATGGATAATACTGCTCGACTGCTTAAACCATTTAACTGTGTTTTTTTTATTTGTGAATTTGGCCTTTTAGCTACGGGATAATCAGGGCAGGCATTATTGTGTCTAGGCTGGCCAGGACTGAATTCACTTTGGCTTTTACTGGGGTTTGGCATGAATGCAGGAATGCAAGAGAACAGGCGGAAATGGGGTTTGGTGGATGTAGTTATGTCTGCATAGGCAATGTCATTAAACCTAGTATTTATTTCTGCATTTTATTGGGTATGTTCTTCAGTCCAGACAGTTTGGGTTAGCTCCAGACACTTGAACAGGCTTTAATTTAATGGGTTGCTTTAATTCTAATGTGTTTATGACTGGAAATGATACTCAGTCTGCCTCGTCAAAATTAAACAACATTAAGGTTTTTAGAGTAATTAAGCCAAGTGTTTCTGAGTCTCATTGGTGCGCATTCTTCTAAAGGAAATGATATCCTTGCATTATGCAAGTTTTAAAATGACCACACAGGCTGATGCATGACAGAAGCACATCATAATAATATCAATAAAACGGTGAAATCATCTCACCTACTCAAAGCATATGGCCTGGTCTCCTCTTCATCACTCTAAATGTGATTGTATGACACAAATACAGAACATCTGAATCACATTTATACAAATTTTAAAATAGTATCTAGTAAAGAAGTGAAGATGGATAAGAAATCGGACAATCGTACAAGAAGCTGTTGAAAGACAAACCAAAGCTCTGGCTCTATTAGAACTCGGACAGAGTGTTAAATTAAATCCCTCTTCCTGCAGACATTCCTCTTCTGTCCACCTACAATCTTAGCATGCATTAATACTTCATCATACACATCCCTCACCTCCGTTCTTTCAGCACATGTTTTTAGCTCAGACAAAGACTTGAGAAAAGGACTTTAATGCATCTCTGAATTATTAAATTCAGGTGCTTTTTTTTGTTAATTTCTTTTTATGTGGTTTTATTGGCAGGACTGCGATCATGTTCCTTTTGTCCAGTCGGTCCTCAAATGTTTACAGGTTTAATAATTTTCCCTTTGAACATTTGAATCACTGTTCATAGCATATACATTTTCTTATAGACTGGTTTCTGCTTTGCTTTATAGCTGCTACTGGAATTTAGTAAAAATTGAATTTAATATTCATTTATTTCTTATCTTATACTTAATCCTCTATTCGTTGTGGTGGGGGTTCCCATGCCCATTCAGAGGAGAACGTTTTGGGCGCTGGGCAGATACACTGAGGACAGGGCACCAGGGTGCCAGAGAATATGGAAACTCCACCTAGATTGGATTGAACCTGGATCTCAAGGTTTAAGAGGCAAATGTGATAACCACTAAGCCACCATTCGGCCTATTTGGTAAAGTTATTTGTTTTGTTAATGTAAGTTGTCTCTCAGCACTGGGGATCCAGATTTGAAGCCTATCTGGGTGGACTTTCCATATTCTTCCCTTGTCTCCATGAGTTTTCTCCAGGTTTCCTCCCACAGTCCAAAAGCATGGATTTAAGGTGAATTGGCTAAATTACCCCATATATGTGTGTCTGAGTGAGTAAGTGTGCCCAGCAATAGATTGACACCCTGTCCTGGGTGTATCTGCCCAGCGCCCAAAACAAAACAGAACACCCCCCCCCCCCCCAAGGGACTAAGCGGAAGATAATGAGATCAGTTTCACTTTCAATTAAATGCACTTTGTAGTTCAAAAGATATATACTGTAGTAAAACTACTATATGCAGATTTGTGCAAAAATTAGATTCATAATGGGGAACAAATTTCTCATTGTGTAAGATGTGAAAGATGTTGATGAAAAAATGTACTTGAAGACAAATTTGGAAATGTACATTTAACACGGTGTAAGAGAAAACAATTAGAGCCAAGAGTGGATTACAGTGGAGGGATTAATGAAGCCCTAGTGAGTTAAGGATTGTTCTCATACTCTAAAAGTCTAGACAGAATGCGTTCAAAGCAAAATCATTTCATCTTATCATCACTCAGGACACAGCTGTGAGAATCTGCTTAAAACGAACAGTGCAATAAATTTTCCATTCCATCAGATTTCATACAGCAATAAATAATGACCTGACCTGCAGAACTGTGCTATAGTATGACAAGAAGTTACCTCAATGTAAAGGAACTTACAAAACATCTCGTGAGCTGGAAACTTAAAGCAGTGCTTTCCACTTCACATTATGTTTGTCAGGGCTTTAAAGAAATTTAATGAGATGATCTTGTTTGCAGGCGGCACGATGGCATAGTGGTTAGCACCATGTTCTCCCTGTGTCCACAGGGGTTTTTTTTCCGGGTTCTCAGATTTCCTCCTACAGTTCAAAAACATCAATTCAATGTGAATTGGTTGCTATAAGTTGCCCCTGTATAGTGTGTGTGGTCTGTATGGGTGCACAGCAATTAATTGGAACCCTGTCCTGGGTTTATCTACCCAGCACCCGAAATGTTCTCCCCTGGATAGGCATGGGGAACCCCGCGACCTTAGAGAGGATTAAGAAATAACAAAAATCTTGTGTGCTTCAGCTCCTGGGAGCTCACCAACCCCGTACATGTGAACCACTATATAAATGCAGACTAAAGAACATTTGCTTTACACACAATGACACTGACACACACTCACTATTTTTCACAGATCCAAGCGCTGGGAAATGAAGATTACAGTTGGGGCCATTATTTTTAGTACATTAATTTCTGTCAGATGGAGCAGCAGCTTTGCTTCTGTATTCTAAATGATCTTCAGAGAGAGTGAAACCTTGAAAAGGCCCTACTCTTTAAATATTAGAGATACAGCCTCAGAGGGTTTCGAAAAGCAAGAATGAAATCCTCTTAATGGATTTCATTTTGTAAAGACAATTAAACCAAGTCTTAATACTGTGCACTGTAGAACAGTTAGGAATGTATTATGATGTTAAAGGTCTTTCATTTTACGTTGGAAATTGCAATTAATGGACATTGCTAATCTGTTTATCTTCCCTCACCAGGCGTGATGGGTGGACCCTGTTCTAGGGCTCATGTATCTCTCCACTCATCCGTGTGCATAACTGAACAACTTTCTCACTGAAACTGCAGTCTAAATCTGAACACATTTAACTCCAATCAGGGGGATTTGATAAAGATTTCCTGAATCTTATTAAATTATAATCCTTCTCACTCACCTCCATTTTCAGTTTTTACTAACGGCCAGGTTGTAAAAATATTCATAAGGATTAACTTGTGTCTTGGCTTATTCATCAGAAATAGAGGGAATGATGTTCATAAATGGGTCAGGGTAGAGATACCACATAGTTCACATTAAACATGTCTGTCAGGCCCATGTTGAATAACACATCATACTCTCAATATAAGCTCTTATTCCAACAACTGTTTCAACTAGACAAAGGGAGTCAGGAGTAAATGTCTATTAGTTCTTGTTCTACAAAAGATATTGCAGGCCTCAAACTGTAATGGACTTTTTAGTTTTATGAAAGACCAGTAAGATTTTGAATTAAGTGAGATTTCCTCTATGAATGCCAATGATATCCACTTTTTTACAATTAGAGTACAAAAAGCATCTGTTTATATAAGCTTTGGTGGGTGTTGTATGTACAATGCAGTTTTTAATTGTGCCTGTAACTTTTTTTAAGTTTAAAAGACAAAAATTTAAAAGACAAATATACATTTTTTTATAGATACATTTACATTGTTATTTAGCAGACGCTTTTATCCAAAGTCACTTACAAATCAAAGACCAACTTAGGTCAGTAATTAAGGAGGAACCAGTTACACTGTAGTATAATCAACCTGATCATTATCTAATCTGGTCTAAATTTACCCTACCCTAATTAGCACCACCATGAGTTTGAATCACCAGGTGACATTCATCAATAGAGTGAAGTTGGAATGTATTTTGGAAATATAGATTGAAGGTAATAGGGGGAAGATCCAGAAATGGTCTTGTAGACCAATGTCAGTGCCTTGTACTGTATGCAAGCAGCAACTGGGAGCCAATAGAGAGAGATAAGTAGTGGAGTGACGAGTTCTCTTTGGTTGGTTGAACACAAGTCAGGCTGCTGAGTTTTGAATCAGCTGTAGAGGCTTGATTGTGCAATTCATTACAATAGTCGATGAGTGCTTAGACTAACAATTGAGTAGCCTGTTCAGTCAATAACATCTGATGTTCTTGATATCATTATATGACGGGCCGTAATCCAAATAGATATGTCGGTGAGGCAGGCAATAGAATGGTAAACTTCATTTCCTCTCTTCTATGTGGATTCCAGAGTAATCATAGCTCTTTACATTTCTGGGGCCCGAAAGTCATTTTATACATAGGTATGTACATTCTACATTCTTATATGTCTAGGGCGCATGTAACTCTCCCTCCTTTGAGTAGTACCACCCACATGAGTAGCACCAATAGACATTCGTCATTTATAGTGAACGCTTGGCATTGGCCCCCACTGACAAAACGAGGATTATTGTTTTTTCAGTGACCCACCTATTTAACTGCAACGGCTACATGCTTCCCACTTTCAGTCTTCCACCAGTAAATCAATACCTCCACATAATGTAGTCCTACATTGCAGTAGTCCTGCCCTTACCACACAAGGAAAATGTGCAAGGAGCACAACCAGCACATGTCAGAGTTTACGGGCAAAAAACATGAGGAGAAAAAGGGCCTCTGCTTCATCAGGCCGTGGTAGCCCACAATTGGTGCATTCACACAGGCAATGAGTTGTGGTGTGGTCAAGGCTGGGGGTATTGTGGGTTCTTGAAGGGGAGTGAGAACAAAGTGAAAGCAATGATTTGAGCTGACCTACCTTGCACAAGTCATGGAATAAGAGACAAAGAAAAATAAAGACCGAGCGAGGCATAAAGAGAAAAACAGAGCTTGTTAATGGAGGTTGCAGAGAAGGACAGAAGGATCAGATTGTGTCTGCGTTTGAGGAAAAGCAGATCGACGGCTCAGTGGGTACAGGCAGTGTTGAAGTCATGCAGAAAAACCAAGAAAAAGTGTGAGTTGCAGAAACAGTAATCTCATTTTAGCATTATAGCAGCTGCTTAATCCCCGGCCTCTAATTAGATTATTCCCATTTTCAGTCCTGTCTAGATTTCAAGAAGTTGCTGTAGGTTGGACGGCTGAAGAGAAAGGAAATTTGACTCTGTGTTATGAAATGGCAATGTGTCAGAACAGCATTAAAAATGAATTTCAGGGTGCGCACAGGGATGCTGTGGGCCAAACATATAGATCGTCTGACTGTGGTACAAAATATTTCAACCTTGTGATTTTTTGTGTGTACAATGTGGAATTTGTGGACATGTGGTTCAAAAATCATACATACCTGTGATCCAATCAGTATATACTATAAACACAATTGGTTTCCAATTGTTCTATCCTTATTCAGTTTCATCGTATTTAGCCTGTTAAACAAAAAATGCATGGTTGTGCATTCCAGTGCACCATCTAGTCTTACAGTGATACATATTTCCATCTACCTTAATCATGAGATCACCAGTTTTCTTTCCACAGTCATTTATCTGTCTTTTAGTCATTTATCTGCTAACCCATGTTTATTATCTCAGCTAAAATGCCTTTATTGTGTTCCATCATGATGATGGTGCAATGTGGAATAATTTGATTATAAAATCATGGCCTGTAAAAGATTTTTTGCGTATTTGGACTTGTGATAAACCAGATCCTAGTGTTGTACTGGCTATATATATAGTACAAGTGAGCACACTTGTATTAGTGAGCAGAGGAAGGCACCCAGGAAGTATATGGTGTTGGGTGTCTTGCCCAAGGGCACTTCATACGTGGTACTTGATGGGACTGGGAAACGAACCGGACAACTTCAGGTCACAAGGTTTGGTTCCTTAACCACAAGCCTACAACTACAATGAGTTCATAAAAGCTAAGCCCTGATGACAATAGTAAGTCCAGATCTGTATTCCCATATTTAAGACGACTGTTCAAAGAGAAGTACAAGAAAATTATTTATTATGCCTACTGTGCATACACACAGAGGAATTAGTCTTCCACATTTAACTCATCCGTGCAGTGAAACACACACATATGTACACACACTGGTGAAGTGAGCACACGTGCTCAGAGCGGTGGGCAGCCTTGAATACAGCACTCGGGGAGAAATTGGGGTTAGGTGCCTTGCCCAAGGACACTTCAGCCATGGTACAAGGCTGGTTCCTTAACCAAAAGCCCATGACTGCCCCAGTAATCTACAACCAAAATTATAAAAATAACTCAATATTTTGTGAGAAGCAGGAATGTGTGATCTGTTTATCCTCTCGAATATTTATTCAATGGAGAAAAGTACAAAGAACCAATTTAAAATGTTTGGATGGACTCTTTTGAACAAATGCAAACACATTGTCTCCAACACATTCCAAAAAGTTTCTGACCAAGTATTACTACCAATATGTATCTGCTTTTGATTACACAATTTAGTAATTTTGAGATTAAGAACACTAAAGTCACATTAAGTGTTTTTTTTTGCCTTTTACTACAGAATCTAAACAACTTGTGATTACTGGTGTCTGGTTATCCATTCCCTAGTATACGATTAAGTGGAAGATAATGAAATGAGACGTTTTTAATTTGGCAATCCTTTAATTGAGCATTACATGGTTACATTGTTTTACCTCTTGAGCAACTGTAACATCTGCAATTTCCTCTCAGGGATCAATAAAGTATTCTGATTCTGATTAGCAATTTAAAAACATACAATCATTTGTTATTGCCATACGGTTTCTGTTGTGAAACTTTAAGGAGACTGAATTTGAAAAATTTGCTTCAGTGCACCAAATGGGGCCAGTCAGGATTTTTATAAATTGCTTGCAGCTTTCAGCATGCCAAGTGGATTTTATTGTCATCACATATATATGCAGTAAAGAGATTCAATAGACCTTTAGGGCCATCATAAGCTTCATGCTTTTGTGAAAATGACAAGAGTTAGACGGCTATTTTTCTCAATCACAATGCAAAAGACTATATTTACAAGCATAACAACATCTGTTAAAACCAATAACACAAGCCTGCTATGTAAGTTTGTGTGCGTGTGTGTGTGATTCCCCTCTAAAAAAGCTGACACGTTCATGACTTTTGGGCCACACACACAGTCCTGCACAGTGCTGTTGAACTGGAAGAAGGTTCGTCCCAGCTTCTCAACTATTTCAAATTCTTTTTTCCAGACACCCTTGTGGCTAACAATTTTAGTTCCTTTTTCCACAACATCCTTGCTTTCTACCCCCTGTAGCTTTTGCACAAACTGATAAAAACATCTTGTCATCGTTGAAAGTGAATCCATTAATATGCTATATTTGTGTACATGAACGTACATGTCTACAAACAAATCATTTCAGTGCATTCCCAGCAATATAGAATACATGAAAAAAGAGTACTCTGTTCTGTAGTGTTTCAATGAATAGTTGAACAGTTAAAGGAACATTACTGAGATTGCCAGGTCAAAAAAAACAACCATTCTCTTCTCTAATCATTACATTTACATTGAGTCATTTAGCAGTTGCTTTTACCCTAAGCAATTCACAAATGAGAGAACACCACAAGTCAGTAGTTAAGGAGGAACCAGCTACTCTGTAGTATAATCAACCTGATCATTATCTGATCCATCTTTATATATATATATATATATATATATATATATATATATATATATATATATATATATATATATATATATATATATATATATATATATATATGAAGTGTTTGTGGAAGAAGGGGGCACATTGGCTTAGTGGGTAGCATGTTCCTCAGTGCTAGGGATTCCCATTTTGAATCCCAATCTGGGTGGATGTGTCCATGTCAATGTGAGTTTTCTTCTGGGTTCTATGGTTTCCTCCCACAGTCCAAAAACATGGACTCAAGGTCAATTGAATTCATTCAAGCAACATTCATCACTAGCAAAGTGAATGAATTGGAGTGTATTTTGAAAACATAGAAGAAACCTTGTGAGGATCGAGGCTCGATGGGGACTCATCCTCCTTGAGCGACTGGGCAGCACCAACAGTGCTGGACACCCATGTACAGACTGTGCAGTGATCAGGTGTCCTTTTTAAAAAATTGGACAAACTATATTAGTCCATTGACGCCACCAGTCACCAGTCCAAAATCCAGAAAACCATCCAGTAATCACCATTTTTCACTATATAGGTGAAATTTAGATACACCAATATAGAGCAGCCTGTTCACCTTGAATCCATGTTTTTTGACTTTGGAAGGGAATATTGAGAAGCCAGGGGAAACCCAAACAGACCATGAAAACCCAGATCAAACCTGGATCCTTATTGTCAAGAGTGGACATGCTAACCATTATGCCACCCAAATCGTGTAATCCCAATAATGTATTTTAGACTCTTTATATATATATGAAGTGTTTGTGGAAGAAGGGGGCACATTGGCTTAGTGGGTAGCATGTTCCTCAGTGCTAGGGATTCCCATTTTGAATCCCAATCTGGGTGGATGTGTCCATGTCAATGTGAGTTTTCTTCTGGGTTCTATGGTTTCCTCCCACAGTCCAAAAACATGGACTCAAGGTCAATTGAATTCATTCAAGCAACATTCATCACTAGCAAAGTGAATGAATTGGAGTGTATTTTGAAAACATAGAAGAAACCTTGTGAGGATCGAGGCTCGATGGGGACTCATCCTCCTTGAGCGACTGGGCAGCACCAACAGTGCTGGACACCCATGTACAGACTGTGCAGTGATCAGGTGTCCTTTTTAAAAAATTGGACAAACTATATTAGTCCATTGACGCCACCAGTCACCAGTCCAAAATCCAGAAAACCATCCAGTAATCACCATTTTTCACTATATAGGTGAAATTTAGATACACCAATATAGAGCAGCCTGTTCACCTTGAATCCATGTTTTTTGACTTTGGAAGGGAATATTGAGAAGCCAGGGGAAACCCAAACAGACCATGAAAACCCAGATCAAACCTGGATCCTTATTGTCAAGAGTGGACATGCTAACCATTATGCCACCCAAATCGTGTAATCCCAATAATGTATTTTAGACTCTTTTTTTTCATACAGATGTATGGCTCATCACAACATATTTCTTGACAAACATTGAGGTTGGAACTTTGCACAGGGGTTACAGGACTCAAATAGACATGGTATAGTTTTCCCTCCTGCATTAAGCACAAAAGAAGATGAGTGTGAGGGCCAGGATGGGAGCAGGTCTTTAAAAAAAAAGAAAGAAAGCAAGAAATGGAGAAGAAACACACCAAGAAACAGACCAGCGATATGTCAAACGCACTGGTGCAACCAATTATTTTCTTCACTTTTTCAAATTATAATATCATACATCAAATCATATTAACTATTATTTAGGTCTTAAAGAAAAAATGTCTCATAATATTTGGTATTTATGGCTCTCCAGCTTAAAATGTTCCCAGTCCTTGGTTTAGTGAGTTTAATTGAAGCATGGTTTATGTGGTGCGCATGAGAAAAGCAAAGACTGCCTTTAAGTAGAAACGCATAGTCCTCTTGTATGGCTGCTTAGACTGAGAAGAGAAGTGCTCCACGAGGATCTCAGTGGGTTTTATTGTATTCTGCGTTACATAAACATCGGTTAGAGCCACTTGAATCTAAGAGGTGATAAAAACCTCCACCTTCACCCGGAAGAAAATTTCCTTTTATTAATCTGGTTGCCACCTGATCTAAAAATCTTAAGATTGTTATGGCTGTATGTTATATGGCTTATAATATATAGAGACAAAAGTATTGGGACGCCTATATACTTCACCTATGGGAGTTTATTTGGCTCATGTTACTTTTAATTGTCGCAAATGGCTACAAATGCTTTTTATCTGATTTCTGAAGCTATTTCAGACCGAAACCTCAGTCATATGCTATAAACAGAACATGTATGAGTAAATGTGCATGCATAGTTTGGCCAGACAGATTGCGTGAGACTATTTAACTGTGTCTGTAGCGCTTTTCAAGAAAAACATTTGATAAACAGATTGTGCTGGCTTGTGAAACAAAAATAATGTCTGATTCTGATTGCTTGGAGTGTTAAGACGCCTGCTCGTCGTAGGGTACGCTGCTAACTACACTTAAATTACCCTTCCCACAAAACCGCAGCCACTAAGAACAGTTTCCCACTACTCGACTGCAGCCAAGCATTCAACGACCAAACACCGAGTTGCCACCACCTCTTTCTCACTCTGTCTCTTGTTCCTTCTGTCTCTGTCTCTCTTGCTCTCTCTCTCTGGCCTCCCTGGGTTCTCTTCCAGTCTGTCTCATGATTGTGTTTTTCCTGGAGGGAGAAACAGCTACATTTGAGAACTAAGAGGAAGCGTATGTTTTTTAGCAAGTGTTAACACAGATGCTAGGACAGACATGACTATTCACAAAGTCCTGCTCGTGGGTTTAAAGCCTCACATCTTTACATGGCAGTAAAATAACGGCAAACCACAGAACTATGCGCTCACCATGACAAAATCGCACACCACAAAAAGCCCTCACTGTGAGACCCCGGGCTAATCATTTCCTCTGGGAGCCAAATAGACGCTTCATCCTTCGTCCAGAAATAATAATAAAAGTGAAAACGATAAAAGAAGGAAAAGGCAGTGAGCCACGGTGATTCAGGCAAAGCAAATAGGCACAGGATGCCCTGCTAGAAGTCTTGCTAAGTTGGAAAACGTGGTCGGCTTGAGCTTTTTCTATCTGGCATTCCTTTTGTCTCCCTGTCCAGGTCATATTGTGATGCTTTGTTGTTGGGCTTGAATCTGTGTAAGAAGGCTTTATGCCAAAAAGATGTAATTCCTCACCGATTTAATATTTGCCATCTTTACAGAAACTGGCACTGGTCATTTTTGTTAATATCCTTACAATGCAGTTGTGCCCTCACTTACCGAAAAGGATTTTCCCTTTTCTGTTTCATATCATGGAGATATGCCCAGGACGCATATGTATCTGGAGCTGTTTAGTTCGGAAATGAGCACAAATTACTGAACGGATGCTCGGATTTCAGTTCTGAATATCACTCACGAGGAAATTAGGACAAGTTTTAAACAAGACCTCTTTCTAAATCACCATACAAGTAAATGAGTGATCACTTCCATATGAGCTTTCAACATTAATGGACTAAGTACATTTTCCATTATTTAGAGGAACAACACTAACAAGTTAGTATGAGTAAAATGTACAAATGACCTGTTGGTTTTGCACCTGCAAGGCTTGTTAGTCTAGACTACACAATCTTCATTGCAGAATTGTCGTCTGCACTAAAAATCTGAAGTGCTACTGTATTTACTGCATTAAACGGAGGAAGAAAGATGATAAGATTAGATGTCAGGGGGATTAGATATGTCTGAAAGCACGGCTGCCCAGGGTCCATGAATAACATTAGTCTTGTGGGCTGGATGTGATAGCTTAGTAGGCTGTTGGGCTATCAATCAAAAGGTTGTGGGTTCAATTTCCAGGTCCATTGAAGTTATCAATGTGGGTCCTTGAGCAAGACCCTTACTCTTGCTGTACCAACCCTGTGCTCTGACCCAAACCAAGTTGGGATACTTGTAAATCCCTTTGGATAAAAGTATCTGGACTGTGGAAGCTCAGTGGTTAGGGTGTTGGGCTATCGATCAGAAGAGTGTGGGCGCAAATCCCAGGTCTACTGAAGTTACCATTGTGGGTCCTTGATTAAGGCTCCTAACCCTCATTGCTCCAGGAACGCTCTACCAACCCTGTGCTCTGACCTTAATCAAGTTGGGATTTTTGTCAGTCGCTTTGATTAAAAGCATCTGCTAAATGACCTGTAAATGTAATTTAATTGGTGGCAAAGGATGGTCCATGTATTTATATTCACAATTTCTGCAACGCTTCCCTGAACAGCTTTGATTTAGATGGAAGCTTCAAAAGCACCATGTGGAAGACTAAAAGACTTTTTCTGATCTCCAAAGTGTTTGTTTCACCTAATTACAGTTGAGACCTAATTATCCAGAAAGCAAACTATCAGGGCAAGTAGTAAAACTTAAGACTTGAAGATAACAGTGATGCCTCACTGAGTGTGCAGAATTACAGAATGTACATATGTGAAAGGTGAATCAGATTAAGAAAAACAAATACATGGTAACGATCTGGCCCTCAGATAAAAAGCACGACTCTAAATGATTGATGGTGCCATCACCACTGCTTTGTCCCCACCCAGTAGTCCCAGCCCTGCACGAGGTTCGATTTTGGGTAAATATAGAGCATGATGGGTTACATGAGGATCAAATTATCATTCCTTCCTGGAGCAAATTAAAGCAAACAGGTGCAGCTGTCATGGTGAAAAAAAAGACAAGTTAAACAAACATGCAGAGGCAAGAACACTGAGGCCAATCCATGTTCCGGCATCTGTGGTTCCTCCTGGAAAGGCTGAACTTTGAGGGGTTCAAAACTACCAAACTCCGGCATTCATGCAGGATAAAATCTATGCGCAGGGCAATGCATGTTGTTTAGAGCTTAGTGCAAGTCATAAGGTAGCTATCAACATTCAAGTCTCCGAAGCATGAACTGTTTATGTCTGAAAATGTTAGTAAGTATCACCCCAGCTACTGGCACTGCTGCTGACTGGCCTGGAACTAGAATAAATTCATTCCAAATGTGGAATCATAGTGAGTTCTTTTAATTGTTTTAATCTGCAAGTATTTAAATCTTTGTAAGGATCAAGATCCATTATGCTCATAACTACCTTGGGATAAATAAAGTTTCTATATATCTATGTATTTACCTACTCACCCATCCATCCACCCACCTACCTACCCACCCACTTTACAACCCACCCTACCACAACCCTTATAAAAACAATTTGGCTAAAAACGTCATGAATAAACTGTATTTCGCTTTAAACTTACTTTTGAATGCCTAACACCATATTTTTGTTTCTCTTGCAGATTGAAGCTTCCAGAAAGCCGATAACAATGAAACTACTACCTACATGTGTGCTGATGCTGATGGTAGGAGGCAGCGCTTTAGGTGGGGGTTATGCTCCTATGCCCCAGATGAAGTATATGCAGCCTATGATGAAGGGGCCAGTTGGACCCCCCTTCAGAGAGGGCAAGGGCCAGTATCTTGGTAAGTAATCTGTTAATTAACTAAGTAATTGACCAAATGTTAACAAAAATAACTTAATGCTTTGAAAGTTGCTAAGAGTTTAGTCATCAATTGTTTTTTTATAGCAAATAATTGTTTGGTTTCGGAGCTTTCAAGTGTTTTATAAATTTCCTTATATAAATAAACATTATATATAACATTTTTCTCTATAAGCAAAACCATAAATTTATCAACATAAGGTTACTGAAGGCCTTAAAATATTATGTTGTTATTGTTAAAAAAAACTGCATGTTTTATTTCATTGTAATACTAAATATTATATAAATATGTTAGCATAAGAAAATTAAACCACAACTTCCAATAAAATAAATATGGAATAATTAAATAAAATGTGAATCTTTGGCTGTTCTGTTAATACATTTGGATTTCATTTGTATTATTTCTAGCTTTAATTTTGTATTTGATCATAGTTTCATTTGTTTAGTTTTTTTACATCTATATAGTTGGCTAATACTCTCTGTTCAAAGTCATAAATTGTTTAAAGCTCTGTAAAGTAAGCATATTAAACTAGCCTGTCATCTATAAAATGTATGTAAATTGTCATTATATTTAAATGTTCCTATTGTTAGTTTAGTTTTTAGGTTCAGAGATTAAAATCACACTGTCAATCAATCGTTACTTAATACTCAATATACATGATTTAATTATATTATTATTATTCAGTATGTCTAATGTTGCCTCTTGATGTTTCGACTTCCAGTTCCAATTACACAGTAACTACTTCAAATAGTATAAGTGAGTGATGTGTTCGAGGGTGTCATCCAATATTTTAGTCTCCACTTTGAGAAATGGCAGCAAGCGGCCAGGAAGGAAAGCCAAGATTGTGTCAGACTGAGGGAGTAACAAGAATGAACAATGAGGGAACAGGAGAACAGGTTGTTGTTTAGTGTCTCCTCTCGCCTCAGTGATATATGAGGTTCACTGGGAATTTATCAGAGCGAGCTTTTTGAACAAGAGCAGGGCGTCTAGAAAGGGATTTAGTTCAAGTTCAAATACACAGGAGTCGGGATACACTGTATGGCCAAATAGACATACACTGGACTGTCATACCTACAGTACCTACTACCACCGGCCACTTTTTTAGGTACACCTCATCGTTTTGCTCAGTTTGCAAGTATTTTGGCCTTTTCTAATCTAAAAATGGATTTCCACATTTTGATTCCTGTCTGGGGCGGTACAGTGGCATGGTGGTTAGCACATTTGCTGGGGTCCAGGTTCAAATCCCGATCTAGGTGCTCGTATAGGATTACGTTTCCCCATGTCCAGGTGGGTTTCCTCCATCATGTCCAAAACCATAGATTCAAGGTGGATTGGCTGCTCTAAACTGTCTCTATATATAGTGTTTGTCTGTGTCTGTGTTGTCTGTGTGTGTGTGTGGGAGGGTGGGGGTGTGTGTGTGTGAGCATGTGCCCAGCGATAGATTGGCCCACTGTCCTGTCCTGCTCCTGAAAAGTTCTCTCCTGGAGGGGCATGGGGAACCCCTCGCAATGCTGGTATAGAATTAAGTGGAAGATAATGGATGGATGGATTTTAACTAATTGTTTAACCTTTTTATAACCTTTACAGTTAATATATATGAGTGTCAGATCTTAATCAGTTAACCAGGTCCACACATTTCTGTGCTGCATGTGAGCAATTGCACAAACCGCATATACTCTACGTTCTTACCTACACCATAGAACATGATGCAAACAGCATAAAATCCATTCCTTGAATTTTTCTGCCAACTTTGGCAACGTCCCTTTACTGCTTGTTGGTCTTGCATGTTCTCCCCATGACCCTGTGGTTTCTCTCACAGGTCCAAAAACATAGTCAATAAATCAGACATGATAAATTGAGCCAATGGGATTTAACATGTGTGCTGGACCAGAAAAAGCTTCCAGTGTAAATATAAAAGTACCAAATAAAAAAATTTTGATAGTTTAATGCGAAAACCCATCTAGTGCGCTTGTTTAGGTATTGCTTGGAACAGTCTATTCCCCTTGCAAATATATTCTGCTTGTAATACTGTTGAATCCAGTGTAGGTATGATTAGTTTATTTTGAATGTGCATACAAAGAGAAATACGTTCTTATTAACCTTGGTTTACTGACATTTTTCAATTTAGTTCAGATTGAGCAACCTGACTGGCTTAGGGCTCCGGAGGTCATTTGGTATATTTACGAGAACAAAGTCTTTCATACACTCGGAACACTCACACATTATCCTTAGAATCTACTAGGAAACTTTACAATGTTAAAAGCCTTTTAATAAAATTCCTCCCTAATGATTTTTTTTCATTTATTCATTTATTATCTTATGCTTAATAGTAAATAGTAAATTGGGTCATTTAGCAGACGCTTTTATCCAAAGCGACTTACAAGGTGAGCACAGGGTTAATCACAACATCCCTGGAGCAATGAGGGTTAAGGGGCTTGCTCAAGGACCCACACTGGTAACTTCAGTGGACCTGGGATTTGAACCGCCAACCTTCAGATTGTTAACCCAACACCCTAACCACTGAGCTAACCCGCCCCTAACCCGCTTAATCCTCTACTGGTGTCGCAGAGGGGTTCCCCCATGTCCATCCAGGGGAGAACGTTTTGGGTGCTGGGCAGATACACCCAGGACAGGGCAGCAATCTATCACTGGGCATACAATTACTTATACAGACACACAAACACACACTATATGGGCAATTTAGAGCATTCAATTTACCTCGAATCTACAGTATGTTTCTGGACTGTGGGAGGAAACCGGAGATCCAGGAGGAATGTGGACATGGGAAGAATGTGAAAGCTCCACCCAGATCGGGATTTGAACCTGAATCCCCAGCACTGAGAGCTAAACCACTAAACCACTGTGCCAGATCTGGGAAACAGTAGCAGTCAAAAGGTTGGACACACCCCTTTTTGCTCCATTGTCTTTTTATCTACTTACCATATACATGGACTTTGTAGTTTTACCATTACAGACTGTAGTTTATCTGTTCCCTTTTGTTTATTAGTCCCCTGTTGGTTCTCTGTTCTCTATTGGTTAGGAGCATCACAGAACAGGTGTCATTTGGGTGGTGGATTGTTTATGGTCAGTTCTGCAGTGACACTGATGTGGTGAGGGGGGCGGGACAGACGGACGGACGGACGGACGGACGGACGGGGGTAGTGAAGCAGTACTGCTGTAGATTTTAATTCGAACATTTCAGTGACACTGCTGGGTCAGAAATAATGCACCGGCCATCTGTGGTGGTACAATCGGGGTCCTGACCATTAGAACAGAGTAAAGGGGACGTACACAGTATGTACTGTAGAACACAAACAGATGAACTAAAGTCTGGAATTGTAGAGTAAGTGGAATTGAGAACATGGACAATAAGTGGAGCAAAAAGGAGGTGTGTCCAAACTTTTGACTGGTGTTGTATATATTTAAAAATGATGATCAAAGTAAATAAGGAAAGGAAATGCGTTTAGAAAAATGAAAACAATTTGACCCTATAATGATTTACTTACCAAAACACATTAAAATGGTCAAATTGATTATTTAATGTAGATTTAGAACGATCATTTTTCAAAGGAAAAAGTCAATAAATACAACAGGAAAGACGTATTTTCACAAGCAAGCTGTTGTTTCTGACCCCTCGTTATTCTGATTTAGCTTACAGCTGTTTGCACTAATGACCATTAAAAATCTGGCAAATGAAGCTAAGATCCTTGATTGGTTTTACTTTTCAAAACCTCAGCATCTGGAAAGCATTAACGTTGTTATTGATCAGTTTGTATGAAGTTAAATGTGTTTTTGTGTCAGATTGTTTTAGAACAAAAAGCACAGACATTCACAAATTACTTTCCTCTTCCTTTCATCTCTATTCATGTCAAACAGAAAACCTAAACCGTACCTTTTACTCTCTAGATGGTCTTTCCATCTTTACCTTGGTGGAATGAAATACAATTTTTGCTTCAATTGTGTCAACTCTCATTGTTCATGTCTTGCTCACTGTTGGATATTTTAGGTCGAATGTGTTCTCGATTCGAATGAGCAGTGATTAATGATTGCCCCTTAAGGATAATCTTCCTGTTGTAAAGCCCACAGTAGATGAAATGGTTCTGTTATATTAATCAAAATAATGTTGATAACAATCAATGTAGACTATAACGTTAACAATGATTTCTCCAGTTCTCCTTTGAGAATTGTGTAAAAAAGCAAAAACAACCATTACTGCTTTAATGCTGGTAAACTACTTACATGCAAACATAAATACAATATGCTGCATAATGCGTCAAGCAGGAGATGTTCTCACTGATGTAAAAGATACACTTTTGTAATGTTTCTGTGAACTTAATACTGCAGTGCATAACGACTTGTGCTCATGTGAGGGACCTGCTGTGGTATGTAGGTGCGTACACTTCCATCTAGTGGTTATTAGTAAGTAGTGTCTGGGCATCTCAAATTAAATGTTAAGAGCAAGTAACATTAAATTGCAAAATAATTTTTTGTCTACAGTTAAAATACAAACAGTGAGCCTATCAGCCTGCCAGTATGAATTGCCTTAATTTTTATCTATGTATATATATATATATATATATATATATATATATATATATATATATATATATATATATATATATATATATAAAAAAAATAATAATAATAAAAAAAAAAAAAAAATAATAAAAAAAATAATAAAAAAAATAAAAAAAATGTATATATATATATATATATATATATATATATATATATATATATATATATATATATATATATATATATATATATATATATATATATATATAGCTTTATCCTCTATTAGGGTCGCGGTGGGGTTCCCCATGGCCATCCAGGGGAGAACATCTCGGGCGCTGGGCAGATAGACCCAGGACAGGGTGGCAATCTATCGCTGGGCACACACTCACTCACACAGACACACTCTATATGGGGCAATTTTTGAGAATTCAATTGACTTGATCCATGTTTTTGGACTGTGGGAGGAAACCGGAGAACCCGAAGGAAACCCACGCAGACACGGGGAGAACCCAGATGGGTATTTGAACTGGGAATCCCTAGCGCTGAGAGGCGAACGTGCTAACCACTAAGCCACCGTGCCGCCTATATATACATATATATATATATATATATATATATATATATATATATATATATATATATATATATATATATATATATATATATATATATATATATATATATATATGAGATACCGGGGCCTTTACAGCTTGTTCCTTAACTGCAAAATGTTTATGAGATGGAAGATGAACTAACAATATCTCAGAAATATAGGCTATAGACTTTAAGCGTGTACAATTAATGATATTTGGCTCTATACTTCACATAGTGCTGTTACCACCATCTAATACCACCATACTGTTTAAATAATGAATATTTATCAACAGGTTGTGATGATAAATGTGGCACATCGTGCAGTCTTTTTTAATGCTAGCTTTTCTAGTGACCAGCAGAGGGCACCCACAGCTAAAGTGTCTAAATCTTCTGGTAATACTTAATAGACTGGGGCGTGTTGGAGAGGCATGTATTTTAGGATAAATATGTTAAATTCTGCATACTTTCTGTTCCATATTTAAATAAGAATTTATTTTGTAAGTAATTATAAAAGTACCCAAAGCAAAAATGCAATGTTTTTAAAAAAAAAAAAATTCTCACTGGTGAACTCATTTGACCTTTTTCTGGATTTTGCCAAATGCAAATATGTGTCTATCAAATTACAGCTTGTCCATGTCATGAATTCCTAGCTTTAATCCACATGATAAACCAAATAATATGAAACTGTTTGTCATTTCTAAAAATTATCTTTATTAGGATTTTCTTAGGATTATGTTAAATACAAGTTTGCACATTGTTTCTAGGTTTAATAAGGGTAATCTCACAACAGTTGCAATCTATTATTCTAATAGTATTAGTAGTATTATATTTACTACTTAAATATTTCAAATCTGCTAAAATAAAATCTGTTTAGTAATTTATTGCTGGGCATACTCTCACATCTTTCTCTTACACACACACACACACACACACACACACACACACACACACACACACACACACACACACACATATATAGAGGCATTTTAGATAGGGGCTACTTAGAGCAGCCAATTTACCTTGAATCAATTCTTTGGACTGTGGGAGGAAAACAGAGAACCAGAAGGAAACCCACACTGCACATGGCACTGCACTGCACTGCACACTGCACAATGTACATGAAAACTCTCCCGGATCAGGATTCGCCTGTGCTGAGAGGGGGAAGTACTTACCACTCCACCACCGTGTCGCCCCCTGCCCATCTTGTTTTACTGCGTTTTTCTGTTTTCTTTTGTAACCATTTGGCTCAGCGGTAAGGTTCGTAGTCTACTGATCAAGTGATTCAGGTGTAATGTCTTAACACACCCAGTCTGCCACTGCTTTACCTTATAAGCGGGTGGGTGTTGTAGCTCAGTGGTTAGGTCATGTGGCTATCAATCTGAAGGTTGGCGGTTCAAATCCCAGGTCCACTGAAGTTACCAATGTGGGTCCTTGAGCAAGACCCTTAACCCTCATTGCTCCAGAGATGTTGTGATTAACCCTGTGCTCACCTTGTAAGTCGCTTTGTAATGCAAATGTAAATAAGCAGTTCCCTAAACTCATGTTTACTCAGATCATGTCGTCTGTCATTAAAATGTAAATAAAATGACCTTTTGTATGTGATTGTATTTATTACATACTGTGACCGCTGTTTCCATCACATTTTTTCAAATATATTTTGTACTTATTTGGAAACTAATCAACTAATTATTCATTCATTCATTCATTATCTTCCGCTTTATCCTCTATTAGGGTCGCGGGGGCTGGGCGGACACACCCAGGACAGGGCACCAATCTATCACTGGGCACACACTCACACAGACACGCACACATACACACTCTATATGGGGCAATTTGGAGAACTCAATTGACTTGATCCATGTTTTTGGACTGTGGGAGGAAACCGGAGAACCCGGAGGAAACCCACGTGGACACGGGGAGAACATGGAAACTCCACCTAGATGGGGATTCGAACGTGCTAACCACTAAGCCACCGTGCCGCCCATTAACTAATTAACTATTTTCATTTCTTTATTGCTTACTTTGGCCAAACTTTAAGGATGAAACAAGCTATTTCCCCATGACCATCTAGGAGAGAACGTTTTGGGAGCAGGGCAGATACACCCAGGACAGGGCTATCTATTGCTCAGCACATATTCATTCAATACACACACACACACACACACACACACACACACACACACACTATATGGGGCAATTTAGAGCAGCCAATTCAATTTGAATCCATTTATTTTGGACTGTGGGAGGAAACCAGACCTGGAGAATGAACCCATGAACGGAAAACCCACACGGACATGGGTTTTAATAATTTTATAAATACTAAATAAATGAGTAAATACATTTTTTGACTTATTATTTATCATCTGATATCAGAGATTATGTTTGACGTTTGATACTTTCTCCGCAGATTATCCACCTGCCACCGACGTGAAGGGAGAGCCCGGCCCTCAAGGGAAGCCTGGGCCTAGAGGTCCAATCGGGCCCCCAGGATTACCAGGAAAACCAGGGATTGGAAAACCAGGTCTTAATGGTCAGCCAGGACCACAAGGACCGTCTGGGTTGCCAGGAATAGGAAAACCAGGACTTCCTGGTCAGCCAGGAAAAATTGGCCCCAAGGGCCTACCTGGAAGTGATGGTGATAAAGGACTTACAGGTGAGCCTGGACCACGTGGGCTACCAGGGCAACCAGGGTCACCTGGACCCTCAGGTATCTCACTGAATGGTAAACCAGGACTTCCTGGTATTCGAGGTCCACCAGGAACCAGGGGTGATCCGGGGCCCAAAGGTGGCCGTGGCATGCCCGGAGAGAAAGGAATCAAGGGTGAAAATGGCAATGGTAAACCGGGTCTGCCAGGGCTAAGGGGCCCAGATGGCCTTCAAGGACTTCCAGGATCTCCTGGCAGCCCAGGTGTAGGAAAGCCTGGTCTTAATGGCTTACCTGGACCTTCTGGACCAAAGGGAGATCAAGGGATACCAGGCAATCATGGTCCACCAGGGGAACGGGGGACACCTGGAGTGCAAGGTCAAGCAGGACCTGGTGGAGTGGGAAAACCTGGTTTGGATGGTGTACCTGGTAGGCCAGGTCCAATTGGGCAGAAGGGTGAACTAGGTCCAAGGGGTATTGCTGGGCTTCCTGGGACACCTGGTTATGGTAAACCTGGTCTTGCAGGACAGAAAGGAGACAGAGGTCCAAGTGGGTTTCCAGGAGGTCAGGGTGATAAAGGGGAACCTGGGGTTGAAGGTGAACAAGGTGGAAAAGGCTCAGATGGACAACCAGGACCTCCAGGTTTACCAGGTTCTATGGGGCTACCAGGCAAACATGGCATCCCTGGTATAAAAGGAGATCTGGGTCCACAAGGGCCTCCAGGGTTGCCAGGGCTTAGAGGAGATCAGGGTCCAGGTGGTTTTCCAGGTAAGTCTGGTCTTCCTGGAGATAAAGGGCTTCCTGGTCCAAATGGAGCTACTGGAAAACCAGGTCAAAAAGGTGATAGTGGTCATATAGGCTTGCCTGGTAATCCCGGACTAATTGGGTCATCAGGGCCAAAAGGAGAAAACGGCATTCCAGGACCCCCAGGATCACGTGGTATAGTTGGGATTCCTGGGCTCCCCGGACCAACAGGTCATATGGGACCACAAGGAATTCCAGGTTTAAAAGGCGAACAAGGACCACCAGGTGCCCCAGGAAACGGAAAGAATGGTGACCTTGGGTTACCTGGTCCACAGGGACCGCAAGGAAAACCTGGTCCTGCAGGATTAAACGGTGCGCGAGGCCCTCCAGGTCCCCCAGGCCCACCTGGGCCACCTGGAACTGCTAACGGAGATGCAAAAGTGTCAGGGCCTGAAATTGGTGGGGACACGGTCCCTAACCCAGGTTCTGGAACACCTGGATATGTTTCTGAGCTTACTGCCACAGTAGCTCCTGCCTTCACCGCTATTCTCACCACTCCCTTCCCACCATCTGGGATGCCCATTAAATTTGATCGAACCCTCTATAACGGTCAGAATGCTTACAATCCTGCCACTGGCATCTTCACTAGTCCACTGCCCGGAGTTTACTACTTTGCTTATCATGTACATGTAAAGGGAACGAGTCTTTGGGTGGCACTTTACAGAAACAATGTGCCTGCAACATATACGTATGATGAATACAAGAAGGGCTATATGGACCAGGCGTCAGGTAGTGCAGTGCTGGAGCTTAAAGAGAATGACCAGGTATGGGTGCAGATGCCATCTGACCAAGCAAATGGGCTTTACTCCACTGAGTACATTCATTCATCCTTTTCAGGCTTTTTGCTGTGCCCCACATAACAGGCTGCCAAGCGCATCATTTATTATCTAGTGATCTGACACAATTAATCCCTGTCACAGCAATACACATCAAAGACTGAATACAGAAGTAAAAAGTAGGAAATGACACCTTTATGCTGTATCTGTGTTTAGCCCTTTGAAATGTCTAATTATTACTTTACTTGTTTCATCTTCAGCCGATATTATTTCCTGACTGTTGTGCTATTGTTGTTCTTATTGTTGTTATACGGTTTTATTGTTGTGTTGTGTTACCTTTCGTTGCTTTTTTATCAGAATTACACACCTAAGTTACAGAATTACCCATGTGACTGCACAGTGACACAAAAGGTATGGTTATCCATGAACTCAATTTTCGATTTTGGGGACATGTCTCCCTGACTGCAGTCGCGTTGGTAAAAAAAAAATGCTTTCCTTCCCCATTCTCATCAAATACCAACCATTTGACTAAACACCTTGTTTTGTTTTTTTTGTTAATATTTCTTCAGTATTTTTCTTGGTTTAGTCATTGCCCAAGGACACATTGTGTGCAGTTTAGTTCGCTGTGCATGGATTCTTCCTAATATTTCAGATTTTGTAAAAAAAAAAAAAAAAAAAAGAAAAAGAAAAAAGAAAGAAAATCCATCTGGAGAATATTTGATCTGGAGTAGATTTGTGAAGGTTCGGTGAGATTATTACTTGACAATTCAAATGTTTACTTTGAATGCTAACTGAGCTGACGTGTACCAATACTAATGACTACATGAGTATTGTCTTTTCCCTGTACTTGTAACATACTTTTTAAGAATCCTTTAGAATCAAGTAATCGACAGCTAATTGAGTGTAAAGATGTAGTGTATTCCTTTATACATATGTAACCCAGTGTTTATTTCAATCTTAAGCACGATCACTATTTTTCCATGAAATAATATTGACAAATATCCTATTTATACATTTATTTTATAAGCATAAATCATCTTTACACAGTTACATGATGTCTATTAGTCTATAAATGCACAATTTGGCCAGCAATCTAATAAACTGAAAGCATAAATAAGATGTTAAAATGTTTCATATGAGCTGTTACTTTCCAATTTAGACCAATGTGTTCGAGTCAAATTTCTTACTGAAAGCTCACAAACGTAAAATATAACTCAATTTCATGTATTGCATTTTAATCATTCTTTTACATAATTGCTTTAAAATGACCCTCTCTCATAACCGAGTCTCTGTGTCCAACACCATTAGAAACTTATACTGTTATTTAAAAGAATGTGATGTACATGGTATTTTATGTGAATGGCTTTCCAGCCAATGTTATGAATTTACCATTAGATATTTAACATTTGTTTTTCACATTAGGTAATACACAGATTACCTTTTTTTGCTTTTTAATTTATTAAGTTGTATAAAAATAAATTTCCCTTTACAAAGAAAAGTTAAATATGTAATTCTTAAACATCCCAATTTACTGTACACTCAATCATTAGGAATTTAGAAAAGTATTATAAAACAGTAAATAAATAGTGTAACTTTAGTAATATTCAATAATCATTTCAAGAATTTGGTATCCATCATTTTATATGTCCAGTCACTGTTTTATTAAAATCACGTTGAAAATACAGCAACGGTTAATCAGGACTTGGAATTATAAGATCTGATAATGCCCTTCTACTGAATCCATGTGAATGCCAGATTTGGTTTTGTATCACTGCCAAAAGATAAAAAATAATTTTGGCTGCCATTGTAAGGCCTCAGGGTGGTTTAGTGGTTAGCACGTTCACCTCTCAGTACTAGGGATTCCCTGTTCGAATCCCTATCTGGGTGGAGTTTCCATGTTCTCCCTGTGTCCGCGTGGGTTTCCTCCGGGTTCTCCGGTTTCCTCCCACTGTCCAAATACATAGATCAAGTCAATTGAGTTCTTCAAATTGCCCCATATAGAGTGTGTCTGTGTGAGTGAGTGAGTTTGTGCCGAGTGATAGATTGGTGCTCTGTCCTGGGTGTATCTGCCCAGCGCCCGAAACGTTCTCCCCTGGATGGGCATGGGGAACCCCCCTGCGACCTTAATATAGGATAAAGCGGAAGATAATGGATGGATGTAAGGTCTCAGACACAAAAAATGATAATTTTAAATAGTGAAACATATTTGTAAGGTTCAGATTATATTATATTACATTTCAGCGAATGTTTACTTTAGTTCTTGCAGCACATTGATTAGTAAGAACACAAGTAAGAAAATACTGATTTAGAAAGGACAAACATTAAATACATTTTTGTTTCAATAGTATTTTCAGTAAACAAGTGTGCAAAACGCAATGAGAAAATACAGCTCGCATTACAAAAGCAAGACTGATTACAAATCCAATGTTTAAACTAATATGAAAAATAGAACTCTTAGGACTTTTTAAAAGACAGTATTTGTTAAAAGACAGTAAATTTTTTTGTTAGTCTGTTTTGATATTTTATGCACATGTGTTAAATGTTTTATGTACTGAAGTCAATAAAATTCTACCTTAAGGCCTTACCTTATTTCACATTTCATAAAGTGTTATTGCAGTGCCATTTGTGCAAAAAGCTTGATTAAAGCAAGGGCCTATATATTACTGAATCAGATCAAATATATTCTTGAATCGACTCTTATTTTTTCACAGTGCCACCAAGTACACACTAAAAAGTCTTTCTTTTTTCATATATTAATTTCAAGCTATTGGATAGATGAAATACACTGTATATCATCGTAAGTTATTTATCCATTTATTCTATTTTGTCACCACTCTATCAATAACCTTACTCTGTTGTTTAAATGCGTATTCTGATAGAGAGTTATCCTTCATTAATGGAAAGTAATTACATTCACCATGAGCGTTATATTTACTGTTATTTATTGTCTATTTTGGGAGGTTTTAAATGCAGTTCATTTTGTATTTAGACCATGGATTTGGGTTTGGTCTCCTGATTGAAGTGATATTTTCATGTAGACTGCTCGTGCTGTTTTCTCACTACTGCTAGCTTTTTTTAGGACAAAATACAATATGTGCCTCTTTTTCCTAAGGGATAATTTTTTCTTAATCAATTAAATACTTTGTTCTATTGGCACATTAACTGAATATGTGTTTTGCCTATGTGCTAAATCTAAAAAAGAACTGTCTGAAACACCGAATTCATTAAGCTTCCATACAAGTAAATCTGTTCAAATGCAATAAGGATTGAGGAGTATTGTTGAAATACTACTCTTTCTCGAGAAATGCCCCATACTTTTGTTTCTTTTGCTTTTTCAATATATTAAAATCTGATTATTTTGTTGTTGTTATTGTTGTTATTGTTGTTTTATGAATTCATTATTATTGCATCTATGCTGTGCAATAGACATAAGGTAAATGCACTCTTTAATTGAAACTATTTTGTCATCTTATACATCAACTCCAGTACTTGATATTATTGATACAACATCAATAAAAAAAATCTTTTGAAAACACTGCTGGTGTTTATTCAGTTTCCATATTCATTCATTCATTCATTCATTCATTCATTATCTTCCGCTTAATCCTCTGCTGTGGTCACAGGGGAACCTCATGCCCATCTAAGGGAATATGTTTCGAGTGCTGGGCAGAAAGGGCACAACTATATGGGGCAATTTAGTGCCTTCAGTTTACCTTGAATCCATGTTTTTGGACTATGGGAGGAAACCGAAGAACCCAGAGGAAACGCATACAGTTTCCATATATATATTTTTTTTTAATTCAACTACGTTGAGCCCAATTAGAGGTGTAGAGACAATCCTGTCCAAGTGCTTATTGAGGAGAATAACAACACAGAGAAACAAATTTACACCCAAACTTACATTCACACTCAGTGGAAATCATCAGTACCTGTTTTACATGTCTTTAGACTCTAGAAGCAAACCAAAGCATCTGAACGAAAGCCAAGCAGACGCTTGAAAAACATTTAACGGCCACATGGAAAGAAATTTTTATCATTATGGAACAGCGTTATCCACTGTTCCATAATGCCACCCACACTACTTTTACACCTCTTAATCTGTCATGCTTATGGGAGAATTGATCGTGCTTTGGGTTTAAGTTGGAGCCAGTGGCATGAAACATTACACCATGTATAAATACACATCACACACACCAATCGATCTTGAAAGCAAACATTATATCATGAAAAGGTGACACGAGGTTAGCTTCTACACCATGATGACGCCAAATGGACCGTAACCTTCAAGAGGTGCAAGGTTTAGTTTTCGCCATAATCCTTTTAATTATCATAATTAATAATTAAGAATCCAAAATCTGTTATATCTGCCAAATGAGATGTTGGATAGTACTAACTTTCTTTTTTTATTTTTTATTTTTAAACTTTAAATGAAAACAAATTGCTTATAATATTATAGAATATTTTATATAGTATAATAATTAGAGGCACGGTGGCTTAGTGGTTTGCACGTTCACCTCTCAGCACTAGGGATTCCCGGTTCGAATCCCCATCTGGGTGGAGTTTCCATGTTCTCCCCGTGTCTGCGTGGGTTTCCTCCAGGTTCTCCGGTTTCCTCCCACAGTCCAAAAACATGGATCAAGTCAATTGAATTCTCCAAATTGCCCCATATAGAGTGTGTCTGTGTGAGTGGGTGTGTGCCAGTGATAGATTGGCGCCCTGTCCTGGGTCTATCTGCCCAGCACCCGGGATGTTCTTCCCTGGATGGGCATGGGGAACCCCCCCGCGAACCTAATAGAGGATAAAACGGGAGATAATGAATGAATGAATGAATGAATAATAATTAGAATTTTATTTAGTACTATACATGAAGATTATACAGCTACAGACCTTCTTTGTGAGTTATACTGTATATTAATCAGATAAGAAAAACAAAGCTGAACCAGTAGATACAGCGTCAACTTCGGGCTCAACACATCAGAGCTCCCTGCTCGGCCTCCACTCCCTCTCTTATCCGATTAACACGAAACTCCGGACCATTCAGTCTATTCGACATAACACACAAACTCGGCACTGAACTCTGCAGCATTAAGAACTGGTCACCTACAAATCTATGCACTACTGTTTATATGTGCACCACTGATATTGGTAAATTTTCAGTACTGTTTTTATTGTATTATCTATAATTGCAGGTCATATGTCAATTTACTTTGTCACTTTACTCAGTTTACTAGAAAACATTTTTTTAAGCTTAGGGTGTATTTATTGTTTAGTTAATGTGTAATGTTTACTACTTCATCATGCATCATCCGGTAATGTATTCAAAGATCATTTAAAAACTCATTTGTTTAATCAGTATTTTTACTCAAGTTCTTCATCAGTTTTCATTAATTAATTCCTTCATTATTACATGTAGACACTTAACCCTTTATTATAGTGGTGGGGGGGGGTTACTCATGCCCATCCAGGGGAGAATGTTTTGGGCGCTGGGCAGATACACCCAGAACAGGATGCCCATCTATCGCTGGACACACTCTCACGCATATAAACACACTCTGTGTGGGTCAATTTAAAGCTTTCAATTTACCTTGAATCCATTTTTTGGACTGTGAGGGGGAAACTGGAGAACCACGTAGACATTTTGTTTGAAAATTTTAGTTTTTAAATATATTTAGCTAGTAATTGTTGTATTGTAACAAATTGTATAACAAACAAATAATCAGGTTATTATAATCTTTCATAACCTGTTGTGTAAAGCTATCACTATTAAGTAAATGATAACAAAAAGCTAGCTATTGCGCCAAGAATACTACACTCCTTATAGTAGAGGATAAAGTGGAAGATAATAAATAAATAAATAAATAAATAAACGAGGGCGGCATGGTGGCTTAGTAGTTAGCATGTTTGCCTTGCAGTGCTGGGGATCCAGGTTCTAATCGCAATCTGGATGGAGTTTCCATGTTCTCCTCGTGTCCACGCGACTTCTTTGGTTTCCTCCCACAGTCCAAAAACATGGATTCAAGGTAAATTGTATGCTCAAAATTGCCCCATATAATGTGTGTTTATGTGTGCCCAGCAATGGACATGGGGAACCCCCCCCCCTCTCACAACTCTAGTAGAGGATTAAGTGGAAGATAATGAATGAATTAATTAAGGGAGATGACAGTCGACTTCGGGCAGCACGGTGGCTTAGTGGTTAGCACGTTCGCTTCTCAGCGCTAGGGATTCCCGGTTCGATCCCCCATCTGGGTGGAGTTTCCGTGTTCTCCCCGTGTCCGCATGGGTTTCCTCCGGGTTCTCCGGTTTCCTCCCACAGTCCAAAAACATGGATCAAGTCAATTGAATTCTCCAAATTGCCCCTTATATAGTGTGTCTGTGTGAGTGAGTGTGTGCCCGGAGTAAGATTGGTGCCCTGTCCTGGGTGTATCTGCCCAGCGCCCGAGATGTTCTCCCCTGGATGGGCATAAGGAACCCCACTGCGACCCTACTAGAGGATAAAGCGGAAGATAATGAATGAATGAATGAACATTCTAGGGCGGCACGGTGGCTTAGTGGTTAGCATGTTCTCCTCTCAGCGCTAGGGATTCCCGGTTCGAATCCCCATCTGGGTGGAGTTTCCATGTTCTCCCCGTGTCCGCGTGGGTTTCCTCCGGGTTCTCCGGTTTCCTCCCACAGTCCAAAAACATGGATCAAGTCCATTTGAATTCTCCAAATTGCCCCATATAGAGTGTGTCTGTGTGAGTGAGTGTCCTGTCCTGGGTCTATCTGCCCAGCGCCCGAGATGTTCTCCCCTGGATGGGCATGGGGAACCCCCCCCCCCCCCCACGAGCCTACTAGAGGATAAAGCGGGAGCTAATGAATGAATGAATGAACATTCTAAACCTTAAAAAACGCCCCTGCTGTTCAGTAATAACGCACATCATTATCAGCGGGTCACGCAACAGAAGAGCACACCCGGTTCTAGGGAAGAACCTTCCTGAAGATAATTTCCGAACGTGGCTTCTGTCACGCCCATTGAAGCTGTCATAGGGAGGTTTGCGTAATTCTGACGTCATGTCGCTTTGAGTAAACCCTGTGTTCAGACGAGTCAGTTCAGTTGACTCATCGCGCCATCCGGACCGCCTTTGTTTGGTAGCGTTGTCGCAGCGAACGTTTAAAAGACGGGACCGATATCAAAAATCACACCGGACACTGTTTCATCGCGCACGATGTGCAGACGAAAAACGGCGTTGTTTTTCCATGCAGAACATTTCTCGAGCAACTGTGGTCGAAGAGAGTCGACTTCGCGAATCGGAGTGTCGACTCGTTCGTCAACGACACATCACTAGTTGAGGCGAGAGAAGTCTGTTCTTGTGTGAAGAGGAAGAGTCCTCGCAACGCTTTACGAACCCGAACCTCGTTCTCAGCCACTGTCACGGGTTTTCAATGGTCTGCCTGTTCTTTGTAAGTACACCTACTTTACGATATTTAGCTTCACCGACGATACGTCAACACGCTCGATTAAATAACAGCCGTTTTTGCCCTCCACAGCGGCGCCGAGTCTTGCGGTTAGCAGTTAGCGTGCCAGCAAAAGCCTGGCTTAATGTCCCTAACCCGCATAAAGACACCCAGCCTAATAGTTTGTTTAACTAACACACTTCATTTTGCTCCTGTAACTTGCTCTTTTTTGGGGGAGTTAGAGGCGGAATGTGCGTTGTCTACTCCACTGTGGAAATGTGGCAGCCATTTGCGAGCATGAGACGTTTAAGAAGAAAGATACAATCTTTGGCTTTCAGGGAAACCGCCGCTTGTTTTGGGGTCAGAGACGTCGACGCGACATCGTTTCGTGAGACCGAACATGTCGGTCGGTCGGACTCGGTTTTCTCGGCCGTTCAGTCAGAGATTTCAACTGTCTGATCACGAAACGCTGGCTCGCTCCGCCGCTAGCCGCCCGGTCCCCGAGATTGCTAAGGCGTTAGCTGGGAAATAGCTGCAGCTGCTAACAAAACCTTTCAAACTTGGGGTTAAATGTGAGATTTGATTTGATTTCCACCTGTCCATGATCGGACACAGTCAAGGGTACGTGGGCAGGCTCGCAACTTCGACAGTGGACGCGTTCGGAATCGTGTCCTACGCCCTGATTAGTTGTTCCAAGCGGTACCGGCGTTTTAGTCATTGTCCACTTCTTATAGCTTCTTCAGCAGGGGTTCTCAACGGGTCTCAGCCGGAGATCCACATGTTCTCATATGACAGACAGACAGCTAGATAAATATTGATATGATCCAATGTCTTGTAAAAATGAAAGGTTGGAAAGAGAATCCCAAAATAATATTTTCATGTTTCTCAACTGTCTTCCCACAGACACAAAGCCAAACCAATAAACACGCACAAAAGAAGCAATATTGTATTACCAATCCACCTACTCACTGACATGTTTTAAACAGCAGGGGGAAACATGCATATATGGGGAGAACATGCAAAATTTACCAAGAGATTGCTATGGTGTTAGCTGGGAAAAGCTTCAGCTGCTAACACCTTTTAAACTTCATGGTACATGTGTGATCGTGAGATTTTATTGGATTATTTGTTCTCGTGGTCGTTAAGTCACATCCCACTTTTACAGAATACAACCTAAACAAATGTAGTTCTAAAAAAATAATATTTACAACGCCTTTAAAGCTACATATGCATGCAACCTGACTTTAAGAGCAATTACTTTAAGAAAATCAGAACCTTGTCCAATGAACAATTATCAACATTTCGAATACCTTGAGTTATTTGTGTTTCACCATTTTTTAAATCGATGAAAACTTCGGCTCCTATTTTCATTTAAACCAATGTAAATCCACTTCATTAGTTATAGAGACTCCAAAATACATACACATTTTATAGAGAATAAATGTTGTGTTTAATACTAAGAACAGGACGGCTCTGTGGTCACGTTCGTCTCTCAGTGCTGGGGATTCAGGTTCGAATCTGATGTTCGAAATTGAGTTTCCATGTTCTCCCCATGTCTATGTGGATCTGGGTTCTCTGGTTTCCTTCCAGAGTCCAAAACAAAGATTTGAGGTAAATTGAATGCTCTGAATTGCCCGATATAGTGTGTGAGTGAATGTGCCCCAGCGATGGATTGGCGCCCTGTCCTTGGTGTATCTGCCCAGTACCCCGAAATATTCTCCCCTGGATGGTTATGGGGAAACAACCCCCCTCTCCCACACTATTAAAGGATTAAGCGAAAGATAATGAATGAATCAATACTGAAAATAGAAAATTATATATACAGTATGATGTTCTATTTTTTTGTAAAAAATAGTGTAAAAGACTTGTGTAAATAATAAATGAACATTTAACAAAACAGCATTCATATTTCAAACTGTTTTTGATTGCAATTAATAATAACTTTTATTAATTGCATTAATTGAGTACATTGAGACATGTCATGTGATCACGCAGTCAATCCGAAGCAACCGTCGAAAACAAAGGCGTCGACAAACACCAAATTCGATCCACTGAATTAAAATTTTTTTTTTCAAGCTGTCCGCTACTCACCCAGAGTGTGTTCGTGATCCGCTTTTGGGTTGTAACCAACCATTTGAGAAACGTTGTCCTATAGAACAAGGCGGCATGTCGTTTTAGAAGAAGGTGTGATGTGATGCCATGTGGTGTAGCCCACTTTAGATTTTTCTGCTGTTCAGTGCTTTCATGAGATCACTACCTTGCACTTATTCTTTTCCTGTAGTCTTGATCTTTTAGCCATTTGGTATGAAAAGAGTAACCCATCTGCATTCTTTTATGACGCGTGCATCACACAACTACTCATGAGAGTTAAACATAAACCTTTATTGCTTGTTTGTGAAATTTGTATCACTTATTCTGCTTATATATTTAGGCCATAGATCCCAAGTGCGTGTGTGATAGACTTGCCTGGACATGTTGGCAGAGTTCCTTTACCTAAATCTTCGTTTCATTTGGTCATTTAGCAGCACGTTTATCCAAAGCAAATTACAAAGTGGCCAGAGGTTTGGCCACTGCATCCCTGGAGCAATGAGGGTTAATGGTCTTGGTTAAGGCCCCATATTGGTAACGTCAGTGGACCTTGGATTTGAACCCACAACATTCAGATTGATAGCCCAACACCCTAACCATTGAGCTTTACCAAAATTTATATCATAGTGTTCAGTAATATGTAAATGAAGTAGTTTTCTATATGTAGTATAATTGTAGTAGACTGCTTTCCCCAGACATCCAAACTGATAAACATGGTTTGATGAACCAAATGGTCCATTAGCAGCCAAAACAAATCACCTACCTTTATCTACAATTTGTAGAAGACTCACTCGGTCATATTAAGATGGAACTCCCACTTAAATTCTTAAAGGCTCAACTGCCTTTATTGAAAATGTGACTCAAGTGATGCTTTTAGTAAGTAGGACTTCTGATTTAATGAAGCAGCATAGTTTTAACCACTTCTGCTATAAAAGAAGCCCAAGGGGTGACCAATGGCAACACCAACAACCAGTCAAAATCAAGCTTATCATAAATGTGAAAACTTCTTAAGCCCCAGTTTTCTGTGTAAGGATTGTTCGGAGTGATGTTGTTCAAAGTTACTCATTACTGTTGTGTTCCTGTCAAAATAAAAACACAAAGTTGTTCGTCAAACCAGGTCCAGGAAATTTCCCTAACTGTTGTTGGTTTAAATATTTAACCAGTCATGGAAGTTTATTAAACCTTAGTGTTTATTTTCTTTATTGTGTTTAAGAGGCACTAAATAAGCAGCAGTAAAATGTTAAGAATGGCTTAGGTGAAGTATTACTTTACTCAGCAGTTTCCTTTCCCGCTGAAGGAAATCTGATTCCTTTTTTTTTTTTTTTTTTTTTTTTTTTTATATAAATAATTGTTTTGGTTTTTTTTAAGACAATTTAGCATGCACATGTCAGAAAACCCACAAATCCTGTTAGTGCTTGTTTTAGCTCTTCTTATATTATTATTATTATTTTGAGTAAATTTAATGCAAGTATATGCTGAAACTAGAATAATTTAGATGATAGTTTTTTTTGTCTTTTTGATGGTGATTACTTTTGGATCTTGTGTACAAATGTTACGTTCACTCTACCTATTGTCTAATAATATCTAGACCCACACGCGTGCAATACGGAGTTTTTTGTGAAGCCTGTGATTTACTTTGCTCTTGACCTGACTTAAAGGGTACACATTAATCTTTGCTTTTCTTTCCTAAAATGTATTAATAACTTGGAGTAATCATTTCCCGGCTTGTATTTGCATTTGTGGGCATAATAAAATTTGTCACAGTGCACTTTGCTTAAAGGTAATGCTGCAATATGCTTGTGCCTTTTAAATTTACTGTCATAGTAGTGGTAACATTTTCACAGGAAGTGGCCAACTTGTGGCAGCATTTGCAAATGCCTGCTCCTCAACTAAATGAATGTTGATTTTTGGCATCCTACCTGAATGTCTTTATTTGGTAATCAGTTTCTTAGTGTTTGTAGAGATTTACATTTTATGTACACTTTATTTTACACTATGATCAGCCTACTACTCAGCCTACTCATTTATTTGCATGTGAATAATGTATTTGTTAAACCATTCCATTCAAGCCACCAGCATGAAAATGTGTTCATGTCTGTGTCATTTTTTTTGGGCTACTCACACAGTCAGTTAATTTTTATAAAGTGAGTCAGGTAGTCGTTCTAAGTTTTAAAGGTGGTAATGACATGCTTATTCAACCACCTTAAAAGGAAGAAGTGAGATGATTGTAGTGTTTCACTCAGGATGTCACAACCTCAGCTGTGTGTATCTTCTCGTAAAAAAACACTAAATTAAGCAGTTTAATACTAACATATGTCTAGTGGTTTTAACTATATTTAAATATTGGGAAAATAGTAAAATTAGAAACTCCAACTGCAATGTGTGCTCCCCCCCCCCATTTAACTTCAGCAAAATGTTATCAAAAAAGAAGGTAGCGCTGTAAACGCATAGTAGGAAAGCTGTGCTACCAAGTGAACCAGTAACGGTTTCATTTTTGGGCAGGTGCACTGTAGGCTATGGCAGAGGATATTCAATGAATTTGCCTTAAGGGGATAAGTCCTAGGCACTGCCAGATTGCAAGTCTTGATCTCTTAAACAAGTTCTTTAACGCCTGATTACTTAGAAATAATTGACATTCCATTCCTTCAAAATGTAGAGGTCAGAAAGTGAAAAGAATAATTCTGAAATTGAAGATTGTTTAACCTAAACTATTACTAATATTTTAGCTAGAATTTTAAAAAGATGTTCCGTGAAAACCTTACATTGGAAACATTAATGTTTCTATATTTAGAAACACAAGCCATGTTTTGTTTGTTTGCATTTTTGAAATTGTTGACAGGTACAGCCTTTTCTGGAACCAGTCTCTGTGGGTATGTTTGAATGTAGCAGATACTAATCTCTTAGTTTTTAAAACAGCAGAATGACTGGGGGATTTTTATTGACTCTGTCACCATTTTGTCCTCTTCTTTTTGTTCTTTATATATCTTTTATCAAGACAATTAAATAAGTTAGTTACCTGTAATTAAAGCTAGAATAATTATGAAAAATAAACAGGAATGAACAAAGATTTTGCCATAAATTTACCAACTAAATAAAACACTGTGTGTTAAATTTAAATAAGAGGCAATTTAGTGTCAATGTTTCTAAATACCCTTTTTTAGTTTTAGGATAGTACAAATGCTAGAGAAAACCACATCAACTTCTAATTAATACTCTGTTTTTTCTAATATGTTAGTCATTTTAAAAACCTTTATCCAGATTAGGTTCATAGCTGTGATGGAACTTATTTCAGTGCTTCTAAGAAGAAAGCCAGAAGAACACAGGTCACCAGTCTGTTACAGGGCATTGGCCTAACACACACGTTCACACCTTTGCGCAATCTCCTTTTCACTAGACATGTACTGATACCAGTGTCGGGTATCTGTCTGATACTGTGCACATGACTCTGTACTGGCGTATCTGTACTCAAAATACTTTTTTTGATCCAGTGGCACCTGATATCACTCAGCACAGTAATTGTGGTTGTTCTAGGTACAGTTGTACCTTTTGTGAAGTCCACTGAATTGATTTGCAAATTATAGTTTGTTCTGTAAAACAATGAATTAGAGGTATTACGTTGTATAACAGTCAGAACGTGTGGAGCATCAAAGTAAAAGTTTTTGAAATTCATTATTGTTAATGTACCAATGTGTGTATTTGCACTTGATCTGAAATGGTTACGAAAAAGCGATCTTGATGATTCCCTACATTTCACCTTCTAGCATATTTGTGGACTGTGGGAAAAACGGATTCTCCAAGGGTAACCAACAAAATGCAGCAGAAGATGAAAATTCCACACAGAAAGACTGTGTCCCCTACCCAGGAATTTAATTTATGACGTTTGAGCATTCTTTGCCGCCAATACTATTATTACATCATATTAAGAATCAGTTGATGAATATGACCTGAAATGTAATACACCATTTCTTCTATGAAAAAAAAAAAAGAAAACTTTTTTTTTTCTTGAATAGCAGGAAGAAGCCACACACGGTGTGGTGTATATTGCTTGGAACATATCTATATCTACAAGACTGCTTCGTGCAATCTCCTTCTAAGAGTCAGCAGCAAAGTTAGTTGTTTCAGGAAGGAAACACTTTGAAGAATTAAATATTTAGAAGATTTGGATAAATTAGTTTCATCAAAGGAACCATGCAAGATGAAATGGCAAATGAGAGCAGCCTTCAAAGATCTTTAGATTTGTGTGAAATGTAGTCGACTATGCGGGGCTCTGTAATCAGCACAAATTAAACTTGGGGAATTAGTGGGGAGAAAAACTGGGTTGTTCTCACTTTATCATGGATTTGTGTGTTTGAAAATTTTCTCGCAACCTGCAACGTGTCTTTATTAGTGGCACCTCATTCTTTATTTATAGGCAGTGGTTGCCTCAAACTCTGTTGCTTGGCAAAAATGTTTGGGTTCTTCAGTACTTTAAAATGCTAACCTGGGAATCTAATCTCACAAGGCTACACATCGAAACTTCTCTAAACCTTTATTGTTTAACTTACAGAGTAAAAAAATATAGTATTTGAATAATTTTTCTTTGTATGAATCTGTACAGCTGCATTGTATGCTCCGTTCTACTTTTTTAAATGGCATGTTAGTTAGTTTTTGGTTAAAAAAATGGAGTTGCAAGAGAAATGTGTTAGTTGCGTACATTTATACATTCAGTGCATGTACCTGTTATTGCTTTAATTATACTGTAATTATGAGAACTAACAGATTAGTGAAGAATTGTGAATGAACATGAGTGTGTAGTTTAGTATTGTGTGTTTTTTTTTAGTTTTTTCAGATGAGTTAAACATTGAATTTGGTGAAAATTATTAATCTTTTTCTTTAGTTAAGTTGGGTCACAATTACGTCCTGTAAGCATACCATCTATGTGAAACTGATGTTTTAAAAGGTATTAATAAAACCAGTGGGGCATAGTAGATAATCTTATATACATTTTTTTAAATGTAATAATGTTAGTTTGCAGTCCAATTATTTGAAAGCATAGAGGCCTTACCCTCTCGATTTTTCGAAGGTGTTACCTGATAGCATCCGAAACTGCCCTTTAATAACCCTCATGCAGCTTTTAAGTCAGTATGCATATACCTAATGAATAGGTAATATCAAACACAGTGGATTTTAAAATGACAAGGGCTTTCATTTATGACTTGAAAGCTTTTGTAGGAATGCAGGCAGACAGGCCACTGGAATGTGTGTGTGCCTAGGCACATGTCTTCAAGTGTATTTATAGCCCCTAATCCTATTTAAGGCCCTGATGAAATACTACGTTCTCCTCACACCATTTTTATCTTTATACTTACTAATCAGTGTTACTTATACAGGTTTTTAGAATCTGTTGGCTTCTCACGTGTTTGATATGACTCCAGTGCTTCTCTCTCAGTAGACCTGGAACATTTAACTCAGCATTTTCTCATGGAAACTTTCCTAAGAATTGCGGTGATTGTTCTTAAATTTTGTGCATGATTACCCAGATTTCTAACTAGAGCTTTTGTTTAAGCTTTTGAAGTTCCGCTTCCTCTAATGGGGTTTCATTAACTGTCTTAGCTTCAAACCAAATCTGGTAAAGTTCACAAGTGAGAGGACTTGTGTGCTGACTGCGTTAACAAAAGGAAAGTTATCACGTTCTTTATGCTAAGCAGTAACGGGTATAAAATTGTGTTCCTTTTTAAGTCATATCAGTTTTTGCAACATAACGGCCTAACAACAAATACTACAGCCAGTTAATTTGATTTAACATCTTTAATACCGTAAGATGAATTGAAGACTACGCTGTATGTGTGAGTTTATTTATTTATTTATAAAAAATTTTTTTTAAACCAGTGCCTGTATTGCTTACTAAACCTGTTCTTACTTCTTCCAATAGTAAGTGAAACAGCTTGGGGGGAAAAAAGTCACCTTCTTGTCAATAACTCATTGACACGTCTGCTTACAGGCATAGTTCGTTGGGATTAAAGTTTTCTTTTTGAGTTTGGTCACCGGCAGCGGCATGCTTTCATCAGGCTTATGATGGACTTTACCCTATGGTTTGTAACTTCTCGTATCCATGTATGGTGTTGTATGACAATTCCGGAGTTTCCAATTGACACGTGTTCCGTGGCAGTGCCAGGCAGCTCAGACTGGCTTATGGCTGTATTTATAAGGGTCATGGCAACAGGTCAACACAATAGCTACCTGGTCATTAAAACAGCAAGTGAAAAGAAGGGTAAACTGTTGAACATGTTGTGTTAAAGTAAAGGAAGCACTGTAATCTGAACATTTACCTTCTGTCTAATGACCTGTACAAGTCATCTGTGTTATGTCTTGCCCACTGTAATAAGCAGGTGTATGGAGTTCATCATGCTCTGCATTATGATTAGCCTGAATGTGACATTGCACTAAAGTAGACAGCCTCTTGTGCTTAGAGCTGTTTCACATAGCAATCTTTTCTTAACTTTTATCTTTTTTATAGAAAGTAGTGAATCTCAGATGTCTGAAATGACACTACTTTTTAAAAAGATTATGAAAATTAAGATGTATTTAAAGAGGCGTGATACAAGATTACTTCCCGTATTTGATATGCCAATATTCTAAAACTCTTTTATATACGTATAAAATCTACACTCCATGGCAAATATTTTGAGACACATGCATTATATCTATATGAGCTTTTATAGTATCTCTTTTTAATTTAGGCTACCTATTGTAGCTAAAACAACTTACTTCCTTTGGGAAATGCTTTCTACATAATTTTGGAGTGTGCCTTCTGTTGCACATTTGTCACATTTGTGAGGTCAGACAAGGTGTTGGATAGGAGTGAGGTCAGGCTTTTGTTCTGACCAATTAAGCTCTTTTACAACAAACTCGCCCAATTTGAACCTTTGTGTGAATGCTCTCCAGCAGTCATGCTAGAACTAAACGCAGCTCCAAAAACAATTCCTACAAAACTGGGAGGATACATTAGTAAAATGTATTATATATATTATAATTTAATTTTCTAGCAATGTGACCCAGTAAAACACATGAATTCAATTAAAAGGTTTTCCTGTAGTTTTCTATCTAATTATATATATATATATATATATATATATATATATATATATATATATATATATATATATATATATATATATATATATATATTAATGTACCATGCACAATGTTTACATTTTTACTTAGCTGCCCACTGCTTCTCTTTTTTTTTCTCATTTTTGTCCTACTCTTGTACGGCTGACAAACTGTCCTCCAATGTGATGTATACACTAGCCACCTGTTTGTCCTTTCAGCTGGTTGGGTCTTGACAAAATGACGCATTTTGTTTTAAGTGACTCATGCAGAAAGGTATCGGTGAGCATGCAGGCCATTACACATCACCGACATATTCACACACATTTTAACTGTATCGACATTATAAAGAAAATCACCTACAGTAGATAAGCAAATTCGATCTGACCAGGGAATCAGAATTAATGGAATGTGTAAAGAATCTCTGAAGTTGTAAAGTAGACCTGCTGATAACTCTATGAAAGTGTGGCTGCAGGTGGGCATGTATTCTAAACATAAAGAATAAACATTTCCAGTATTTATTAGTCCTTTGTCTGGAAATGAATCAGGTTTTGGCCTTGTTGAGCCTAGTGAATCAGCAAATCCATCTCAAGGGAACACCATCACCTTGGCCTGACCTTGTGTGTGTGTACTAGGTTAGATTGTCCCCAAGTCAGGGGAAGTTTCTGTGAATTGTCAATGTTTATGTGGGTGTATGTTTTTCTTCTGGGTGTGGAACTGTATACCAATCATCACACTAAGGTTATCCTATATTAGGACGTCGTTTAGTGGATTTTGCGTTGTACACACACTGGTGTTTAGCCTGATTGTGGCATTGAAGAAAAGTGTAATTTATATTGCGTGATGACCAGATTTGGAAAATGTAGCGTAATTGTAGTTCATCAGCCGGTTTGTTTATGCATTTATCCACAGACAGAAAAAGACAGCAAAATTGGAGGACCACATCTTGGAGCAATGTGGCACATGTTGATTTGCATTGCACCAAAACTCAGTTATAGGCTGTTGCTTCTGTCTATTCATGCATTTCATCGCAGAACTTTTGGATATTAGTTATTAGAATATATTTGTCATAATTGTGTTAACGAAAAGAAAAAATGTTGACCTTTTAGATCACATTTTAGAACCACTCCCTGACAGATGATCTTGGGTGTGAAATTTGGCTTTGCAAATATCTGTTTTTTATCTCACGTTGATGCATTTACTGTCCTTCAATACAAGGCCACTAATCTTTCTCACCCAGTTTAAGCATCATAATGTGAAGCAGCTGGTTAGAGACTACCTTAATGCCTATTTAAAGGCTCAGGTGACCTAGCAACATAATCTTTCTTACAATTCGTTTGAGACATTAGAGCCACTGACTGTTTTCTTTATGTTTTAAAGATGGGGTTTGCTCAAAGGCTTGTGTAAACAGGTATGACTTAAGGCATGAGCAATAAAGATTACTTTACAGGAGGATGTAGCAAATTCCAGTGAAAAGATTCTGCTCCAATGTTTCTGAAGCAATTTAGTTTTTACGTCGTAGGAGTTGTGGGCAAACCAGCAATGAAGGGCCTCTGGGGATATGTAGGCTGGTAGACTAGGCATTAAGGAATTCAGAAAACATGCATCATTGTTGAACTTTTCATTAGTAAAGCGTTTAAAAGTAAAAGTATTTTCTTGGTATTCCATGAAGGGCATTGAAATCAGTTTGGCAATGACAAGATGGTTTCTTGGTAAAATGTCTTGCAGCGATATTTCAAAAGTTTCTAAAGCTCTTTTGAGTCTGACAAACTTTAACATTGAATTTAAAAAATCTAGCAATCAGGAGAGGAACGTTGAGCTTTTATTGTAAATCAGGTTTATGACTGCATCCGAAGAAGTCTGTTACTGTACAATACAGCGTGATGACAGTTAGCAAGCATGGCTAGTATGTCTGAATACACATTATCAAGCAGTATGTACTAAAAGTAAATAACTTGAAACCCTCAAGTTATTTATTTATTCATTCTTTCTCTGATTTATAACTTCACCATCATTAATATAAATATACACAATCCCAACAATTAGCTGTCTGTCCTTTTTTTATATAAAACAAACCTCGCTTATTTAAAAGAACACATGTACCCCCCAGAGTATGTTTATTTACTGAATAATATATAACGGGCCTTGATGGCTCAGTGATTCGGATGTTGGGCTATCACTCTGAAGGTTGTGGGTTTAAATCTCAGGTCCACTGCTATTACCATTGTGGGTCCTTGAGCAAGACATTCGTGTTCTGACCCCAACCAAGTTTGGATACTTGTAAGTCGCTTTGGATAAAAGCATCTCCTAATTGACCAAATGAAATGTAAATGTAATATACTTGTGTAAATTCACAATCCAGCATTGAGCAGAAAAGCAAAAGGAACTCAAGCGTAGTGGTTTAGAGAGACGTGGAGGTCTCTGCTATACAAATCCATAGCTCACCCAACTGTCCGAAAATACAGCAAAAGTTCATGGAGCACTCTGTGATGAACTCTGTTAATCCTGTTGGATATGCCAGTTCATTAATCCCAGCGCAAAAATAATCAAATCACAAACAGCATCGAAAGGACAAATAGAAGGTCCGCTGCCTTAATTTTAAAACCTTTTCTCCTCTCCACTTGTATGTAATTTGATTTTTTTTGATAAGATCTGGATATCGCAAGAAGGAAACAACAATTAAGTATAGTTTTGATCTTTAAAATGCATTATTATTTAAAGCTACACTATTTGGAAAGGAAAGAATATATTATAAAAATTATTCTAGACATTCAAAGGTAATGTGGCACCATTACAACAGGAAAGCAATATTTACAGGATGCTTTGTGTGAAACCAGGCAATAAATTTGCATCCGATGTAAATTTCAGCCAGGAAACCTCTTTTAGAGAAATGTTTCAACCAAAATTATATTTAAAAATTACATGTACAGTTGTCTGGCCGTTACTTGTTATCTATTTAAAGATGTTATGTGAGAAATGTCTTGTGGTTGCTGCTGTGAAGGTTTTTAAGGTTGTATTTGGGACAAAAGGTAGCAAAGTGATGTAAATATCAGAATTAAAATCAAATGGAATCACTGTAGCATTGCAAAAGAGTTGCATGCAAACCAGAGGTAGCAGGAATGTCCTCAGTGTGTGCCAAGTGTAACAGAAAGGCCAGTGCAGGCACCAGGAGGGAACAGTGTCAGGGATGCAAGTGATCTCTCCTACTTTGTTTATTGTATTGGAGTTCAGTGTCTGCACTCTCTGGTAGGCCGTTTTCCTACCAGAGCGTTTTGCACAATACAGTGATAGGAAAATTAGTTTGCTTTATCCAGGAATCAAACCCCAGACTTTCTTGCTGTAAGGCAAAAGTGCTAACTGCTGCGCCACCATGAAATAAAGATCTGTTCAAGTATTTTATTTGTCATCCATCCATCCATTATCTTCTGCTTTATCCTATATTAGGGTTGTGGGGGGAGGGGGATCCCCATTTCCATCCAGGGGAGAACGTTTCAGGCGCTGGGCAGATGCACCCAGGACAGGGCACCAATCTATTGCTGGTCACTCAGACACTCACAAATACACACTCTATATGGGGCAATTTTGGAGAACTCAATTGACCTTGATTCATGTTTTTTGGACTGCGGGAGGAACCTGTAGGAAACCCACACGGACATGGGGAGAACATGGAAACTCCACCCAGATGGGGATTCCAACCGGGAATCCCTAGCGCTGAGAGGAGAACGTGCTAACCACTAAGCCACCGTGCCGCCCCTCATTGGTTATATTTGTTATAAATTAAATAACATATGAAATATGTCTGTCAGCAGTGGATAGCACATTCAGTTCTAATAAATAATGGTTTTGGCTGAAATTTTTTGAATAAACGCGCCTGAGCTTCGGCAAAAATCCGATTTACGAGTCGCAGATGAGACAATTTTAACAAGGTTTTGACTTGATCCATGTTTTTGGACTGTGGGAGGAAACCGGAGAACCCGGAGGAAACCCACACGGACACGGGGAGAACATGGAAACTCCACCCAGATGGGGATTCAAACCGGGAATCCCTAGTGCTGAGAGGAGAACGTGCTGACCACTAAGCCACCGGGGCCCCCTTTTTGTTTGTCATTCCAACAATATTACATTTAGTCATTTAGCAGACGCCTTTATTCAAAGCAACTTCCAAATGAGAGAACAATACAAGTCAGTAGTTAAGGAAGAACCAGCTACACTGTACAATTTTGAAACCTGATTTTGCTGAATGCTACAGAGTGAGAATTAGTACGGAATCATCAGGCGACGATCATCACTAGAGCCAAGTGCACGAGATGGAGTGTATTGAAAAAATAGAGTGAATGTAAAGAGGGGCAGATCCAGAAATGGTCCTGCAGGCCTGAGTCAGTGGCTTGTACTGAATGCAAGCAGCTACAGGGAGCCAACGGAGAGAAATGAGTAGTGCAGTGACCTGTGTTCACTTGGGCTGGTTGAACACGAGTCGGGCTGCTGACAATATAACGTGTTGTACAGTATATAGTTGAACGAAACAACGTTCTCCAGTAACAAGGTGCTAGTCCTATGTTACTGTAAGCCTGTACTGTGTCTGATGGTCTGTGACGACGATAGCTTCCAGTCTTTTTTGTATAGCATTGAAGTGAATTGGATGTAACGAAACAGGAAATATTTCAAAATTTTCTAATTTTATCAGCACTTTGACAACCTCACAAAGCAGTGAAAAACTAACTTGCCCAGCTGGGAGCTGAGGATCCAGCAGAGGTTAACGTACAAGGCCAGGACCTTGTGAAAGTCCCGAAAACTATTCTGGATAGCCTGAAGAGAAGCTAAATAAATAGGAATGCGGTAGTCAAACAGCAGGACGCAGCATCGGTCTCACCCAGAAAAACTAAATGCAATGTAATGGAAATGCACTCTGTTCACATGCTGATGAATCGTCAAATAAAATCAATGTGGAAAATAACACGACCCACAGTTTGGGCTGTTGAAGCTTTTATAATAACCAGGGAACAGCTTGTTTCTCATGCCTTAACTTTTCGTTACAACTCTGGAGTAAAGATGCAACTGATGTGAATGTTAAACAGTTCAGTATGCTTGGTTTGACTGAGTGCATAATGTACGGTGGCGCATGGGTTAGCTCTTCTGCTTTACAGAAGGTAAGTTTGATTTCTGGATAGGTTGGACAAGGTCCTTTCCGTGTGGCGTTTGCGTGTGTTCACCGTGTCTGTGTGGGTGTTCTCTGGGAGCGCCATAGTCCAAGGACATGCTAGAAGGTGAAATGAAGATACGTGTGCGTCAGTGTGTAAAGATTGACCGTGTCTGTTCAGACAATGCAAAGTGCAACTGGCAGCAGCTTCATAGCTTGCGTGGGAGTGTTCAGCATAAATAAGTAAAAAAAAAAAAAACAATCTGACCCTTTATGTAAATAGCTTTTTTTTTTAAAGAATTTCATTTTTGAAGTACAAATTTGAAATGCATTTAACATGTTATTGATCAGATTAACATGTTAAGTCATTATCCATCCATTATCTGCATTATCCTCTATTAGGGTCGCGGGGGGTTCCCCCATGTCCATCCAGGGGAGAACGTTTCTGGCGCTGGGCAGTACACCCAGGACAGGGCGCCAATGTATCGCTGGGCATGTTAAGTAATTAAATACATTTAATTCTGCAGTTCAGCTAGATCTTCCTTACTGACTTGTGGTGTTCTCCCAACGTCTTGTAAGTCGCTTCTGCTAATTGACAAGTCTTCCCTCATTAACTTCTGCTTATTGCTATACTAGGGACTAGGGTCCAAGGGGAGGTTTGTCATGCCCATTCAAAGAAGAACGTTTGGGGTGCTGGGTACATACATCAGGACAGGATGCCAATCAATCACTAGGAAGACACTCACTTACAAAGACACACTATTTAGATTAAGCAATTAATGCACCCAATTGTACCTTGAATCCATGTTTTTGGACTGTGGGACGAACTCTGAGAAACCCTACGGAGACACAGTCAGAACAAGAATCTCTACCCAGATTAGGATTCCAAAGTGCTAACCACTAAGTGGCACAGCAGTTAGCGTTTGTGCCTTACAGCCAGAACGTCCTTAGTTTGAGTTCTAGGTGAAGTCTGCATGTTCTAAAGTTAAATAAATTTCAGTTTTATTTAGACAGCTTTAGTTCCAGTTGCTCCGTTGTGTTTTCCACTTCTGCAATTTCTCCCTGGGATCAAGTTTTCTGATTCTGAGTTGAAATGCCAGTCCCTGTTCAGTATATATGTGTTGTCAATCAGATTATACTGATAAATTATACTAAATCTATATATGTAAGATGGTCTTATATGTATATGGTCCTATGAGGGCCCTAACCATTAGAGAACCATTAGAGGGACAATATGGAGAAACACAGGGGCTATATCTGTATAGTAATTAAAAAAAATAACAAAATGTACAGTAAGTGTGGAAACAAATGGGTGTTCCTAATATAGTGGCTTGTGAGTGCATTAATCAGTTTCTTAAGCAGAAAGAGAAATACATTTTACACGTTCTACGTTGTCCTTTTTCTGGGCCGGTCTCAGTAAGAGTTTGCTATGCTTGCCTAAACTTCAACTTAAATGTTATTCTTTAAACCAGTGATATGATTAATGAGAAGCTCTGCCAATCTAGTTTAAAAAGTGCAGAGTCATCGTTCCTAGAGCCCATGCTATCACCTGTTTGGACTTCTATGTTCCATGTAATCATAGGTTGTCCTCCTCATTATCATGCATTATCACACTGTACGCAGGCAGCTACATGGGGGAAAGCAGGCGCAGTGTTTTTACTCGCCCAGCTGCGCCGAGGGGAGTCTGTAATAAAACGAGTGAGAAACTGAAAGGAAGAGCGAGAACCCCGTGGAGCAAATGTATGATAAAAAAGCAGACTGGCACAGTTACGTGTACCCTGTGAACTCTCTTCTAGTTAACGAGAAACCATTTTTACAAAACAGTAAGCTACTTTGGCGAAGTTCCCCTTTTTCTTGTTTGTTCACGCTGCTTTCGGTTGTTCAGTGTGTTTGTGACTGATGGTGGAACTAAGCAGAGGGTTTGTGACTTAGCAGCGCTTTTTGCAGGTTTGCAGGGCACTCGAGCAAGAAGCTTTCACACAGCTGCACACTAGTTTAGGGGAGGACAAGGTCTTGTGCCTGATTCACTCTTTACACACAGCTTGTTTGTTCCGTATTCTCTTTGTATGAAAGGTTTAATTAAATTTGCACTGGAGTCCTTGCTTAGTTTGTGATTTTAACATTTTATATTACTGTATTAAATGGCTTTTTTCTTTTCTTGGTGGCATCAAAAATATTTCAGTCTTTTTTTTCTCAACATGCAAAATGCAGCCCCATCACAAGCTGTGTTGTGGTTTTACACTGAATTTTAACCTTCTCTCGCTGAATTGCATCTTGTTCTATGTGAAATGTTTTATGTGACCCACATGCACATACATTGAATGCAACGTTGTCAATCTTGTAAGTAGATTGTCAACGTTTTGTGTATCTTCCTCTCATGATACACACGCGAACATAAAGACAAAATTATTGAGGCACACATCTGTATTAATTTGATAAAACAGTTTGGAGAATTCTCTTTTATGTTCCCACACAAAGCAGTGTCAGTACACAAATGCACGACCGTGTACGCTTGGGATGAAAGAACCTGACTGACCCACATAAGTCCCTGACCTCAAACCTTTTAAACAACTTTAGAAATGAGCTAGAACAGATATTGTGATGCAAGTCGCTCTCTGACATCATAAATGTTTTTTTCTAAATGAATTTCCATGGTTTCTCAAGATTTCGTAGAAAGCTTTTCCGGACGTGTGGAAGCTATTATAACTACCCAGTCATGTCGTTTCTGGACAAGTCATGCACATTCACTTACATACTGATTGATACATACATGCATCTCTTTAAGTGCTAATGATTAGTGAGTATGTTTGGAAATTGAGTCTGAAAAGAATACATGGTCAAACAGTATTTAGGTTTGGAATAGGATGCTGAACAAATTTAAACCGTTATCTACCGAATATGCTGCCAAAGCATTGCCCCAAGAGGTGGCAGGATTACAAAGGACACACAAGGACACACTGTTTTGTGCGTTTTAGCATATTTGGGCTTTAAAGCTTGTGCATCTCATTTAAATAAATACTGTTCTGTTAAAATCTCACTTGCTTGTAACTTCCCAGTTTTAAAACTGTTTAATATAGACTACCGCTCATTATAGACGATGGTGTTTTAGTGCAGATATGCAGATGCATGCAAAAGTTCAGGTCCTTCTGGTGAAATAAAAATATGTTGAGAGGGTCAACACAAATTATACTTATAAATGTATTCACTGAATGTAACAATTTAAATATAATTTCAGAAACTGTATTAAGTGTGTATTTTAGTCTGCAGACATCGAAACAAAACCTTAAGATGGCCTGCAAGAAATCCATTTTTACACTGAAAGACAATGCCTTTTTAGCATGTAAGCCAACAGTCAATTATTGACAGAGAAATAACTATAATAAATCCATTATCATAACTTCGCCAGCCATAAATGACGCCAGGGTTAATGTGATGTTAAATGTTAACATTTAAATTCCATTCAGCAACATTAGAATATGTTTCTGGTTCGCAGATTTTTATAATGTTTGCTATAAAGGATGCTTTATTATCACTTAGGAAATAATTTATCGAAACATTAAGTTTCATTAAGTAACATTAAGTCTTTTAGTCTTTTTTTTTTTTTAAGATTAGAAGTATAATTTTAGTGGCTCTTTTTAGAACTGGTTTTAGGCGATGCAGTAATGTAGGCAGTTAACCCTACTGCATTTTTGCAAAATGGGGAAGGAAACTTGAGTCCCCAATATAAACCCATGTAGACACAGGGCTGACATGCAGACCCCATACAGAAATGCTCTGTGTTCGTCCCAACTGAGAATCAGCTGCTGTGCCATGCTCCTGCCCTACATCTAATCCAAATTCATTTTGCCCAAAATTGCAGGGGTGCTGTATTATGACTGACCCTACTCGACCCTAACGGTCAAGCCAGGATACTTGCAAGTTGCTTTGAATGAAAGCATCTGCAAAATGGCATGTTGGCATGTTTTTAAAACAATGATGTGATGAAAGATTCATATGAATGCTCTAAAATCCAAAAACTTGAAGCGCGTTAGATGTTAAGCATTTACTTAATTTATTTAAAGTTCTTATGACCACTAATGACCAGTCCTAAAGTTCCAGGGCTGTTTAAAGAGAAAAAAAGCACTTGAAATGTTTTCTTATAAGGATGCATGTACACGCATGCAAAAACTGTATTAGTACAGAGGAATTTATCCTCCACATTTAACTCCTCCGTGAAGTAAGCACACGTGTTCTAATTGGTGGGCAGCCCTGTGTATGGTGCCCGGGGAGCAATTGGCACACATGCTTAGAGTGGTGGGCAGCCCTGTGTACAGTGCCTGGAGTGCAAGGGCATTTCAGCCATAGTAATTGGTGGGACCTGGAATCGAACCAGGGACCTTCAGGTTGCAAGGTTGAATTCTTAACCACATATCTACAACTGCCCCAAAGAGATTCTTAACCACAATGCTACCAAAACTAAAGTTCACCCACTTTCAAAAAAAAATCTAGCAAATCCATAGTTGGCAGAATACACAGAGAGGGAGCGATAAAGAGAGATATATTCTGCTTTAGGAACAATTTTTCTTGTTCCGTTTGCCTGCAGAAGTAAAAATAAGCTCTTCTATTTCTAGTTTCAGTTTTATCTACTCTTATCTGGATCATATTTATTTGTGGTGTTTTAGTGTACCTGCATCTCTTATTGTGTCTTTGGGTTAGTTTAAGGTTAGTGTGGTAAATGTGCACCTAATTCGATTCAGGTTGGAACTTATTCACATGCTTGCCACTTTATTAGGTACAACACTTTGAAATGAGCATGTCATGTTTTCTGTTATGCCTTGGTCTTATCCGAGCACTAAACAAAATGCGGTACATGAGCACCCAGGCTCCTGTGGGTGGTGTGACATTTTTGTTTTTTAACTTCAGCTGCCCCATGCTTTTTTTTTTTTTTTTTTTTTTTTTTTTTTTAAATACTATCCTAAACTTCTGTGTGGTATCATACTTACAGGAATAGCTTGCAAATGTGGCAGTTTTATTTGCATGACTTCCCAGCAAATCTCGTGACTTAACAGCTGCATTCATCTTGCTGCATTGGAAGCCAATTAATGGCATGTAACGGTGCTCTATGGCTTTTTCCATAGGGGACAGTGCAGAGGAAGCTGTGAATCTCGTGTTGCATCTCTGGCAGTCTCTGAGAATTCTGCCGGCTCAGTTAACCTCTTTGAACCTGTGTTCTACTGGTACTCATTGTTGCATGTTTCACAAGGATCAAGGCTAGGCTTTGTTCTTCTTTCACACATTTGTTCTTTCTTGTAGCCCTCTATCTAAAAAAAAAAAAAAAGATTTTCACAGTATGCCCACACAGTGATCTATATTAATAATTTTAAAGTGTTCCTTCTCTTTCTGTGAACACTTAAGGTCACAGACTTACCGAGAAGTTCTTTCACATATTTTACTAATAACCAAGAATATATGTTGCTTGCACTGTGTATAATTCCAAGTGGCCTGTATGCAAATTTGGTAGACTGAAGGAAAGATGAATTTGAAATGTACTTGCTAACCCATCAGGAGAAGTGATGTATGCGAAGTTAATATAAACGTATTACATAATATGGTATGGATGAACATTTACCCCATTTATATAATTACATCTAAAACATCAAATAGCATATGGACACAATGTCAAATAACATTGCTGTGCTCCCCCCCCAAACTGCATGTGTGATGCTTTTCTCATGCAGTTCTTCTGAGAGACCAAGTAACTCCATTTTCTGTCCTTTTTAAATCAGATTTATCTCTTCTATATGTGGTCCAAGTTCCATTTGCATATCCAATTTGTGGTCATGTGAGCTGAATGAGAATATGAAAACATTTACAATTTCTGTCAATGCACATGCACATAATTCTGTTTTATTTATTTATTTTTACTGCCAGTACGGTACTCTGAAGAATTAATAGCTTGTATTTACTCACATCTCTGTGCAGCAAAAGCAACTGTTTGACTTTCTCAGATTCTGAACCTGATCGTGTTCAGCTACCAAATTGTTCACTGTCCTTCATGGCAAAATGTGCTGCATAAAAGATTGAGATGGAATGGCTCAAGTTGGCCATAAAGTGCCATTTTGTTTTCGGTGGCTGTTGCCTTGTATTTAAATATATCATTATGCACACATGGTGATGTGAAGGACAGATGCATGACAATCAATGTCCAATAAATCAATATATAATGTAAATGAACCTGAAGGTCCCTGGTTTGATTACCAGTCCATGGGAAGTACCATGGCAAGGTACCTAAACCCAGTTGCTCCCTGGGCGGCTTATTCAAGGGTGCCCAGTGCTCCAGACATTATTATTATTATTATTACTGCACTTTCCGTATGGGTTAAATGTGGATGACTAATTCCTTCATGTGTAAGCAGAGCACATTTACATTTACTTTTAGTCATTTAGCAGACGCTTTTATCCAAAGCGACTTACAAATGAGAACACCACAAGTCAGAAGCCATGGAGAAAACCAACTATACTGTAAATTCATCAAACCTGATTGTTATTCGATGCTGCGTGTCCCCCCCCCCCCCCCTTTTATTTATTTATTTTTCTACAACAGGTATTTGTTAAAGAGATGCGTCTTAAGTAGTTTCTTAAAACTGTTTAGTGCTTCTGCCTTACGGACAGAGTAGGCAAAATGGATCACTTGTACTTTATACTATAAAGTTAAATTAAGCCCTACAAGTGAATGCAGATGTTTATGCCACACAGCTGTAACGACTCTAAAATACAGATCAGTTAAAACCTGCAAATGTGAAAAACACAAACTCAAGCAGCACTATGGTGTCTGATCCATTTGTACTGGCACAACACTCTGACACCACCATCACATCAGCTAAGAATGATCCGCCACCCAAATAATACATGCTCTATAAAGTTCAGTGGGAGTCTTGACAATTAACAAAGTAAAGGGGATTTAGTACGTACTGAAACAGATAGACTATAAATGTCTGTAACTGTGAAATTGAGAAGTACATTTATATGATGGATAAAGCTGATAAAATGTACAATAGCTTTAAAAACTAGGAAGTTTATCTAATATTGTGACTGGTATGTTGATTGTTATTGAACCCTGTTAAAACACCATGTGGAACAAATGTAACAAAATGTTTTTCGCAAATCTTTAACGCCGCTTCCCTGTTCCTCTTCTCTTGCCAGTGTTTCCGTGCAGATTTGAGCCGCACATTTATGGCGTTTGTGAGTGGAGACTTCTGCCATGCTCAGCACCTCACCTGTGTGAACAAGTGAATCATCAGCCCCCCACGGGACTACGCTACCCAGAAACCCCCCTGACAGCCAGCTCTGGGCCTAGTCTGTCTCTCTCTCAAATCCCCCTGGGATTACGCGTAGTCCTCAGCCCGAGCGTAAACAAGTACTCTGTCCTTCCCTTGCTGCTTATTTTTTTTGCCTCGACAGTCATCCCGATACACCTCTCCTGAATGGGGTAATCTGCAACTGTCTCATTGGATGACTAAAAGCTAGTCTCCCTGTTTTCATTTTTTATTTTATTTTTTACCTTTTACACTCATCCCATTTTGTACATCCTTTGAGCACTGTGGACTTGATCACCTTCCATTTTTTTTTATTTATTTTTTTGTTTCTTATTGTTTACCGCTTCCTGTAGTCCAGTGACCTCCATCTCACTCGCTCGTCTTTTTATTTATCCTCCTTTACTAGAAGTCCTTGCTGAATCTGAGCCAAAGTGTTTTTTAAGGAACAGCAATCATATTTTTTTTACTGTTTTAAAGCCGTCTTGCCAAAATGAACCGCCCTGCCGCTGTTGAAATTAGCTATGAGTGCATGAGGTTTCTCATTACGCACAACCCCACCAACTCTACCCTCAAGAAGTTCACAGAGGTAAGTGTGAGGAACTTTTATTCTGGTTTAGAAAGACTGAAGGTGCCACGTGTCTGTCTAACCCTTTCTATTGTAACTGTTTTCATCAAGGAGCTGAAGAAATGTGAGGTAAACACACTGGTCCGTGTGTGTGAGGCCACTTATGACAAAGCTCCTGTAGAGAGGGAGGGCATCCAAGTCTTGGTAAGTAATGTTAAGTCTGTGATTGTGTTTTTTAACCCAAACTTATTTTTAATCTCATTTTAGGTAGTGCTCTATTTATATTACAATAAAAGAACTCAACTCTAAAACCCTCAACCAAAGTGCAGCACCTTCTCGAACAGCTGTCACTGTTTCCTCCTGCAGTGCACTGGTCTGTTCAAAAATGACACCAAGACGAACAAGGGATGCATACTGTTTACTAATCTACAGCTGCCTCACAATATTCCCCCTGAGGGCATTTGTTTGCAGTTGGAGCAGAAAGACACTTTAAATAACCTAATGTTTGATTAGCCACATCCATCTGAATACAATTTCTCTGAAATCTTAAATGCTTAAATGTGAGGACAATGCAGAAATAGTGTTTCCTTCCATCATGGCACCCTGAGAGACATCTCCAACCCCCAGCCATCTCTGAAAATAGCATTATTTTTATCTTTTTATTTTCATATTCATAGATTTTTAAGCCTCTTATTTATTTAGTGTCATGTTTGGCGATAAAGCCTGTCCTTTCGCTTTTCGGGTAGAAGCCTATAGAAATATTCCGAACAGGTCCACAGTCTATAAACAACTTCAGAAACTATAGTATCGTCCAATTTAAAGGGATAAAGTAAATTATATTTAACAAAATATATTTGGGCCTACACATGGAGGACTCTTAACCCATCCGCGCAGTGAAACGTACACAAACTGGTCAAGTGAGCACCCATGCCTGGAGAGGTGGGTAGCCTTGTATACGGTGCCAGGGGAGTAATAGGTCTTTGGTGCCTTTCTCAAGGGCACTTAAGCCATGGTACTTGGCGGGACCTGGAATCAAACCGGGGACCTTTAGGTCACAAGGCTGGTTCCTTAACCACAAGCTTAGAACTGCCACAATTTATCTACTAGCTTGTGTTTAAACCGTGGGCAAAAGCCCTAACTGGTTCCTAACACAGATCTCCAGCAAGAGATCTGATATATGGGTTTTTAAATAAAAGTATCTGATATAAAAGTTTTTTGACCTCATACATTACTTCCACAGAAAGTTTCATGACCTCTAATTGCAAGTTTGTACTTCTTTTCCGGCTTTAACACTTTTTTTCTATTTATTTTGTAAAGGCAGGTGACTTTCCTAGTTAACTACGTTTGTTTATAAATGCTTTTGGAAGCTTAATTTGGTTAAAAATGGAATTTATAAAATTTTACAGTGCATATATTTGTGAAATAAATTTACAAAATATAGTGCAAGAAGGGGTGGCTTAGTGGTTGGGTTGAGAATTGGATTCTCAAAAAATTGCCCCATATAGAGTGTGTCTGTGTGAGTGAGTGTGTGCCCAGCGATGGATTGGCGCCCTGTCCTGGGTGTATCTGCCCAGCGCCCGAGACGCTCTTCCCTGGATGGGCATGGGGAACCCCACCACGACCCTAATAGAGGATAAAGCGGGAGATAATGAATGAATGAATAGTGCAAGAAGGGTTTGCGTGAGAACAATGTGTAGAGAATTACCAGATTGGGTCAAAATAATAAAATGTAGGAGAATTTTGGTCTGGGGATATTTGACAGCTTTGAATTTGGACACCTGTGTTCAACTGAATGCACCTTGATGGAAAAGTGCTACTATGTCCATAGACACACGTTGTTCTTTTGGTTTGGAAACGTTTATATTGTGGCAGGATAACAACCTGAAGGCTTAAGGCACTGCAGAAATTACCAAATAAGAACAAGGTGTGTTGACACTTTGCACACACACACACACACACACACACACCTGACCGTAAGACAAGTAAACATTTATGAAAAACTAGTGGAATGGAAAAAGGCAAGCATTCAGGGATGGTACAGCACACTGAAATATTCTTAGAACATGCTGCTGTCAGACCTCGTGGCCAGCATTCCTTCAGACATAAGAGCTCATTGCACATCACTTTTTTAAATCTCGGGCATTCTAATAAGTAGGGGTTTTAAATGAATTCTTATAGCAAGGTCCTATTTGTGTGAAGCTTACATTTTCACCTCCACAAATGGGTTTATCACACTGACATAGAAGGCAAAAGAATGAGGCAATTGTGTTTGTATGTCTGTTTTGTAATAATCTAGGAACATTTCAACCTAAAATTGGGTTAGACTCCAGTAGCCCTACAACTATATAATGTGTGTGATGTGTAGATTAAAAAACATCTGAAAATGCTAGAGCTGAATTTCTCAAGTCGTGACCCACTTTTTAGAGAATGAGAACCAAATAGATTTGTTTTGAAAAACTAGCCTTCAAAAAACACATTTAAACATACTTATGCATCTGTATCGTTCACCACTGCCTGGTCATTTAGAATCTTCAAGGAACAACTCAAAACGCATCTCTTCCACAAACACATGAATTAAAAATAAATAAATACAAAATAATAGGCCAGATCGGATAATAATGAATGAACAAAAACCCACATTTGAAATACTCCATGTTATATTTGCGTTTCCGCAACCGGAAAACGAATAGTAGTTTACCATGGCAATGAGAATGATGCATCTGTTGCGTACCTCTCTTTGTTTCTCTCTTTTTTTTTTTTTTTTTTTTATTGTATTTTTTTTATATTATTAACTAGCACAAAATCTGATGAGAAATAATTATTATTATTAATATTATTATTATTATTGGCGACACGGTGGCTTAGTGGTTAGCACATTCGCCTCTCAGCGCCAGGGATTCCCGGTTCGAATCCCCATCTGGGTGGAGTTTCCATGTTCTCCCCGTGTCTGCGTGGGTTTCCTCCGGTTCTCAGGTTTCCTCCCACAGTCCAAAAACATGGATCAAGTCAATTGAGTTCTCCAAATTACCCCATGTAGAGTGTGTTTGTGTGAGTGAGTGTGTGCCCAGCGATAGGTTGGCGCCCTGTCCTGGGTGTATCTGCCCAACGCCCGAAACGTTCTCCCCTGGATGGGCATGGGGAAACCCCAAGATAATGAATGAATGAATGAATGAATGAATGAATGAATTATTATTATTATTATTATTATTATTTATTAAAAATATATATATATATATATTTTTTTTTTTTTTTTTTTACAACGTACCCATGTCTCGATTTTGGGTGTGGCCCATTATTGATGATGACATTATTAGCAGTATAAGTTATAGAACTTTTACTAATCTTTGTCTAGAGAATTTTAAGTTATAGGTGTTGTACTACACTGTATGTGATTTATTAATAATATACCATTACATGGCACTATAGTACAATGTAGTACAAAGTAGTTCTCCTTTGGTGCAGTGATGATGGATGAAAAGTACTGCCTGGACAGTAGATTAACATTAGACGAGTTCACAAACAGTAAATACACATGAATGTGTGAATGAATGAAGCCATATTAAAGTGAGTCTGCAGTATGAGGTTAAATGGCAGCTTTTCATGCAGGTTTGTTTTAAATGTGTGAACATTCAGGTGATGTTGAGCTGATCATACTGGTTTTTATCCATACTGGTGTTGGATTTAAGTCATATTCTTGTTTTTGCCACCTGAACCATTTTCTAGGAATTCTCAGACGAGATGGTTGTGTGCACACTGACTCCTTTGATGGAATAGGAGGAAAGCACAGTGAAATCACTCTCATGTTGGGAGAGGAATATGTGTGACAGTATACTTGCGAGGCTGGTATGAGGGTGCCGAGAGAACAGATCAAAGGCTGGTGTAAAGTAGAGTGAAAACCTGTTTTAGCTGGTCTGAGCAAAAACTCCAGGTCAGCGGGAGCATTGCAGCTCAAACAACTACATAGACAGCAGGTTGCTGGCCAATTTCTCCTTCTCCTTCCTGCTTTTTTTCCCTTACTCATCGTGGGGTTAATTGATTTCCCTGCTAAGCCATGTTTTAACAAGGAATTTGCCAACAGAAAACCAACAACTCTGTCTTTTGCATGAACTTGATACATCTCTCCTCAGAGCCCCTCTGTCTCCTTTCCCTTTCCTTCTCACTGCCTTGTGACTCCATGCAATCTCCTCTGCTAATCCTACCCTTATTGCCCCTCCTTGTTGATCTCATCTTTTCAGCGTTGTTATCGTATGATCTCTGCACTTTTCACTGTCTTTGTTTTGAGAAATCTTTCCGACATTTTGTCATTTGGTGCTCTTCTGGCCCACGGCTCACAGATTGCTGCTGCAAGCCTAGGGTTCTGTAATCTTGCTTGTGAGAAGGTTCTATACAAACTCCGTGCTAGAAAAGGCCTTGATCTACAATCACTCAAGAAAAAAAGAAACCCCCAGGTCATACCTACCCATATTATTTAGAAAACTTTAACTGAAAGACATAAATGTGATATGATTCCGCGTTTTGTTTAATATTTGAAGATGTAAATTGTTGGGTGTTTTGCTCTTATACATGCAATTGCTGGTAACATTTAGAACTCTATGTATATATTTATGGTGTTCCATTTTACACCCCATCCTGTCACTGTTCTAAAAAGTTTTTTTTTTTTTTTATAAGATTTGGAATTCTTAAATGAAGCCTGGCTTACTCTTTCCATTCTGGTTCATTCCAAAGGTGTTTGGTGGCAGTTAAGTCCAAGCTCTGTCCACCCCAGTCAAATACACAACTACTACATACACACACCTTGCCCAGCATTGCCTTTTATAGCTTTTGCTCTGTGCACTGGAACAGAGTCTAACTGACACAGAAAAGGGCCTTCCACAAACTGTTCCCACAAAGTGGAAAAAAAAAAAAAAAAAAAAAAAGATTTAATAAAACACCTGAAGTCAGTTATTAATGTGTCCCAATACTTTTGTCCATATGTGGTATTTTAATCTTAAAAGCAGTACTTGCATCAGTAAAAAAAAAAAAAACACAGACTGTATAATGTCAACAACAGATTAGATCTTAATAAGACTGAAACACTACTCTCATTCCTATCAATAACAGGATTAAATCTACATGTGACCTTTCTTTATACCTGCCTCCTAAACTTCTTTGCTTATGAGCCATCTGTTATATACTGCAAAAAAAAAAAAAACATCGCTGGACACTCACTCACTTGTACCAAAGCACACACTATATAAGGGTAATATTGAGCAGCCAATTCACCTTTAAATCCATGTTTTTGGATTGTGGGAGGAAACCAGAAAACTCACGAAGACATGAAGAAAACATGGTGCTGTGTTGGGAGGTGGATGTGCTAACCACCAAGCCACCATACCACCCCATTTTAAATCATTTGTTGTGTATTAACCTTTTAGATGGACTATCTAAATATTAACAAATTTAAAGTCCTTATTTAATTGCATCTCATGAGTAATTGACTATAAATGAACTCTTTAGTTTACCGTTCTTATCAAATTAATTTGTGTTTATTACTGTTTATCTTTTGTAAATGCACAGGATTGGCCCTTTGATGATGGTGCTCCACCCCCCACTCAGATTGTTGATGATTGGCTAAACTTGGTGAAGACCAAGTTCCGTGATGAACCAGGTTGCTGCATTGCTGTACACTGTGTGGCAGGTTTGGGCCGGTACGTAACATTCTTTGTTCTCATAATGTCTTGGTGTCTTAAAGCTAACTTTACTATAATAACTATTGTTTTTTTTTTTAAGACTAGTTGGTTTCCTCATGTTTGTGCATGTAATTTACCACGGCTTGTTCCTTTTCTATACATCTGTTAGTAAACATGTAGAGTATATGCAGATTTTTAATAAAGCCTCACTGGATGGGGTGGGTGGTGGCGTAACTGCTGTAGTTTCACATCCCAGATGTTTCCATCTGGTGTAACCCTTTTGTTTTTCATCTCGGAGCTTAACAATGCAATCAAGTAAAATCTGGATTTGGGAATCAGTAATTCACACTGGCTGCAAATTAATGTAAAATAATGTTTGTCCTAATGTGTATCCTAAATTATTGGACAGTCTTCGATATGTGTTCTGTATTATAATAAAATGTAATTATATTTAATGTAAACACAGACTGCAAACATAAGACACTGAATCCATCTTTACATTAAGTACAACAAATAAAACTTTTGACATGATGTAAATTTCCAAACCTTATTTAATTGGTCATAATCATCTGGGTATGTTTATCTTTATATGCTACTTGATAAAACAATAAAGTCTTTTCCCCCTTTATATGGTATAACTGAAGTCATAAAAACTTTCATCATCTTGCAGTGATTAAACATGATTATAAAACGGGTAGTTTCAGTCCTTAAATCTGATTGGCTGAGCCGTTTGTCCAGCTGTAACATTATTAACAATAATGCACGCCTCTGAGCACTTTACATTTGTCAATGCATGATATACAAAACATTTTTTCATAAACTCCGTTCTGTAATTTAGCCACTTGATGGTAGTATTTCATTGTTAGAGGAAACTGGTTCTCAGCAATCAGCGTAAAGCGTTAAAAATGGTATTAGATTATGTCATGGAAGACGTGTTTGTAACTGTTTATCAGAGGTTTTTTCAGGCACAACACGTAGCAGCGTACAGTTACACCGCTTTCCTGTGACTTATTCACATTAATAAGTCCTTACCACCTCAAGTGTCTTCTAGCCTTATTACAACCAAAGGATATTTACAGAACTGTTCTTTTCATTAATTTATTCATTATCATCCGCTTTATCCTCTATTAGGGTCGCGGTGGGGTTCCCCATGCCCATCCAGGGGAGAACGTCTTGGGCGCTGGGCAGATAGACCCAGGACAGGGCGCCAATCCATCGCTGGGCACACACTCACTCACACAAACACACTCTATATGGGGCAATTTGGAGAACTCAATTGACTTGATCCATGTTTTTGGACTGTGGGAGGAAACCGGAGAACCCGGAGGAAACCCACGCGGACACGGGGAGAACATGGAAACTCCACCCAGATGGGGATTCGAACCGGGAATCCCTAGCGCTGAGAGGCGAACGTGCTAAGCCACCGTGCCGCCCTTGGAGAATACAATTGACCTTAATCCATGTTTTTGGACTGTGAGAGGAAACCGGAGAACCCGGAGGAAACCCACGGGGAGAACATGGAAACTCCACCCAGATGGGTATTCGAACCGGGAATCCCTAGCGCTGAGAGGCGAACGTGCTAACCACTAAGCCACCGTGCCGCCCTGAACTGTTCTTGTTTTTCTCTTTTTCCTCTAGAGCACCTGTACTGGTTGCCTTGGCTTTAATTGAGAGTGGGATGAAGTATGAAGACGCAGTGCAGTTTATAAGGCTGTACGTATTCCTTATGCATGTCCTCACATACAGCTCATCTCCGTGTCATATTTCACGCTGTCCTCTGTTTTCAGAAAGAGACGTGGAGCCTTCAACTCCAAACAGCTCCTTTACCTTGAAAAGTACAGACCTAAGATGCGACTGCGCTTCAAGGATCCCAACGGTCCCAACTGCTGCATCCAGTAAAATTGCTAGTTGTTCACAACTAGTGGAAAATCCAACTAAGGGAGAAAGTACAAGCTGTGGGTAATTAATGTTGACGATTTAAATTCATGGCTAATCAGTCACAGAGCTGTAACAAATGAAATCTGATCTGTGAATTCACCAGCTGTATGAATGAGCAAGGTTAAAGCACAGGGATAAGGCTGCCCTCCTGGCTATCAGTGTACCAGTCACAGCTACAACACACCGACGTCCCTTCTGATTTCTTATTGTCCGATCATGGGGAAGCGATTTATTTTCCATCATTCTAAAATAAAATGATTTTAACCATTCTGAAAACTATTGTACAATTGTGTAATGTTGGATGTGACTCGAATGGATTGGACAATGAAACACCACCGTATGTGTGACTTTTAAAAGAAAATTGGCCGAGTCTTGGTTTATTAAAAAAAATCTTTTAATCCTGCCGTAAAAGGACCGCAGTCGTCTTTTCAAATGCAGGTTTTTCTCCCTTTTTCAAAGTCAGCTTTAATTTGGAGTCAGTCTGGGTTTTTAAATATCATCTAAATTGGTTCCCTATAATTAGCAGGTCGGGATTACAGACACTTTTTTTTTATTGTGGTTTTAGAGCCATGTTATTTTCACTTTTATTTTCTGAATCTCTGGGGAGTGCAATATTCAGTCCTTAGGTTTTTCTTCATATTTTCACAAAGTAAGCATCATGAAGACCGACCGTCCAATAAATAAATATTATATACACACACTTGCGCACACGCACACAGAAATGCGTAGTTCTTCTAGGTACTATTTACAAAAGGTTTCTCGGTTGTGAGTCAGCAAAAGGCGTTTACTGGCCAGACAGTCAGTACAGTATACCTGTTATTTGCTGTGACCCCATTGTTCTGCTTATGGGCACATTCAAGGAAATGATCACATGGGAAAACTGATTCTTTTATTTTTTACTTCTCGTTGCCCACATTTTGGAAATATCCCCATCTTGTTTATAAAAAGAATAAACACATTGATATTAAATCTCTCGTGGCCTTTGTGTTTCTCTTCAGTTCATGTATTATTCTCTAGAATGGCTGATTCCAATTTAATAAGATGGATCCATTCATACATACGTTTTTTCGACTCACTTGCCCCAATCAGAGTAGCAAGTGGTTTCTGGTGCCTGTTGGAGCCTGTTTCAGTCGGGAAACACCCAGGTCACCCAGTCTTTAGCCGTGGATTTAAAGAGACTCGCAATCTATCTGAAAAATAAATCTATTCCTCCTTTCTTCTTCTAGAATGATCATCCGAATTGCTTTACAATAGTGTTACTCACTGCTTTACTGTCCCGACCTTAGTCTAATTACTTAAATGTTTTTCTGAAGCATTTTTTTTTTGGGGGTGGGGGGCGTCCTGAAATCCGATAATACAGTGACACTGGAGAGAATGTTTAAACTTTTTAAGTTTTACTTTGGCAAAATCTTAAAGACCATTTCACAAAAATGTAGAACTTGTACTCAGTAGTGCTAAATTGGACACAAAAGCTGATGTGGGGGTGATGTGATGCCTATAAACCAAAGTAACTTTCATTCATTCATTATCTCCCGCTTTATCCTCTATTAGGGTCGCGGTGGGGTTCCCCATGCCCATTTAAGGGAGAACGTCTCGGGCGCTGGGCAGATAGACCCAGGACAGGGCGCCAATCTATCGCTGGGCACACACTCACTCACACAGACACACTATATGGGGCAATTTTGAGAATTCAATTGACTTGATCCATGTTTTTGGACTGTGGGAGGAACCCGGAGGAAACCCACACAGACACGGGGAGAACATGGAAACTCCACCCAGATGGGGATTCGAACCGGGAATCCTAGCACTGAGAGGCGAACGTGCTAACCACTAAGTCCACCGTGCCACCCACAAAGTAACTTGTGCATCATTATTCTCTAGAATATTTGTAGTGTTTATTAGCTATAATGTAGATATAACTAACACTTTATTCAAGGTCATTTTAAAGTAAAAAGGGGAGAACCATCCACTTCGAGAGGCTTTACAACCATGACCAATATACAGTGTGGTTTAATATACAGTAAAATGTGTTAATTTGCTGCCATCTTGTGGCCAGAGTTAAATCGTGCCTCGTGCAAAAACTTCAGCTGATGTGCCTTCTATAAAAACCATTCACAAAATAAATTATTCAGACTAATACCCAGCTGTCATACTATTTATAACAGAGTATGGATCTATTTTCAATACTAAAAGTCCTAGTTAAATAATAACTTTGTCAAAGGACAGTTTTAAGTTGTATGCACTTTTTTCATTTGAAAATATAACGACACATATGTTTTTAAAAAACAAAGGTTATTTGTTTTGTAAAATGACGTTGTAAGATCATACACATCAGCATATCAATACATATCAAACTTTTTTTTTTTTTTATAGAATACTGAGAATATATAAAATTGCAATATATATTTCTTTCAGTAAAAACAATTCTGTGAAATTACCCTGAAATTCTTTATAGTCTTTTTTTATTATTATTATTATTCTGTTTGTATATTTTTACAGAAAATTATCTTGAGTTTCTTCAGAAAACTCAGTTGTGGGTGTGATAGCAGAGTGGGTAAGCTTTTGGGCTGTCCATCTGAAGATTGTGGGTTCCAATCCTAGGTTCAAAGTCCTTGTGCAAGACCCTTAACTTGGCTGCGGTATCATCGCTACCTCTGTTCTAAGCCCCAGACCTAAGTCGCTTTGGATAAAATTCATTCATTCATTCATTCATTATCTCCCGCTTTATCCTCTATTAGGGTCGCGGTGGGGTTCCCCATGCCCATCCAGGGGAGAACATCTCGGGCGCTGGGCAGATAGACCCAGGACAGGGCACACACTCACTTACACAGACACACTCTATATGGGGCAATTTTGAGAATTCAATTGACTTGATCCATGTTTTTGGACTGTGGGAGGAAACCGGGAGAACCCGGAGGAAACCCACGCAGACACGGGGAGAATATGGAAACTCCACCCAGATGGGGATTCGAACCGGGAATGGATAAAAGTACCTGCTAAATTCCCAGATAAGAATGAAAGAAGGAAGACATGCAAACTCTACACTGAAGTGACCTTGTCCACCATGGCAACGTACTGAAGCTATTGAGAGCTACTGTTCCTCCCTTCAGTATAAAAGTAAATCTTGGGCAGTTTTCCTTTTTTTCAAACAAGCACAGACCAGTCAACTGAGATCTTACAATGGTTTACTTATTCAAAGCATCACTGTTATGGCAACAGTTGCCATTGTTATGATCTAATCGACAAAGGCAAAGCTGCTTTTTTGAATACGATAAAAAAGAGATTGTCAAGTTTTGTAAACTAACAGATATGTCAGAAGGTCCATCAGCATGCACCTTTAGTGCATTAAAAATACTTTAATTCATTCAATTAAACATTGCTATTTAATATTTAGACTGAAATCATTAATTTTGATTTTGTGCTCAGCATCAGATCAAATAAATATTAATCAAACATCTTAAAACAGCAAAATAAGCAGACCGTTCCAGTTTTTTAAAGACTTTTCTCTGAATGCTCATATTCTACAACACAAAACATTTAAGATAACATCTAAAAACCCTTTCCAACTAAATACACCTGCTTCAGGCCAAATTTTATTGTTGCCTTCATTTTTAATGTGAAAGCATTATTTCATGGTATATTTTGTAATTATAGTAAGATGTGCCTGATATACGGTGTCTTAGTGGTCAGCACGTTTGCCTCTCAGCACTAGGGTTCCCGGTTCGAATCCCCATCTGGGTGGAGTTTCCATGTTCTCCCCGTGTCCGCGTGGGTTTCCTCCAGGGTTCTCCGGTTTCCTCCCACAGTCCAAAAACATGGATCAAGTCAATTGAGTTCTCCAAATTGCCCCATAAAGAGTGTATATGTGTGAGTGAGTGTGTGCCCAGCGATAGATTGGCACCCTGTCCTGGGTGTATCTGCGCAGCCCCTGAGACGTTCTCCCCTGGAAGATAATGGATGGATGAATGTTTAGACCAAGACTCCCAATGTCCAGTTCCCTATTCCCTAAGTGTTACTCAAATATTATTCATGATTTATTTTTAGATCACTGTGTTTATCCGGGTCACGGATAAACGGGTCATGTTCTCCCCGTGTCCACGTGGGTTTCCTCCGGGTTCTCCGGTTTCCTCCCACAGTCCAAAAACATGGTCAAGTCAATTGAGTTCTCCAAATTGCCCTATATTGAGTGTGTATGTGTGAGTGAGTGTGTGCCCAGCAATAGATTGGCACCCTGTCCTGGGTGTATCTGCCCAGCGCCCGAAATGTTCTCCCCTGGAGGGCATGGGGAACCCCCCCCTCTCCCCCTGGATAAACGGGTCATGTTCTCCCCGTGTCCACGTGGGTTTCCTCCGGGTTCTCTGGTTTCCTCCCACAGTCCAAAAACATAGTTCAAGTCAATTGAGTTCTCCAAATTGCCCCATATAGTGTGTTTGTGTGCGTGTCTGTGTGAGTGTGTGCCCAGCGATAGATTGGCGCCCTGGTTTCCTGGTTTCCTCCCACAGTCCAAAAACATGGTTCAAGTCAATTGAGTTCTCCAAATTGCCCCATATAGTGTGTTTTTGTGTGTGTGTCTGCCCAGCGAAAGATTGGCGCCCTGTCCTGGGTGTACCTGCCCAGCGCCCGAAACATTCTCCCCTGGATGGGCATGGGGAACCCCCCCGCGACCCTAATATAGGATAAAGCGGAAGATAATGAATGAATGAATGAATGAATGAATGTGCCTGACATGTAATAAGATTCTCTGTTAGTCTGTTGTAGAAGAAAAACATTTTGAAAATATCGCCTCGTCTGTGAGCTTGCGTCATAAACAGTTCATTATTTAAGGTGCAGTACTGAACTTCACTGCTGTTCACAACAGATTTCAAACTGGTTCTTACCAACTCCTCTGGGAGGTAAAACAACAGAGGGCTCTTATAAATATACTTACACGAGTACTTCCCCTATACCCTTTACAGTGGATAAACTGTTATTGTTAGCTGTCTTATGGTAAAAATTAAAATATAAAACCATATTTGTTAAAATTTGAAACCTTTTAATAATCCTTTATTTAATTACTTAATGACGGCGCACCATTGAGACTATTTTAATCGTGAAGGGCGCTAGGAGAAATGTAGCCTGATTTGGGATCGAGCCGAGGTGACGTGTCATGACCGTTAGTGAGTAAGCGAGCAGCGCTGAATTCAAATTTGAACTGAGGCGGAGGTGCAGCGTGCAGACACGAACAGAACACGAACAGAACACGAACAGAACACGAACAGAACTCGACTCGGTTACGTTTGGGCGTGTTTTTAAAGAAAAGAAGACGTTTAAGTAACTACAGATTACATAAATGCAAAATGGATCCCTTTACTGAGGTAAATACTTCATTTCTTGTGTTGCTTCGTGTTGGATCTTGCACTTTTGTTTAGCTTGTAGTCTGACGTTAAACGGAATAACTTTCCATTGTTAACTAAAACCCCTTAACTAGTTTTTTTTTTTTTTTTTTTTTTTTTACATGGCTGTGATTTATTATATCTGTTGAATAGCTGTACTGTCTTATATCAAGTGTATTTTTGCTTCGTGATGGTCATTTCCCCTAAAATCTTTGTATACAGTTCTAATGGCAGCTCGTGTCAGTGCCAGTCAGGTTAACACAGTCTGTCGTTTCAAACTATAGCAGTCTCGAACCAACGTATGTGTTTATATAGTTCGTTTTTAATGCAGCGATTCAAAATAGTTTAATTTGTTTGTATAATGTGGTAATTATTTGTTTTAAATGTACCCTAAGCACTTATATATTTATGGATTACTTTGAATTTTATTTTTTTATTGATTTTTTTTTTTTTTTTTTTTTTTACGGCTAACAAGGCTTTTGAGTCAGGACGAGGCGTGGTGGCTTCTAGGTCTCTTTTAGAGATGCAAAGTTATCGAGATAACTATCGCACCGTTGCTACAGACACTGTACTTCTAAACAGACGTGTTTTCGTTGGATTAACATGTTTATAAAGATCTCGTCATCTGCAGTTGTACAAATGTGTAGGTGCGTTTTTTGTTTCCAGCCAATAAACAGCTGTGACGGAGTCACGTGATGTGCATTTTTTGGGCGTGACAACACTAACTGAAGTTTCCACGTGTTTATTGGGCTGAGGCCAAAATTCTTTTTATAAAATCCAATGAGACTCTGCACACGAATATTAATGAAAATATTCAGTTAAATTATGCAAAAAACTACTACTTTACAAACTCTGTTATGATCATGTCTGCACTATATTCTTGGATTTACCAAGATGTCACTATATTATTACATCCCCTTTGTATTTCATTCATTCATTCATTCATTCATTCATTCATTATCTTCTGCTTTATCCTCTATTAGGGTCGCGGTGGGGTTCCCCATGCCCATCCAGGGGAGATTGTCTCGGGCGCTGGGCAGATACACCCAGGACAGGGTGCCAATCCATCGCTGGGCACACACTCACACAGACACGCACATACACTATATGGGGCAATTTGGAGAACTCAATTGACTTGAACCATGGTTTTGGACTGTGGGAGGAAACCCACGTGGACACGGGGAGAACATGACCCGTTTATCCGTGACCCGGATAAACACAGTGATCTTTTAAATAAATCATGAATAACATTTGAGTAACACTTAGGGAATAGGGAACTGGACATTGGGAGTCTTGGTCTAAACATCCATCCATCCACTCAAACACACTCTATATGGGGCAATTTAGAGAACTCAATTAACTTGATCCATATTTTTGGACTGTGGGAGGAAACCGGAGAAGCTGGAGGAAACCCACGCGGATACGGGGAGAACATGGAAGCTCCACCCAGATGGGGATTCGAACCGGGAATCCCTAGCGCTAAGAGGCGAACGTGCTAACCACTAAGCCACCGTGCCGCCCCCCCCCCCCCCCCTTTGTATTTTGTGTATTTAATCGGTTTCACTTACTCTATAGATGTAGTTCTGTGATTGTAATTGTAAAATTCTAGTCTTTTTGCTCTTTTGGATACTTTTAATTTAACATTATTATTAACCCATGCTTCACTCATGCCCGCACAACACATACTAACTCGTCATCACGTCTTTGTAACTGCAGTGGATCATCCACCAATGAAGTAATATCTGGTCTGTGGTGATTCTGATCTTTAGATGACAAAGTAAGAAGAATAACGAATTATGCAGAGGAAATGATTACAGGAAGATGAAGCAATATACAGTGAATCTATACAGATTGTTGATACATTTTGTATTGGAATTCAGCTTAATTGCACCAGGGACCAAAACGCAAAGCACACTAGGTCATGGGTGGAACAGGATAAACATTTATTGAATACATTAAAAGTAAATGTTTTCTCAATGCTTTAACCCAAGTGATTTACCAGCAACTATATTTAAGATTAAAACAACCAACATTGAAGCAGGTCAGCTTTCAAAAGATCATTGTGTTACAATACTCTTTACTGAAGCATAAATTATGGACACAATAATAGACAGGGCAAGTAATCGTTACAGTGACGAAATCTGCAATCACTCCACTAGGTGCCACTCAATCATGCAGTGCTACATAGCATAGGCAAAAAAAAGAATGTTGTGTTTTTAAAATGTACAGTAACTTGCTATAAATTAGTGATCAGATGAATGATGACATTTATGTATGTTATATGTAGGAAAAAATATTCATGTAGGGGAACTTAACGTGGATAATAAGATCAAATTGAAAAGATTTCTTATGGTTTACACAGAAACTGCTGGAGCGTACACGAGCCCGCAGGGAGAATTTACAGAAGAAGATGGCTGAAAGACCTACAGCAGCCAACAGACTAACTGCCAAGAGGTCCCGAGAACCACTTTCAGAGACTAACAGTGAAATTAGTCCACCGACAACTGAGAAAGGTACAGACTTGTTTTATACAATCTTACAAAATGCCTTTAAATATGATTTTTATCAGTTAATAATACTTCAGGCAAAAATAATTCCTCAGGCAGATTTTGAAATGTTTACTGCCAGGCAACACAGAAACTTTATTGCACACAATCACAAATAGGGGTAATTAGGTTTCAGTATGCTAACATGAAAAATATATATTAAAATATATAAAATATATATATATATATATATATATATATATATATATATATATATATATATATATATATATATATATATATATATATATATATATATATTGTTCTTGAACTATTCAAACTGTCAGGTGCACCCTCTATAGGAAAGTGAAGAAATTGCAGGTGAGAGAAAATGGCATTTATGACTATACAAATTTTTTTTAAACCTTTTTAATGATGTTAACTTAATTTTTAGAACAAGGTTAAAATTTCCTAAATAGAACACTTTTCCCAAAATCTAAAATATCAGAATAAGACAGACGGAACAAGATGTTGAAGTTTATCTAAAATGTGGGGTTGTTGGACCAGTGTGGAAAATTATTTTAATGTAATTATTTTCATGAAGAGAGGAATTGCGTGTAGGTAATGAATACATTTTTGTTACAGCGCTTCCTTCATCCAAACCATCTCCTAAGCGTCGTTGCTCGGAGGAGAATAAGGACCCGGTTGTTGTAAATGCCACTGCTTTAGGACCTAACACAGACAAGAAGCCCCCCATTCAACCCGTTAGCATCCAACCTGTCACAACGGAAAGAAAGGTTGCCCAGCCACCTATGGTCTGTTCCAGGTCTCCCTTAGACTCTGAGAAGAAAGCAAACTCTTCCTTAATGGCAGGTTCAGAATGCACATCTAGTGGGCTGAAATGCTCTGCTGTGGAAGAGGTCAAGGAAAATTTTAAAGAAGCCCCCGAAAACCATCCACCTGGCAAAAACATGAAATCACGTCTGCAGAGACTGGCTGAGCAAAGGCAGTACTGGGACTCAGAAGGTAGCTTCTGTTCTAGGAGATTGAAGTGTCATTGCTATAATGTATAGATTATGGGGATTATTTGTGTGTATTAGAATTTGTTAGGGGGGGGGAAATACTGTCGGGGTGGGGGGTCAGGGTTTTAGCTTTTTAACTAATGTTTAACTGCATTTACAGGGGATTTTGAACCCAGCAACAGTGTTGAACTGTCACCTCCCAAATCCCAGAAAATTGAATTGCCAATAAACCCAGTTTCCACCTCAGAGAAACCTCTGGGTAGAAAGGGAAGACTGGCAAATCTCGCAGCTACAATTAACTCCTGGGAAGATGATCTTGGGAACCAACCCATTTGCAAAGACAATACACAAGGGCAGCCTGGCACAGCCTGTGTGCCTCGACCAGCTTATATGAATATGAGCACTGGTGTCAAACCCAGTGCAGCTGCACATAAACCTGCGCTTGGATCAGTCCAGACGGTTGCTAGCAAGTCTGTTCACAGCACTCAGCAGGTGGGTTCTATTTAATTAGAAAAAATATAAAAGATGGAAAAGATGTTTTTAAACTCTTCCTTTGCTTTATCATAGCTGCCAGTTCCCTCTCCTCTCAAGTCGTCTAAAGGGATTTCTTCAAGCCCTCGTAAAACTGAGATTTCTGAACCAAAGGTTAAAGGAGTCTCTGCTTCTGTGCCAAGCCCTGTCAAAAACTACTCCAGTCAACCGTCCACTCCAGTCAAATCTGGAAAAGTGTTGTCTTCTGAGACTACACCAACTTCTCAGAGCCCCTCTAAACCCCAGCTCCCTGGCAAAAATCTGGAAACCAGAAACAATTCTAATTTAAGTCCTGTAAAGGCAAAGTTCCCAACCAAACCTTCTTCAGCTTTAGTGTCTGCCTCACAGACCAATGACAGAACCAAGAACATCACACCCTTAAAGCACAGTGGCCCTGTTGGAACACCTGGTGAGGGAATTTTTTTGTTTGTTTTTTTTGTGCTTTTAACAATTAAATAGTGATTTTGGATATGATGGTCTTCTATTGTATTCTACATATATGTAGAAACACTGAGATTTAGTGTATTTTGTTTTAAGGAGGTGTGAAGTCATTTTTGGAGCGCTTTGGAGAAAGGTGTCAGGAACGTAATCAGGGGTCACCTCTTGGAATTGGGAGTCAAAACCACACAACACCTGTTCCACCATCATCCACTAACAAATCCAAACTTCTTCAGGAGAGGCTTGCTGTCACACTGGGAAATTCTAGTACTGCCATCCTCACTCAAAAACAGAAAATGGTGAGTTATTCAAATCCTGATATTAAATGACAAGAGTTAAGATTTTCATTGTTGCAAAACTCTGTATTTGGTTAGGAACGAGAAGCAGAATTGGCACAAGTGCGCAACCGATTTCAGAATAACAAGGTATTCAAGAGCAAAGAAGATCTGACAGATGCAAACACTGAGCCTGAGGTTTGCATCTCTTGCTTTCTAAATATGTTTAATGAACAGAATGTAATGATTCAATAGTTCAACAATGTTTTGTTGTTTGTAACTTATTTTGAGAAATTAAGCATTACATAATTATGGTATTATATTTATATCCTCAGGTTGTGGATGCAGGCAAAAGATCCCCTCTCAAGGATGAGGAGCCCACATCATCTATCTCACATGTGCCCCAACATTTTGAATTCAGTGACATTGGTAAATAATGGCTTACTTTATTCTTTTATTTTGAAGTTGTTATTATAAGGTATATAGTTATGTTTGTAGGTGATGGGCATTATTTAGCCATCAGAGCTGTTTGATTACATTTTTAGGCAAAATTGGATGAAAATGGGGGATAGTGATGCACTCTCAGCTCACAGCATCGATAATCCTGGGTTCAGTTTCCATATGAATAACAAATATATAAATTAATTACGTACTTATTTGTTTAAAGTTTTTATTTAACCATTGCTTCATTTTGATCTTTAACCATTCACATACTTTTTTTTTCATTAGAAAAATCAAACCCAAAGCCTGTTTCTCTGAAGCCAGTTGACTTTTCATCAGATAAAAATGTGCAAAACAAGGGTGGGTGAAACATTTATATATATATATATATATAATATATGTGTATATATGGTTTACCATAAATACGTTACCTTCTTTTTAAATGTATCCATAGAAACTGAAAAATGTGATCAAAGGCAAATGGAAAAAGGTAAAAACACTCGACACTTTGTTTATTGCAGTTGTGTGTGTGTGTGTGTTAAAAATATTTGTACTGATTTCTTGTTTGTTCTTGGTTCGTTTTTAGAAATGGAGGAGGAAGTGTATGAGCGAGAGATGAATGTAGATGCCTCTGTTAATTCTGAGGTTATTAATGAACTCTTTGAAGGCGTTTTGGCGGAGAATGAAGAGCATGATGCCGAAGAGGACGAGGAGGAAGATCCACTCAACATCTCCTCCATGTCTCTCCTCACTCCACTGGCAGAGACTGTGGCTGCCGTGGTGAAGAGTCCTGAAAGGAAAGTCATGGTATGCGTATGTGTAGATAAGATTGTGCATGTTTCTGCAGAAACAGATGTCTGCCATCAAGCACAGGAAGTGGTGTAATAAAATAGGAAGTGCAGAATAATTTTTTTGGAGTCCTTCTTCACTAGTACTTGGTTAATCTTTAAAAAAAAACATGCATTATTTGTATTGTGCATTTTTAATGATCAATTTTGTAAATAAGCCTATCAAGAGGACCAAAAGTTTTTTATTTTAATAAACATAACTTAAGTTATATAGTTTTTATGTAAAATACAGAATATATTCTTTATGGCACAGTTCCAAATATAATGAGCTAGTAGAGATCAGTAGCTGTGTCAGAGAATCATGTACTGAATAATGGGTACTAGTTTTGATGTAGTTAATTCTGTTTAACTGGTTAACCAATAGCGGCACGGTGGCTTAGTGGTTAGCACGTTTGCCTCTCAGCACTAGGGATTCCTGGTACGAATCCCCATCTGGGTGGAGTTTCCATGTTCTCCCCGTGTCCGCGTGGGTTTCCTCCGGGTTCTCCGGTTTCCTCCCACAGTCCAAAAACATAATCAAGTCAATTGAGTTCTCCAAAATGCCCCATAGAGCGGGTCTGTGTGTGTGAGTGTGTGCCCAGTGATAGATTGGCGCCCTGTCCTGGGTGTACCTGCCCAGCGCCCGAGACGTTCTCCCCTGGGTGGGCATGGGGAACCCCCCCCCCGCGACCCTAATATAGGATAAAGCTGAAGATACTGAATGAATGGTTAACCTATAGACTATTTGAGAGAGTATATAGAATCCCTACAACACTGGACACATCCTGTCCACCAGAGTATAAACACCGTATGACGTAAGAAGTCGTGCCATAACTGTAAAAGTTCTGTTCAGTAAATCAATACTGATTGGTGTTAGACTTCTGTATGATTTTTCTTTCTTTTTTTGTTGTGTGGTTTGTTTTGTTTGTATGGTCAACTCTACACATTCTGACATATTTACATTCTCAACTTTAATCAGCTCCCATACATCCATATGCTGCAGATACTTACTTTAATATGGCTTCCATTTCAGTAGGTCATCCAAGGATTTATTTTCATAGTGTTAACAGTATTTGGACATTCTTATCTACAGCTTTTATCCTCTGTGTAGTATGCAGTAGGCATTAATGAATGCAAGCAGTTTTTAAACTACTATAGGGTTTTATTACTCATACCTGCCTGAAGGTCATGGGTTTAGATGGTTCCTCAATATATTTAAAAAAAAAAAAAAAAAAAGTTTTTAAATATTTTAATATATTGTGACTTTTTTTGTACCCCTCACTCCATATGCCTTCTCATCAATACAGACCTCCACTCCAGCCAGCTCATTTATTGAGAAAAGCGGTACCCCTGAGGGTGTATCCCCCCGGCCCTCTAAATTCCAAAGGGCTCGAATGCTACGTGCAGGTTCTTCTGACAGCATCGAGGCTAAAGATGAAGACCAGAAGCTTCCTTATAGGTAACCTAGTGTAACAGGTTAACTAACAAAGTTTATTAAATTAAACCTATTTCTTTAAACTGTAACTTGCTGCTTCTGTTTTTAGCATTGATGCATATAGATCGACTAGGGTGAAGGATACTGAAAGACCTCAAGTTAAACAAGTGATTGTTAGAAAAGAAGATGTATCAAGGAAAATGGAGGAGCCTCAAAACCCTGGTAACATCAGCCTTAAACAAAAAATGCAGGTAAATGTTCTGATGAATCCTTTGGTCTTTGAAGTGTATCGTGGTGCTTGCACTTGTTTTAAGCATGGTGGTTTTAAACTATTGTGCTATTGTGTAGGTCTTGATCAATGAGATGAACATGCAGCAGACGGTGATCCATCAGGCCAGTCAGGCTTTGAACTGCTGTACAGATGAAGAGCATGGGAAAGGCACTCCGGTGGAGGCTGAAGCTGAGAGGCTTCTTCTTATATCGAGTGAGTTCTTGGACGAGACTGCATCTGCATTTAATTACCCCACATCAGTGTTTTTGTTTTGACATGGCTTGTTAATGTCTTGTTGTTTTCCCAGCTGAGAAGAGGGTGGCTTTAAAAGCAGAAATTGATCGGCTGAAGGCGGAGGGGCCAGCAGCTCAGAAAAAAAGCTCTGCTAAAGCCCAAAACGATATAGGGGTGTCTGCTTCTAAAGGATCAATCACACTACAGGAGCTTCGGTTACCACTCAAAGCTGATTTTGTGTGTTCTACCGCCAATCGACCTGGTATGTCCATCCATATACATCCTGTAGATTCTGGTTAGGGTTAGGTGATGTGAATGATACCGCGAGACGTGTATGATTTTTTTTTTTTTTTTTTTTTTTTTTTTTTCAGAACTGGTTTTGAAATATATTTATAATAAGGGCAGCACATTGGTGTGGTGGTTAGAACATCCACCTCTCATTGCTGGGAATCCAGGTTAAAATCCCAATCTGGATGGAGTTTTCATGTTGTCCATGTGTCTGTATGGGTTTTCTCTGGGTTCTCTTATTAATACCCACAGTCCAAAAACATGGATTCAAGGTGAATTGGCTGCTTCAAATTACACTTATCTCAATTGGCCCTATGTAGTGTGTGTGTGTGCGCCCAGTGATGGCTTGGCACCCTTTCATAGGAGTTTCTGCCCAGCGCCCAAAATGTTTTCCCCTAGATCAGCATGGTGAACACACCCGGGACCAGTTCTTAGTAGAAGATTAATATTTATTATTGTTGACTGACTGGTTTTTATTTTGTTTATTTAAGAATCTGGGAATCACTATTTCTTCGTGATGATCCGTGCTGGAGCTGAAAACACAGTTGCTACGGCTCTTGCCAGCACCAACAGTGCACTCAGTGGCGATGCCTTAACTTTCTCTATCAAGTTCACATTGTAAGTTTAGTGGTTTTGTGTATATTTTGTTTTCATATTTTGTGGTGTGTTAATATTAATATTCCTCTCTTTTTCTTTTTTTTAATAGGCTCGAAGTTTCCAGTGACTTTGAGATTGATGTTGAGGTCTACTATCTTGTAAGTATATATATTTTTTCTGTTCTGTCTCATTATGATCAATAATCCTGAGGAGTTTTAATTCGTTGATTATTTCTTTAGGCTCAAAAACGTGATATGTTCTGTGATAAAAGGAAGAAGCCCACGAAGTCCAAGGTATGGCTCATTGTTTTTCCTCTCCTTCTTGTATAAGGACCTTGTTAATAGTTATGTTGTTCAAGTTTAGAACTGCAGAGTGTTTTTATATGGTAATTGGAACTGATTAAATAAATAATGGGTCAATAAAATAGGTTTAAACTGTCTTCAGCAACTTCTGTCAAAGTTTTTACTCTGGTAAGATTTTGGAGTGTATCTGGCATTTTTCTCCATGTATTCAATTGTAAATTAGGTTAAAATGTACGTACATGCACAGCTAAAAGAGTGGACCTCGTTCTATTTCTTTACACTAAATTTATAATTTTCACTACACTAATTTTCAACATGTGTTGCTTTTGTCACAGACCGTAGTTTTCATACATGATGCAATACAAAATACACAATCATACAAAATTCATGAGTAGGTCCTTAATTTTATATTTCTGTGGCTATGGAATTACAATAATATTTTTAAATAACCTGGTTGTGTAATGAAAGAAATTCAATTATTTCCTTTCTTGTTTATTTTTTTCATATATTATTGTATTCTTTAATGTTTCTATAGGCTATCACTCCAAAAAGATTTCTTGCCATCACTGTAAGTACCTTTTAGTCTTTTGATGTTTCTTTTTACCATTATGACCTATTTTTGTTGCTTCTATTATAAATAAATTCATGTACAAATCTAATTAAGTGGTGATTCCTTAGAACAATAGATTTATTCACCAAAACATGACCAAAAACACATAATTTGGAAAGTGTAAACCCAGTAAATGTAAAATTAACAGTTTTTGTATTGCGACCATCAAATAACTAATAACTTTTATCTTTTAATTTGTTTATTCACAAATATTTTAGAAATATCGAAATGGCATTTGTTAATTCTCAACTGTTATTTTATAGATGTTCTGTATTTAATATTGGTACATTTTAATAGTGCTGTGATATACATGTTATGTAAGCATGTTCTTATGTATTATTTATTTTCTTCTAAAACAGAAAACAAACTCACAGACACCAGGTAAGCATATTTTATGATAAGGAAAAATGTTTAATCCTTGCTTTTATGTAAGTTCTGTGCATTTGGAATATTGCTTGTCTTTACAGTGATGGCTAGTCCCGGAGGTCCAAATGCAGTGCGTACCAGTAACTTTGTTCTAGTTGGATCACACAAGTTAACTTTGGGCTCTATTGGAAAGAACAAATTTCAGCTAGAAAAGGTAATGCACTTATTATTTCTGTACTTGTTTTTTCAGTCGATATGTAGCTTTTGCATGTTGAATTGTTTAAAAGAAGCCATTTCTAATGGGCTGATGGGAACAAAAAGCTTATAGTGATTCTTTTTCTTTGCATGCTAACCAAGTAGTGCTGTTAACACTTTCTTTTTTTAAATCAGCCCATCCGTATACACTGATTTCTCTTTTCATAGATGAAATATGAAGGCAGTGAGATCAGGCTTCTCAGTAACATGTTTCAATACAAGGTTCACCAATTTGCTCTGCATTCTGTAACAAAGCGGTTTTTCTGCTTGCTTCTTTCATTCTGCATTACTTTGTAATGTGCTACTAATGAAAACCAGTTGTGTGTTTCCACCAATTAATTTTCCTTCTCTGTTGCCAAACGGGTGTCCTTTGTTTCTACAAGGGTGTTGCTCTTGGTCTTTGCCACAGATTTGTTTTCTCCTGTTTTGTTTTACAAAGGTCTCCTTTCTTTAGCAGACTGATGTACTCTTCCCTATAAAAACTTGTTTTCTAATTTGTTTGTCTTTAAACATATAGGTGCCTTTTCTTTGTCCTCTGGAAGGCCACATCTACCTGAAGATGCAGTGTGAAGTTAATTCACATGTGGAGGAAAGGGGCTTCCTGGTTAGTGTTTTGCATTAATTGCTTTGGTCCTTCATAATTTATTATTATTGCTGCATTATCTGGGTGTTTAAACTGCGCTCTTATTTGTTTTAAAAAAAATTTTAACACAGACTATGTTTGAGGACGTAAGTGGATTTGGAGCCTGGCACAGGAGATGGTGTCTTCTCTCAGGTTGTTACATCTCCTATTGGACTTACCCTGATGACGAAAAGCGCAAGGTAACCAGTTCGTAATCATTTAAATGATTTACAGAAGAGGTTTTTTTTTTTTGTTTTGTTTTTTATAAACGAAGCCATAAAACAAAACCCAGGTGGTCCTGAGAAATATATTTCAGCTAGAGTGTTCTGAATCTTTTAAATGAGACCACATTAACATGAAATACACATCTTATCTCATTTCATAGGATCATTGTGTTGAATTTTGATCAGGTGACACAATGGATACCACAATTTTGCTCAGCTGATTATGCTGTCTGTCACATTCACGTCACTATTTCTTAATAAACCTGAATGCTGACTTTTAACGAATGATCTGTTTTATGTAGAATCCTATTGGTCGTATTAACTTGGCCAGCTGTACTAGTCGGAAAGTGGAGCCTGCTAATCGAGAGTTCTGTGCCAGACCCAATACATTTGAGCTGATAACAGTGAGACCACAAAAGGATGATGACAAAGAAACTCTGGTCAGCCAATGCCACAACACCATGTGTGTCACAAAGTACGACCCTTTCTTTCTCTCATACTTTATATATTTTATTATATATATGTGTGTGTGTGTGTATATATCAAATGCACTAGTAACATCTGGATTTCCATCATGATCTACAGGAACTGGCTCAGTGCTGACACTAAAGATGAAAGAAACCTATGGATGAGGAAGCTCAATCAGATATTGGTTGATCTGCGCATGTGGCAGCCAGACTCCTGTTACAGGCCAGTGTGACTCTAACGGGGAAATCATTTAAGGACAAACTTTATATAAAGATCACAGGATTTACAGACTGTTCACTGACGTGCAATACAATTACAAATAAAAGAATGTTTACAGACAATTGCAAATAGGAAATTTTACAATTAACTTAAAAGAATGGAGTCTGGAGATGAAACAGACACTCACTGGCCACTTTATGAGAAAAGCCTAATTTCAAAATTTGTATGATCAGTTCCATTTACCATATAGATGAACTTTTATAGTTCTACAATTATAGACTTCCACAGAGCAGGTATTATTTGAGTAGTAATGTGTGCAGTGCAGGTATGAGTAGATCATAGCAGTGCTACCATAGTTCTTTAAAACCTCAGTGACCATGAGGCCGAATCGAATCCATCACCCAAATATGTCTGGCCATTAGCCTCCTGTAGGAAGTGTCCTGTGAACACAGTCTGGGCAGCAATATGTGTTTAAAAACAGCATTGCTATGTTTTATTCCAATTGTACTAGCACACATATCATCATCAGTGTCATTGCAGTGCTGAGATTCATCCGGAAAAAAAATATGTAGAGAAACAGATGACCTGTTGTCTATAATCTTAAAACTACAGTGTGCATCTATATGGTGAGTGGAACTGATAAAACTGACAATAAATCAAAGTGTGAAAAAGGAGATGAACTAATAAAGTGGCTGGAAAACCTGGTCAAATGCAAATGAGAAGACTGTAGATTAAACCATCCTTCATAATCAAGACACACAGTACTTGGTCTCTGAAAAGTAAATATCACAGTAGTGTTGCACAGTTTCACCTGCTAATCATCAGATGATTAACCAGAGGCTAAATATGTATTGTATGTAACAATTCACATTGTACTTCTGGTCAAAATGCTATTAAACGTGTGCTTTGGGTTAATTAAAATGAGCTCCAGCCCTGCTCTCGGGTCATATTCTACAAAGTGATAAGTTGATTGCAGTGTGAATCATATTTTGCAGCCCTGGACCACAATCACGGTTTAATCCCTGGTTCTCAGTAACCTGGAGGACTGTTTAATTAGTCTGAAATATCACAGTGAGTTTTACAAATGAAAAAAAAAAACTTTTACAGTTTTTCACTAAAAGCACAGATAGCTAGTTGTGTTTGGGATTAGCAGAGCTTCTGCAGTTTAACAAAGCGGAGCATGTGATTTATATTCTATTCATTTAACATGTTTGATTTTCCTTTAAACTTTCTTGCTTTTCATTCTTGTATATTTAAATAACTGCCAGTGTGTCTACTGTAATCATTTAATGTTTTCAGTTATAAGGTCAGTACACTTGTGCAGATGTTACGGAATTTTTGTGTTGTAAAGCTGCCATATGTAAATTTTGGAAACTAATGCCAAATCTTATGAAAGTCCATTCAACTCTCAGGAAAAAAAAAAAAAAAAACCTTGTTGTACTTTAGATGATTTCGATCGTTGCATCTTAATACATTTTAAAAATATGAATATATTTTGAAAAGCGTTTTGAGTATTCCAGAACCCAATCCAGCTCTGACTCCATGTGTATAGTTATTTGACAAGTTTTAGATTTTATTTTTTACCTTGACCAAAACATTGAATAGTGCTGCATTACGAAAATGGCTGATTCCACACCCATATCCCTCCCATTCTATCAGTGTATGCATCAAGTGTACCACTTGTCTAATATAACTTGCTGTATGAAAATAAACACACAGCTTTATCTTGGGAAATACTTTATTACACAGCACAATTCCATTTCTCAAGTTGTGTGTATGTGCGTGCATGCGTGTCCTTTATAGAATTAAATGCACATTACTTAAGTTAAATATTGCAATGGATTTATTATCTATCTGCCAATAGACATGTCACGTTTTAACACTCGTTATGTTTACTGAGTGCCTCATCATGACTCTGGGCTGATGAGTCAGCTTTTAAGATGAATTTATTTGTGTTTATAATGCTTAACGCTTCAGAAACCTAATGATCATACTAAGCTAGCTAAGCTACTACTAATTGGTTGGCTTACTCTAAATAGTTTATTTTTGTTTTAGTTTTTATCTGCAGGCATCATTACAGCTTTGTTTAAAATATGTTTGTTTTTTGTAATTACACAAAGCAAATAATAGCCTTTTTATTAACTTCACTTGATACCAGTTTTTTATAACATGTAAAAATATAAGTACTTGTGCCTAAATTCAGTATTGTATTCATTACAAATTGAACTTTTATAGGCACTTTCAGTATTCCAATGGCTCTCTTGTTTTACACAATGTTCTTTAGCATTCCAAAATTACGGTGTCAAATGTGCATTGCTGACACTTCAATAAAAAACCTGGCGCTTGAGCAAAAACGTTTGTCTTTTTTGTTGTTGTTGTATGTTACACTGCACAGAAGTGTTAAATTTGGAGGGCACATACCTCTGTAAGCACCGTAGGGAAAATAGATCACTATCACTTTAATCAGTATGCTTTATTTTTATTTTATCTCAAAAGTTTGGCCAAACCTTCTTGCTGTTGTCTATTTTCCCCACTTACCGTATGGATGGACTTTGGATGGATATGGTTGTTTTACAATTACAGAATGTAGTCCAGGTTTCTTTCTTTTTTTTGTTAGTCCCCTGTTGGTTCTCTGTTCTCTATTGGTCAGGAGCATCACAGAAAAGATATCATTTGGGTGGTGGATTGTTTATTGTCAGTTCTGCAGTGACACTGATGAGGTGAGGGGGTTTTAGTGCAGCAGTGCTGCTGGAGTTTTATTTCTCCAACTCTGTGACACTGCTGGGATAGGAATAATGCACCAACCAAATAATACCTGCTCTGTGGTGCTACTATTGAGCTCCTGACCATTAGAGAACATATTAAAGGGGTTGTACACAATATGTACTTTTGTCCACAAACTACAAAGGCCATGTTTACAGTAAGTGGAACTGATGACATGGACAAAAACAAACTTTTGACCAGTGCACTCACTGTTTTATTATTGAATGCCTTTGTGTTTCTGCATCTATTTTATTTTATCAACTCGATTTACAATACAAACGATGTCTCTGATTTTATGACAATGTGAAACAATACTTAAAGATTAATTTAATAACAAGAATCTGTTGTTGTGTTCTTTATCCTACCACAACACATGAACACACCACCCTGTCAGTCACAGCAATGCTATAATATCTGCTCTGTGATGGTGCTGCTCATTCAAAACCGTTTTATAAATAAATAACAGATGTCCTCTCTGGGCTTCTGTGGTAAGGGGCGTCATTCATAGCTTAGTGGTTAGCATGTTCTCCTCTCAGCGCTGGGGATTCCTGGTTCGAATCCCAACCGGGTGGAGTTTGCATGTTCTCCCCGTGTCCACATGGGTTCTCCGGTTTCCTCCCACAGTCCAAAAACATGGATCAAGTCAATTGAATTCTCTAAATTGCCCCATATAGAGTGTGTCTGTGTGAGTGAGTGTGTGCCCAGCGATAGATTGGCGCCCTGTCCTGGGTCTATCTGCCCAGCACCCGAAACGTTCTCCCCTGGATGGGCATGTGGAACCCCCCCCCCACCCCGCGACCCTAATAGAGGATAAAGCGGAAGATAATGAATGAATGAATAACAGATGTCCTCTCTGGGCTTCCGTGGTAAGGGTCTTCTTTCATTGGCCCTTTTATAATGGGTTCATAATTTAAAGATTTAGTGGTTAGCATGTTCTCCTCTCGCGCTAGGGATTCCCGGTTCGAATCCCCATCTGGGTGGAGTTTCCATGTTCTCCCCGTGTCTGTGTGGGTTTCCTCCGGTTTCCTCCCACAGTCCAAAAACATGGATCAAGGTCAGCTGAGTTCTCCAAATTTCCCCATATAGAGTATGTCTGTGTGTGTGAGTGAGTGTGTGATGGATTGGCGCCCTGTCCTGGGTGTATCTGCCCAGCGCCCGAAACGTTCTCCCCTGGATGGGCATGGGGAACCCCACCGCGACCCTAATAGAGGATAAAGTGGAAGATAATGAATGAGTGAATAACAGATGTCCTCTCTGGGCTTCTGTGGTAAGGGTTTCATTGGTCCTTTTATAATGGGTTCATAATTTAAAGATTTAAATTTTAAAGAACCTTTAAAACTAAAAGGTTGATGTCTGTGTGGCACGGTGGCTTAGTGGTTAGCATGTTCTCCTCTCAGCACTAGGGATTCCTGGTTCGAATCCCCATCTGGGTGGAGTTTCCATGTTCTCCCCGTGTCTGTGTGGGTTTCCTCCGGGTTCTCCGGTTTCCTCCCACAGTCCAAAAACATGGATCAAGTCAATTGAGTTCTCCAAATTGCCCCATATAGAGTGTGTCTGTGTGAGTGAGTGTGTGCCCAGCGATGGATTGGTGCCCTGTCCTGGGTGTATCTGCCCAGCGCCCAAAACGTTCTCCCCTGGATGGGCATGGGGAACCCCACCGCGACCCTAATAGAGGATAAAGCGGAAGATGATGGATGGACGTTGATGTCTGTTGTGTAACAAAGAGCCGAGCGCTCCTCTGGATTGAGTCGGTTCATAAAAATGCCATTTGATTCGTTGAACCTGCCAGCTGCACATTGCTCTTGGACTTCGGTGCGCGTCGTGGAACGACGGAAATGACGTGTCGAATAGTCTCTGAGCGGGCGGGGTTTACGTTTGAAAGACGTGTTCCTGACCAATGAGAGGCGGAGTTAGCGTTTAGGGGCTGGGCCTGTGTGCTGTCGGTGGAGGCAGAAGGCGGGTGCAGGTCTTTCTGCAGTCCGCGGGGTCGGGGTCGGAGTCCCGGAGTGAGGAGCAGCAGCAGCAGCAGCATGGCGCCCAGCACTCAGGATGAGCTTCTGTCCGGCGTGAGGAAAGGCATTCGAGCCATTCTGCTCGGACCGCCCGGCGCGGGCAAAGGGACCCAGGTCAGAGACGAGCTGCTGCTAACCGAGCTAAGCTAACTGCCTCAGGTCGCACCGCATGCTTCATCACAGCCACTCTGACCCGTTATCTCCCGCTGTCCTCTATCAGGGTCGCGGGGGGTTCCCCATGTCCATCCAGGGGTCACGTTTAGGGTACTGGACAGAAACACCCAGGACAGGGCGCCAATCTATCACTGGGCACATACCAACGTATTGTGTTGGGGCAATTTGGAGCATACAGTTCACCTTGAATCCATGTTTTTGGACTGTGGGAGGAAATGCATGGGGAGAACATGCAAACTCCACCCAGATTGGGATTTGAACCTGGATCCCAATCGCTGAGAGGCGAACGATAATCATTCATTCAATATCTTCCACTTAATCCTTTACTGGGGTTGTGGGGGGTGTTTACTCTGCCCACCCAGGGGGCATGTTTTGGGCGCTGGGCAGATACACCCAGGACAGGGCGCCAATCTATCAATGAGCACACACACCAATGTGTTGTGTTGGGGCAAATTGGAGGATTCAATTCACCTTGAATCCCTTTTTTTGGACTGTGGGAGGAAACCCACTCAGACACGGGGAGAACATGCAAACTCCACCCAGTTTGGGATTTGTACCTGGATCCCAATCGCTGACTGAGGGGGCATGTTTCGGGCACTGGGCAGAAACACCCAGGACACCGTGTTGTGGCAATTTGGAGCATTCAGTTCACCTTGCAAACTCCACCCAGATTGGAAGAAATGTTTATTTCATTCAATAAGGCGAACGATAATCATTCCTTCAATTCGTTATCTTCCGCTTAATCCTTTACTGGGGTCATGGGGGGTGTTTACTATGCCCACCCAGGGGGGCATGTTTCGGGCGCTGGGCAGATACACCCAGGACAGGGCGCCAATCTATCAATGAGCACACACACACCAATGTGTTGTGTTGGGGCAATTTGGAGCGTTCAATTCACCTTGAATCCCTTTTTTGGACTGTGGGAGGAAACCCACTCAGACATGGGGAGAACATGCAAACTCCACCCAGATTGGGATTTGAACCTAGATCCCAATCGCTGAGAGGCGAACAATAATCATTCCTTCAATCAATAAAGATAATCATTCATTCATTATCTTCCGCTTAATCCTTTACTGGGGTCGTGGGGGGTGTTTACTCTGCCCACCCAGGGGGGCATGTTTTGGGCGCTGGGCAGATACACCCAGGACAGGGCGCCAATCTATCAATGAGCACACACACCAATGTGTTGTGTTGGGGCAATTTGGAGCGTTCAATTCACCTTGAATCCCTTTTTTGGACTGTGGGAGGAAACCCACTCAGACATGGGGAGAACATGCAAACTCCACCCAGATTGGGATTTGATCCTGGATCTCAATCGCTGAGAGGCGAACAATAATCATTCATTCAATAAACATAATCATTAATTCGTTATCTTCCACTTAATCCTTTACTGGGGTCGTGGGGGGTGTTTACTGTGTCCACCCAGGGGGCATGTTTCGGGCACTGGGCAGAAACACCTAGGACAGGGCGCCAATCTATCACTGGGCGCACACACCAACGTGTTGTGGCAATTTGGAGCATTCAGTTCACCTTGAATCCCTTTTTTGGACTGTGGGAGGAAACCCTCTCAGACACGGGAGAACATGCAAACTCCACCCAGATTGGGATTTGAACCTGGATTTCAATCACTGAGAGGCGAACGATAATCATTCATTCATTATCTTCCACTTAATCCTTTATTGGGGTCGTGGGGGGTGTTTACTGTGCCCACCCAGGGGGTACATTTTGGGCGCTGGACAGATACACCCAGGACAGGGTGCCAATCTTATCACTGGGCGCACACACCAATGTGTTGTGTCGGGGCAAATTGGAGGATTCAATTCACCTTGAATCCATGTTTTTGGACTGTGGGAGGAAACCCTCTCAGACACGGGGAGAACATGCAAACTCCACCCAGATTGGGATTTGGACTGAGAGGCGAACGTGCTAACCACTAAACCACCCTGGAAGAAAATGTTATTTAATCATTAATTATGTTAATTATTAAGTTAATCATTCATTCATTATCTTCCGCTTAATCCTTTACTGGGGTTGTGGGGGGTGTTTACTATGCCCATCCAGGGGGGCATGTTTAGGGCACTGGGCAGATACACCCAGGACAGGGCGCCAATCTATCAATGAGCACACACACCAATGTGTTGTGTTGGGGCAATTTGGAGCATTCAATTCACCTTGAATCCCTGTTTTTCGACTGTGGGAGGAAAGCCACTCAGACACGGGGAGAACATGCAAACTCCACCCAGATTGGGATTTGGACCTGGATCCCAATCGCTGAGAGCCGCCCTTGAAGAAAATGTTATTTAATCATTAATTAAGTTAATCATTCATTCATTACTTTCCACTTATTTCTTTACTGGGGTCGTGGGGGGTGTTTACTATGCCCATCTAGGGGGCACGTTTCGGGCGCTGGGCAGAAACACCCAGGACAGTGTGCCATTATATCATTGGGCACACACTCACACACACACACACACACTTTATGGGGCATTTTAGAAAATTCACTTTGCCTTGAATCTGTTTTTGACTGTGGGAGGAGGACTTGGGCGAAACCCGTAGGGAGAACGTGGAAACTCCTCCCAGATTGGGATTCGAACCTGGATCCCCAGTGCTTAGAGGCGAACATTCATTCATTCATTATCTCCCGCTTTATCCTCTATTAGGGTCGCGGTGGGGTTCCCCATGCCCATCCAGGGGAGAACGTCTCGGGCGCTGGGCAGATAGACCCAGGACAGGACGCCAATCCATCGCTGGGCGCACACTCACTCACACAGACACACTCTATATGGGGCAATTTGGAGAATTCAATTGACTTGATCCATGTTTTTGGACTGTGGGAGGAAACCGGAGAACCCGGAGGAAACCCACGCAGACACGGAGAGAACATGGAAACTCCACCCAGATGGGGATTTGAACCGGGAATCCCTAGTGCTGAGAAGAGAACATGCTAACCACTAAGCCACCGTGCCGCCTCTCATTTAATCAACAAAGCAAAAAGCATTTGGAATAAATATATAAAACACAGTTAATTTTCATTCAGTCTTTTATCTGGATGTCTGTAACTGGAGTCTTGACTTTTCTTTGTATTAAATCATATTAGAGTATATTATACCTTTTGTGTAGTATTTAATTAGAAATAAAATGTTCTGCAGGTCATAAACAATATTAAAACAGATAAAGTGCCTGAGGTCGATATAAGCTCTATAAAAGTATGATCAGGTGAGTTGGAGTGGAAGAACTTAACTGACTTACACAGAGCCTTGACCTCAACACCTTTGGGATGAATCAGAGTGATTGCAGGTCAGACTCACTGTTCCAGCATCAGTGTCTGACCTCACAAATGTTCTTCTGAAGAAATAAACCAATTTAGACTTAAGTGTTTAAAAAGACACGTATAGGTGGAACCCAATACTTTTTTTCCATGATCATGTTCACATATCGGGGCGGCACGGTGGCTTAGTGGTTAGCACGTTCTCCTCTCAGCACTCGGGATTCCCGGTTCGAATCCCCATCTGGGTGGAGTTTCCATGTTCTCCCCGTGTCCGCGTGGGTTTCCTCTGGGTTCTCCGGTTTCCTCCCACAGTCCAAAAACATGGGTCAAGTCAATTGAATTCTCCAAATTGCCCCATGTAGAGTGTGTCTGTGTGAGTGAGTGTGTGCCCAGCGATGGATTGGCGCCCTGTCCTGGGTCTATCTGCCCAGCGCCCGAGATGTTCTCCCCTGGATGGGTATGGGGAACCCTACCGCAACCCTACTAGAGGATTAAACGCGAGATAATGAATCAATGAATGTTCACATATCGAGGATGAGTTTTTTTTTTTGAGTAATTTTTTTTTTTGGTTATCCTTGTAGTCTCACATTTGCAAACAAACTCTGTTTATGCTGACCGGAACAGACAGCCTCAGAAAAATCCAACCAGTGAAAGAAAAGAAGCTTTAACTTTAACAATAACACATCTGGCGTATTTAAAGATCACAGGGCTCAAATCTCAAAACCTCAAATATAGGCACATAATTAAAACCTATGGGGTGGCTTAGTGGTTAGCACCTTCGTCTCTCAGCACTAGGGATTCCCGGTTCGAATCCCCATCTGGGTGGAGTTTCCATGTTCTCCCCGTGTCTGCGTGGGTTTCCTCTGGGTTCTCCGGTTTCCTCCCACAGTTCAAAAACATGGATCAAGTCAATTGAATTCTCAAAATTGCCCCATATAGAGTGTGTCTGTGTGAGTGAGTGTGTGCCCAGTGATGGATTGGCACCCTGTCCTTGGTGTATCTTCCCAGCGCCCGAGACGTTCTCCCCTGGATGGGCGTGGGGAACCCCCCCTGCGACCCTAATAGAGGATAAAGCGGGAGATAATGAATGAATGAATAATTAAAACCTAAATACATAACTGCCCTCAAATATTAACAAGCTGTATTAAATAGATATCAGTTTACAGTAACGTCAGTCCGTGTGTTTGTAAAGCATGTACAGCGTTCTTCTGGTTTGTCCCTGTTTGTAATCGAATGTGCAGTGTTTAAGCAGCTTGAATCTGGGTTATGTGTTGACCTAGCTGTGTGTTCTACTGCATAATCCAACAGGAATGGTTTCAACATAATGAGTACTACAAAAAAAGACTGACTTGTTATATGATGATATAAATCAAGTTAAGAGGGAATTTCATATTATATGCTATTGCAGAATTTGTTTTGTGTGTGTTTGTGTTGTGGTTCATTTCATTCAAATGAAATAATTCATAAAATGTAGAATTTACTCTTAATAGGATTTAGTACAAGGAATTGGTCAAGCCTTCTCTCTTGTCATATTAATTCACTCTTTGCCATGGCAACAGATATTTATAACGGAGGAATAAATGAAAAATGAACATATCCTGATTTTAAAGTAATCGTGGTGTACTGCACTGTGAGAAAGAATATGGATACTGTTAAACTAATTTAACGTCAGATTAAACTGCAATTATCATTTTAAAAATAAGGGGAAAAGTGTCTTATACAAATTCACACCGTTGGTTGGATTATTATGACATTTGACATACTTTTTCTTTCGGGATCTCTGGAGGTTTATATACTCTTTACAAACCACCAAGGAGTGGCTCAAGATTTCTCGTAACATCTGTGTGGACATTTTGTTTGTTAATTTTATCCTCTCAGTTAATTTCAATTCCTTTTTTTTACCACAAAAAAAGACAGTTTTGTGAACATTAACGCTTACACCAGGAAACCTAAAATTTGCAGAACATATCTGGGTTAAAAAGGGGCTAATATCCATCTATAAGAACACTTCTTTACATTGTCTACAGTGTATGTTAAACAAAACGACTACAAACTTTAATTGTAGAACTGCACTAACTATCCATCCATTCATTATCTTCCGCTTTATCCTATGTTAGGGACGCGGGGGGGTTCCCCATGCCCATACATGGGAGGTTCCGGGCGCTGGGCAGAAACACCCAGGACAGGGCGCCAATCTATCGATGGGCACACAGACACACTCTATATGGGGCAATTTGGAGAACTCAGTTGACTTGATCCATGTTTTTGGACTGTGGGTGAAACCGGAGAACCCAGAGGAAACCCACGCAGACACGGGGAGAACATGGAAACTCCATCCAGATGGGGATTTGAACCGGGAATCCCTAGCGCTGAGAGACGAAGGTGCTAACCACTAAGCCACCGTGCCGCCCCTGCACTAATGTGCATATGATTAGTGGAACCGATATGATGTTAAACAAGGCAGTATACATGTGTTCGGCTCTTTTGTAATTTTTTTAATTACTCAGATTCTATATTATATGTTTATGTGCCTCTGTATGCAATGAGATCTGGTTTAATAATTAGTTTCATGCTTGGTGCAGGCTCCCCGGCTCGCAGAGAAGTTCTGCGTGTGTCATCTGGCAACTGGGGACATGCTGAGAGCAATGGTAGCCTCCGGCTCAGAACTTGGCCAGAGATTAAAACAGACCATGGATGCTGGCAAACTGGTAATGCATTTAGTTTTCTTGCCGTTTCTCGATGTCTTGTAATCGTTTACTTTTTTATTCTTGCTTAGTATGTTCTTTGGCCTCCTGTTCTTAGGTGAGTGATGAGATGGTGGTTGAACTTATCGAGAACAATCTGGACACTCCCGCCTGCAAAAATGGATTTCTGTTGGATGGCTTTCCTCGAACAGTCAAGCAGGCGGAAATGGTACAGAACCATTGCTATGGATTTTTAGCGAATAATTACAGACAATAGAACATCACTTATTCTGGAAATTGGTTTTGTTTTATCACAGCTAGATGGTCTACTTGAAAAACGTACTGAAAAACTGGACTCTGTGATTGAATTCTCATTGGATGACTCCCTCCTGGTACGTCGGGTCTGTGGGAGGTAAGACAGCTTGTTGTAGAACGCTAAAAATAATAAGTCAAAATGACTTTTCAGCCACGATTGCACATTTGCAACGTTGTATTTCTGCCATCATAAAAAGATCATTCATTCATTCATTATCTCCCGCTTTATCCTATATTAGGGTCGCGGTGGGGTTCCCCATGCCCATCCAGAGGAGAACGTCTCAGGCGCTGGGCAGATAGACCCAGGACAGGGTGCCAATCCATCACTGGGCTCATGAAAAGATGTTTAGTTTAATTTAATTAGTTTTGTTCTCTAGTTCTTTAAGGTGCCCTTTTGGCCCAAATATATAGCCAGGTCATGTGTTGAGCACTATAACTTAATAATTATTGATCCCCACAAAGAAAAATTCACACATATAAAAATATAATATAACATTAACTTACTAAATGGTTATAAAATAAAACAATGATTTTAGTGAATAGAAACCCCATGAAGGACCTCGGCACCTCTAAATGTTAATGGCTAATATAACTCCAAGCTAAATTATATAATTAAACAAATTGTGTTCCTATTTGTTCTTTATGTTCTGTTTACCGCTGTGCTGTCCATTGTCTTTAATTAGCCACTCATGCTTGAATATTTTAAAATCTGTGCCCACCGGTTTTCTATTAAAAATACAAGCATCAACATGAGCCAAGCCCCAGAGAGATCTGCCCACTAGGCATTTGGATGGAGCCCCATCTCAGTAAAAATGTATCTAGTCCTCCATGAACTATCATTACATTATTATTTTCCTTTATTCTCTGTTACCCTGTTGGTGTCTTCGTGATATTTGGTCATTTAGCAGACACTTTTATCCAAAGCGACTTACAAGGTGAGCACAGGGTTAATCACAACATCCCTGGAGCAATGAGGGTTAAGGGTCTTGCACAAGGACCCACATTAGTAACTTCAGTGGACCTGGGATTTGAACCCACAACCTTCAGATTGATAGCCCTATGCCCTAACCACTGAGCTACAACACCTGATATGCATTTTAACTCTGACCTGTACGAAAACAGGATATAGCCAACCAGCTCTGCCATAAGTTCATCAGAATCTCAGCCAGCTCCCCTGCATAGAATATGGCCGTTATTCTACAAGCTTTAAAACGCACCCTCATTTTAAATTCTATTTCTGCACAGAGTTGAAATCTTGTCCCCAGGCACTTTTATCGAACGTGACTTCCAAAGCGAGCACAGAGTTGGCCACAGCATCTCTGGAGCAATGAGGGTTAAGGGTTTTGCTCAAGGACCCACAGTGGTAACTTCAGTGGTAACTTCAAAACTAGCCAGCAGCTCTGAATTATAGCTGTTCGGATGCACCTTTTTGGATCGTAGACCTACCATAAAGTCGGGCTTTAAAATGGTGGAATGGTGAAAAATAGAATCTAAAATGGTGGTGTGTTTTAAAGCTTGTAGAAAAGCTTAGCCATCTGCTGTGCAGGAGAGTTGGACTGGGATTCTGATTCCAGAGCTGTGTTGTCGTTTTGCTGAGGTAGCTGCAGATGCATTGTTTTTGAGCTGTCTGTGAAGAAAAGGTGCAGGTGACCGATTACAAGAATTTTTGGAGAATTGGTTAGATCATATTTTTTAATCGATCAAAGTTAAAATGCACATCCTGAAGATATCAACAGTGTAACCGAGCTTAACGGTATATAGCTAAAAGAAAAATCTTGAACAAATAAATTCCAGGCGGCACGGTGGTTTAGTGGTTAGCACGTTCGCCTCTCAGCGCTAGGGATTCCCGGTTCGAATCCCAATCTGGGTGGAGTTTCCATGTTCTCCCCGTGTCCGTGTGGGTTTCCTCCGGGTTCTCCGGTTTCCTCCCACAGTCCAAAAACATGGATCAAGTCAATTGAGTTCTCCAAATTGCCCCATATAGAGTGTGTGTGTGTGTGTAAGTGAGTGTGAGCCCAGCGATGGATTGGCGCCCTGTCCTGGGTGTATCTGCCCAGCGCTCGAAACGCTCTCCCCTGGATTGGCATGGGGAACTCCACCGCGACCCTACTAGAGGACAAAGCGGGAGATAATGAATGAATGAAATAAATTCCAGATATTTTTTTATAGGAGGCAGCAATTCCTAACTCTTTAAAAAGAGTCAGGATTAGACTACCCACTCCTGCAAAGTTGGCTAACTCTCATAAACTAGTCTTAAAGTGCTCGTTATCATACATGTACGCACGCTTTATTTTTTTTTTTTCGTTTAGATCTACACTGTTTGCAAAAATACCCTTTAAATTATAGTAAATCTGTGGTAGTGATGGCACGTTTCAATTTCTGTGATTTTACTTTTACGGTAATAAACGAGAAGTGATAAACATACTGAACAGCACTGATACATTTCAGGATTTGACAGGAATGAAGCAAATGTATTTATCTTTTTTTTTTCTTTTCTTTTTTTAGACTAGTCCATCAGCCCAGTGGCCGTTCCTACCATGAGGAGTTCAATCCACCCAAGGAATCGATGAAGGATGATGTAAGTTAAACATAATGTTTATTAGGGGTGAGCTGCAATATTCGCTGATTCGATTCGGAGACCCGTAGTCAGCTATGAACCTCATAGTCGAATGTACCATTTTGACCACATGGGGGTGCCCATGGCTGCTGCTAAGCATTAGTTTTTACATGAAATGTCTTTGTTTTCGTTATATATATAGCCTTTTGTCAAATAAAATCATCCTAAAACTCATTGATCTGAGTGTTTTAGGTTTTTCCTTTGAAGTGGAAAAAAGTCCAGAACGGGGATCCCATTTATGGTGCTCTAGAAAAACAAGTAAAATATAAAAAAAATATTTTTTAAAAACCACGCTTATAGCGCCATCTTGTGGTGAAATTTTTACTGATTCGACTATCAGTCGACTATAGGGAAAATCTGACGAATCAGATTCGACTATGAAAATCCTTAGTTGAAGACACCCCTAATGTTTATAGTGTTATCTAAGAACGAATCAGTGAATGGCATGCAGATTTCTTTTTTTCTGTGGGATGTGGTAGCTCAGTGGTTAGAGTGCTGGGCTATCAATCTGAAGGTTGTGAGTTTAAATCCCAGGTTCTCTAAAGTTAGCAGTGTGGGTCCTTGAACGAGAAAAACTGACTTTTAAATGACTAAATGTAATGTAAATGTTTATAGAGGTCTAAAGTTGGTTCGTAAACGGCGTTGTAACATGAACTTAATCCTCGTGTGCTACCGGTTTAGATGAGAAGTGCACCAGGTGCACATATTTCCTTAGCCATAAATACATTAATGTACAAGGTCAAAGCGTGTGTGTACTAAAAGGCTCTTATTTCACTACTATGCTTTGAAGTTGATTGATTGTTTCTGGCAGCGTTTAGGTTGGTGTGTGATGGCTAGATTTATGGAGGAACTGTGTCTGGAAACATACACATCTATACAGACGTACTGCTTTTTAAAACATAAATGAGAAAACTATGATGAAGCTGTTTAAACTCTGACTTCTGTGAACAACCAACACCATGTTTATGGTTCATTAGACATTCACTGCTTTAAGCAAATCAATTACCAAAGCTGAATTAGTTATAAAATCAAACCACTGTGATATTAATTAGTGATGGTCATTAATCTCAGCCACAACATTTTGAATATAAATAGTTCTGTTAATCTGATACTGAAGTTATATCATGTTTTAAATGCTTGTGGCCTTTAAATCTAAGTGCATACTATATACACACTATTATAATAATAATAATAATAATAATAATACATTTTATTTGATGGCGCCTTTCTGGACACTCAAACACTCATAATGAATGAAAGTATCTTTAAGGACTGTACAGAATGTAACCTTCCCCTCCTTTAATGTAAAACTTGTTCCAAAAGCCAATTTTTTGATCACGTTCTCAGCCACTAACACTTTTAATAATATCTTTGACTTATGACTCCCGTTCTGTTCTAAGTGACTTTTCTTTCTTTACTGCTGTAGGTGACGGGGGAGCCTCTCATCCGGCGCAGTGATGATAATGAGACAACTCTGCGTTCCCGACTTGAAGCCTACCATAAGCAGACGGCCCCCTTGGTTCAGTATTATGGCGCCCGTGGTTTACACCATGCCATCGATGCTGCTCAGTCACCGGATGTTGTCTTTGCCTCCATCCTCGCTGCCTTCTCCGGTGCCACCTGTAAAGACCTTGTGTTTTTCATCTAAAGCCTGTCTCCATCTCTTCGCTTCCTTGTAGCCTTTAGGGCTCCTTGTCTGTCTCTTCTGCGACAAGGTTTGATTTCTGACTTAAATGCAAATTAAAGTGAATGTACATAAAGCAACATTATGTACCATTTTGTATCGATTTTTATCAAAGCAACATTATGCAAAGGTTTTGCCTCAGAACAGTTCTAATGTCTTTTTGATACATTAATGTAAATGGAGAAGCATATTTGTAGATATAGTTTTTGTAGCTTTCTGACAAATCTTGCATTTTGGTACTGATTGGTTGGTGTGTAGAAATGTGATTGGTAGCCAATCCCAACGCATGGTTTGTGGAGGATTAGACTGGCTTAATTTAACAGCTGGGCGGCACGGTGGTTTAGTGGTTAGCACGTTCTCCTCTCAGCACTAGGGATTCCTGGTTCGAATCCCCATCTGGGTGGAGTTTCCATGTTCTCCCCGTGTCTGCGTGGGTTTCCTCCCACAGTCCAAAAACATGGATCTCCGAATTGCCCCATATAGAGTGTGTTTGAGTGAGTGAGTGTGTGCCCAGCGATGGATTGGCGCCCTGTCCTGGGTCTATCTGCCCAGCGCCCGAGACGTTCTCCCCTGGATGGGCATGGGGAACCCCCCGCGACCCTAATAGAGAATAAAGCGGGTGATAATGAATGAATGAATGAATTTAACAGCTATATACTATTATAGTACTGTTAATATACTACATAATATACTATATAATATAATATACTGTTATAGCAGGAGTCCTCAGGTATGACATTAGTTTTAACTGAAACTTTACATAATGTTGCTCTTAATGTGTTTGGAGTGCTGGCGAATGGTTGTCTGGAAACTTAGGATGTCTATTTTTTACAGATTTTAAAAATCATTTAGTGTTTTTTTTTTTTTTTTTTAAGATTTCATACACCATCCAAGGTCATCAGCAGAATGTCACCATGTGTGCCGATATAAACAAAGTGCTGTGATGTCAGCACTTTTCTCTTTTGTTTGGTTCGAGCACACAGTGATGTGGTGATGAGCCTCACAGCAAGCAGAGGGTTCTGTGATTCCCTGCTGGATGGACTGGCATCCTGTTTTCCTGCCACTTGCTTGTTTGCATGTGTGATGGCCGTGAGCATTAAGTGGCTTTAAATTGAAATAAATAAATGAATGAGTGGAAATGTCCAGGCAACCAGTAGTATATGCAGATCCAGAAAACACTATAATCTACTAGTCTCATGCAATCATTCCTCTTGAGTGCCTCTTTTTCTAACCTGCTGAATATGTTGTGCGTCTAGTTTCTTTGTCATGCTGCATGTTCACTAAAACCCTAATTACTAAATCAGTAACATTGAGCTTGTATGTGTAATTAAAACACCTTTTTTTAAAAAGATTATTTTGTTTTTTGGTGACGTGTACAAATTGCACTGAACCAGAAACTTGCAAGCTGGTGTAGTTCAACCTTTAACCAGCAGGGGTTGATAAAGCTCGATGCTGTCTTGGTCATGAGTGGGCAGTTTTGTTCTGCCACTACAGAAAGACATGTTGAATTCACCTAAGGCCTTTTTTTTTCTTCTACAGCTGACTGAACCCCTGCGTCTTCCAACCAGTCTGATGTGATGTGATGAGACAAATGTGTGGGGTGCCGGTAGAATGTAATTTATGCTAATCATGATGTGCTTATTTTGGTCTGTCAGCAATGATTAAGACAAAAAATAACGTGCCCCTATTGATGGGTCCTGTGAAATAAAAGGCTTTTTTCTACTTCCATCATTGCCTTTTCCATCATTTTCTTTCAGGGAACGTAGGGGGTAATTAAAGTGAAAGATGAGGAGGGGTTCACACTTTGCCCAGGGTTTGAGTTTTGTAAGATTCTCTGTCACAGATGTCTCTGTCTCTTGTACATTTTTATGTGTGTGGCCGAATAAACATGGATGTCATGGATCACTTTGGACCAATTCTACTGATTGCATGGTAGGTGAACATTCATTCATTATCTCCCGCTTTATCCTCTTTTAGGGTCGCGGTGGGGTTCCCTATGTCCATCCAGGGGAGAACGTCTCGGGCGCTGGGCAGATAGACCCAGGACAGTGCGCCAATCCATCGCTGGGCACACACTCACACAGACACACTATATGGGGCAATTTTGAGAATTCAATTGACTTGATCCATGATTTTAGGTTGTGGGCTGAACAGGATAAACATTTATTGAACACTAAAAGAAAATGTGGGCGCCACGGTGGCTTAGTGGTTAGCATGTTCTCCTCTCAGCGCTAGGGATTCCCCGTTCGAATCCAAATTGCCCCATATAGAGTGTGTCTGTGTGAGTGAGTGTGTGCCCAGCGATGGATTGGCGCCCTGTCCTGGGTCTATCTGCCCAGTGCCCGAGACGTTCTCCCCTGGATGGGCATGGGGAACCCCACTGCGACCCTATTAGAGGATAAAGCGGGAGATAATGAATGAATGAATAAAAGAAAATGTAGGTGGCACGGTGGCTTAGTGGTTAGCATGTTCTCCTCTCAGTGCTAGGGATTCCCGGTTCGAAATCCCCATCTGGGTGGAGTTTCCATGTTCTCCCAGTGTCTGTGTGGGTTTCCTCCGGGTTCTCCGATTTCCTCTCACAGTCCAAAAACATGGATCAAGTCAATTCTCCAAATTGCCCCATATAGAGTGTGTCTGTATGAGTGAGTGTGTGCCCAGCGATGGATTGGCGCCCTGTCCTGAGTGTATCTGCCCAGCACCCGAAACGTTCTCCCCTGGATGGGCATGGGGAACCCCACCGCGACCCTAATAGAGGATAAAGCGGGAGATAATGAATGAATGAAAAGTCAATCTTTTCTTGAGGGGAAATGAACTTCCCCAAACTGTCTCAGTGGAAACCCCAGCAGTGATGGAGGCTCAGCTCTGATTTCAGTCTAACAGAACTCACTTCACAGTGGGACACTACGTTTGTTGTAATAATGATACCGGTTTAAGGACTGAAAACGCAACAGAACTCAGAAGATCTTATCAGAGAAGAAACCAAGCTTTTCTCGTAAACCTTAAACTATTTGAAATCGTTTCCGTTTCGTTACCGTCGTCGGCTACAGCCAATCCCGAAGCAGGAGCAGCCATGGGGGCGTGGTTTCCCGAGCGCTCGTGAGCAGGGGCTTTCCTGGCAGTGTTGCCAATTCATTCATTCATTATCTCCCGCTTTATTCTCTTTTAGGGTCGCGGTGGGGTTCCCCATGCCCATCCAGGGGAGAACATCTCGGGCGCTGGGCAGATAGACCCAGGACAGGGTGCCAATCCATCACTGGACACACACTCACTCACACAGACACACTCTATATGGGGCAATTTGGAGAACTCAATTGACTTGATCCATGTTTTTGGACTGTGGGAGGAAACCGGAGAACCCGGAGGAAACCACGCAGACACAGGAGAGAACATGGAAACTCCACCCAGATGGGGATTCGAACCGGGAATCCCTAACGCTGAGAGGAGAACATGCTAACCACTAAGCCGCCGTGTTGCCAATTTAGCGGCATATTGAGCCAGTTTTCAGACCCTCCGGCGACTTATGGTTCTGAAAGCGACTGGAGAACGTCGCGTTTTTGATGTTTTCTGGTGATTAATGGAGAACTTTTGGAGAACGTGAACTTCGGTTTCTGTCCTCAGCGAGCAGCGGGTTCTGACGTGGCCGCGTGCCACATCTGACCACGCCCCCTGGTGCCACGCCCCCTGATGCCACGCCCCCTGACTCCAGAGCGGGATGTAAACATAAACCCGTCAGTCAGTCCGTCAGCTCGTCCGCGGTGTGCGCATCTGTAAACGCGAAACATCCAGGTAGGTCACAAAAAATGCTTTAGAGTGTTATTAACTCACCCTTTTCTTATTTGTTGAATCTTAACTGACCGAACAGTTTGTAGGTCTCTGTAACTCAATCAATCGGACGTTCTGAGTGACGTGCCTTTAGTTTCATCGCTACGACAATCACCACTGTCGACTTCCGAAGTTTATAAATCTAGAAAATAGTTTATTTGTAGTTTTGGCAAGTTATTGGGAACGTTTTATTATACTCTATGGACAGCAGAGCATTTTAAGAATAGAGCATTCTAGAAAATAGTTTATTTGTAGTTTTGGCAAGTTATTGGGAACGTTTTATTATACTCTATGGACAGCAGAGCATTTTAAGAATAGAGCATTCTAGAAAATAGAGTTTATTTGTAGTTTTAAAATATTCTGTGTGATTTTTTTTTCATGTTTTCTCTCCCACATCGCTATTTCTTTATTCCACAACTGCAAATCCACGCAAATGGACCATTCTGCAAATTAGTGATTTTTAAGAGTTTATTTGTAGTTTTGACATATTTCGAGTGCATTTTAGTGACCTTTTTCCTCTCCCACGACGTTATTCCACAGCTAAAATACATCCAAATTGACTATTCTCAAATTAGTGACGTACTTTTAGTTTTATCACTATGACTCAAAATGCCAAAGTTATTGGGAACGTTTTACACTCTATGGACAGCAGAGCATTTTTAAGTCTAGAATTTTTTTTTATTTTTAAGAGCTTATTCGTAGTTTTGACATATTTCGGGTGCATTTTATTCACCTTTTTTCTCTCCCACGACGTTATTCCTCTATTCCACAGCTGCAAATACATCCAAATGGACTATTCTCAAATTAGTGACGTACCTTTAGTTTTATAACTATGACTATGACTCAAAATGCCAAAGTTATTGGGAACGTTTTACACTCTATGGACATCAGAGCGTTTTTAAGTCTAGAAAATAGAGTTTATTTGTAGTTTTGAAATATTCTGTGTGATTTTTTTTCATGTTTTCTCTCCCACATCGTTATTCCTTTATTCCACAACTGCAAACGGACCATTCTGCAAATTAGTGACGTGCGTTTAGTTCCATCGCTATGACAACCATCACTCTCAACTTCTGAAATTACTGGGAACGTTTTATTACACTCTATGGACAGCAGAGGATTTATAAATCTAGATTTTTTTTAAAAAAATTTAAGAGTTTATTCGTAGTTTTGACATATTTCGGGTGCATTTTATTCACCTTTTTCCTCTCCCACGACGTTATTCCTCTATTCCACAGCTGCAAATACATCCATATGGACTGTTCTACCAAAAAGGCGAGGTGTGACGTTCATTTAGTTCCATCACTATGACAACCAGCTCTCTCAAATGCCAAAGTTATTGGGAACGTTTTATTACACTCTATGGACAGGATATGGTTTATAAATCTAGAAAATAGTTTATTCGTAGTTTTGATATATTTCAGGTGCTTTTTATTCACCCTTTTCCTCTCACACAATGCTATTTCTTTATTACCCAACTGCAAATCCACGCAAAAACGCAAATACATCGCCATGACAACCGTCACTCTCAACTCCCGAAATTATTGGGAACTTTTTATTACACTCTATGGACAGGATATGGTTTATAAATCTAGAAAATAGTTTATTCGTAGTTTTGACATATTTCAGGTGCTTTTTATTCACCTTTTTCCTCTCACCCAATGCTATTTCTTTATTCCCCAACTGCAAATCCACGCAAATACATCGCCATGACAACCGTCACTCTCAACTTCTGAAATTATTGGCAACGTTTTATTACACTCTATGCACAGCATATGATTTATAAATCTAGAAAATAGAGTTTATTCGTAATTTTGACATATTTCGGGTGCTTTTTATTCACCCTTTCCTCTCCCACAATGCTATTTCTTTATTCCCCAACTGCAAATCCACGCAAAAACGCAAATACATCGCCATGACAACCGCCACTCTCAACCTCTGCTTTCATCGTTTCATCACCACTGTCGACTTCCGAGGTTTATAAATCTAGAAAATAGTTTATTTGTAGTTTTGACAAGTTATTGGGAACGTTTTATTACACTCTATGGACAGTAGAGCATTTTAAGTCTAGAAAATAGAGTTTATTTGTAGTTTTGAAATATTCTGTGTGATTTTTTTTCATGTTTCCTCTCCCACATCGTTATTTCTTTATTCCACAACTGCAAATCCACGCAAAAACGCAAATACATCGCCATGACAACCGCCACTCTCAACCTCTGAAATTATTGGGAACGTTTTATTACACTCTATGCACAGCATATGATGTATAAATCTAGAAAATAGTTTATTCGTAGTTTTGACATATTTCGGGTGCTTTTTATTCACCCTTTTCCTCTCACACAATGCTATTTCTTTATTCCCCAACTGCAAATCCACGCAAAAACGCAAATACATCGCCATGACAACCGCCACTCTCAACCTCTGAAATTATTGGCAACGTTTTATTACACTCTATGGACAGCATATGATTAATAAATCTAGTACATAGACTTAATTCGTGGCTTTGAAATATTGACATAAAAAGTGGTGCTTTTTACTCTCCCACAACGTTCTTCCTTTATTCTACAGCTGCAAACACATCCAGGTGTTGCGAGGTGCGACGTCCATTTAGTTCCATCACTGTGACAACCGCCTCTCTGAAATGCCAAAGTGATTGGGAATGTTTTATTACACTCAGCAAAGGATTTCCTTTAGTCTATTCCTTTATTCCACAGCTGCAAATGGACTATTCAATGACGTAATTTAGCGACTACTAGCGACTTTTAAGCCAGCCAATTGCAACTTTCCTTACTGGAAGGTTGGGAACACTGGCGCTCGCGAGTAGGGGCTTTCTTGGATGACGTAAATGGAAAAGAGAAGCGATCTGGCATCCGTGAGTCCTCCTGCGGGGTAAACAGCGACCGGGATAGGAACAAATCCTCAGTCGGAGTGAGTGAGACGTCGTGTCGCGTCGTGTCGTGTCGTGTCGTGTCGTGTCGTGTCGCGTCGCGTCGTGTCGTTTGAAGCTCACAGTGAGAGAATCTCTGAGACTCAGAGGCTTCACGTTCTAACGCCCTGTCCTGATTCCGCTCCTCTGTCCTCACGACCTGAGAGGTAAGACGATCCGTCACGTTTAAAGCTTTTAGATCGGATTCGTCTGATCACTTCTGATCGCCGGGGTAACGGGATCGCAGGTTAAAGCTGCCCCGACCCTTGAAACCACCCCGATCGGACTTCCAACAGCCCCAATTGCCCCGCCGCTTGTATTCCACAGTCTGGACCTGACCGTGGAGCTGAGAGTAAAGCTGCGAGTCATCTGGACATTTTGTCCCAGCTCGTCTTAAGTCTTAATTCGTGGACAATTAATCTATTGTTCCAAACCCTGTGAAATTCCACAGAATGGAATGGATTAGTCCTGTTAATGCTGCTATTAACCCCCCACCTCGTGAATAAGGGCAGTTTGGGGATGTAGTTCATATTGTGGCTTTAATCCCTTTGTTTTTGTTGGTAAACCAGGTGAGTCGGCTGGATCTGTTCATTTATTCCGCTTAATCCTCTACTAAGGGTTGCAGAAATCTATCTATATGGGGCAATTTTGAACATTTCATTCGTCTTGGGGCGGCACGGTGGCTTAGTGGTTAGCATGTTCTCCTCTCAGCGCTAGGGATTCCCGGTTCGAATCCCCATCTGGGTGGAGTTTCCATGTTCTCCCCGTGTCCGCGTGGGTTTCCTCCGGGTTCTCTGGTTTCCTCCCACAGTCCAAAAACATGGATCAAGTTAATTGAGTTCTCCAAATTGCCCCATGTAGAGTGTGTCTGTGTGAGTGAGTGTGTGCCCAGCGATAGATTGGCGCCCTGTCCTGGGTGCATCTGCCCAGCGCCCGAGACGTTCTCCTCTGGATGGGCATGGGGAACCCCCCCCCGGGACCCTAATATAGGATAAAGCGGAAGATAATGGATGAATGAATGAATAATTTGTCTTGAATCCATGTTTTTGGACTGCGGGAGGAAACTGGAGAACCCGGAAAAAAACCCATGCAGACACTGGGAGAACATGGAAACTCCACCCAGATTGGAATTCGAACCTGGATCCCTGAGCGCTGAGAGGTGGACGTGCTAACCACTAAGACACCATGCCGGGATCTCGTCGTTAATTTATTAATCATCTTCCTCTTAATCCTTTATTAGTCATGAGGAAGTTCCCCATGCCCATCCAGGGGAGAACGTTTCCGGCACTGGGCAGATACCCAGGACAGAGTGTCAATCTATCGCTGTGCACACTTACAAAGACACACACTCTATATGGGGCAATTTAGAGCATTCAAGTTACCTTGAAGCCATGTTTGTGGGCTGTGGAATGACCCCTGAGAACCTGGAGGACACCCACGCAAATCTGGATTCCCAAAGCTGAGAGGCGAATGTGTGCCACCGTGTCATATCAACCTGATATGTGACAAAAATGTGGAACAGTAATGTGCGTAGGCCTTCTGACAATGTGCTGGCGTCATGTTGCAAAGTTAAGTGGGTAGGTAGTTGGGTTTGCACCCACATAGTTTGTCTTTAGGGGAATATAAGTGTGAGGTCTTGGTTTTCTCGTAAGTCTTTTATTTTTGCCTTTACCTTGTTTCCATTGGTTTTATATGATTTGGATTATATGAATATGAATCACAAAGCCTCTACATTTCCTCTTTACAGACCATGTTACTTATTGTTTACTAAATGAGTCTTGTAGTCTAATCTCATGATCTTCCTCCTAATCCTTTATTCGAGTTACAAAAGGGGGGTTCTCGTGTCCATCCTGGGTAGAACGTTTTGGGCTCTGGGCAGATACACCCAGGACAGGGGACAATTTAGATGGGGAAAGTTAGAATATCCAATTCACTTTAAATACATATCTCTGGACTGTGGGAGAAAAACCAGAAACCCTGAAGGAGACCATTAAAACTCTCCAGGTTGGGATTCGAACCTAGATCTCCAGTGCTGAGAGGAGAACATGCTAACTACTGGATCACATAGTCACTTAATCTATTCTCTTCTCATTATCTTTCACTTAACCCTCTACTAGGGTCATGGGTGGGTTCTCATGCCCATCCAGGGAGAACGTTTTGGATGTTGGGCGGATACACCCAGGACAGGGTGCCAATCTGTCACTTGGCACACATACCAGATGAGGGCAATTTATTTAGGGGAAATTTAGAGCAGTCAATTCACCTTGAATCTATGTTTTTGGATGGTTGGAAGAACATGGAAATTCTACCCAGATTGAGGTTTTGAAACTGAATCCAGCACTAAGAGGCCGACATGCTAAGCTGGGTCTTATAGTTACTTAATACATATATAATGATTTTTGACTCTGTATACGCGCCATGATTCTCACCGTAACAATTTAACAGTAACATTTTATGCAGCACCATTAAAAAACATTTTGTGTCTCGGTTTGTAGAGTAATTCCTCCATTGGATGCTAGAACTTTTGTCATCTGTTTCACTGGTTTCATTTTGCTTTGCCTCCAGCAAAATTCTGTGGAAACAGTTCTTTTGTGACTCAGTTCTTTGTTCAAATGAACTGAACGGGGATGGAACAGCATTGTTTCCATGCACTTTTGCTTTATTTTTCCCCCCTAACACGTACCAATTTATTCACACTTACTACAGAAAATCCACCAATGTAAAGATATAGCTTCCCATCACAGCTTTCCAAAACCACTGGCATTAAAATAGAGTTACTCCCCCACCTCGTTGTAGCTACTGCAGCCTTTACTAAAAAGGTTTTCTGGTTTCAGTGTGTGTGTGTGTCTTTTTTTGTAAAATCTGACACTACAGTTTTGCCCCTGTTTATCTGTAGTTTATCAAAAAGGTGATCATTGAGGTTGGTTTGATGCTACACCAAACTTTTTGACGAGTGTCTTCATAGAACCTGTGCTCGGAATCATAGATACACGTCAAGAAAAAGAGCCTCTACTAAACTATTACCACATACTAAAATTGGAACACTTTCCGAAAATGCTAATTAAGACCGAAACTGATTTGTTAATTTACTTTTATTTATTTAACATCCAAAGAAAATATAATTTATATAATGGCATATATTTCTGCAAGATGGCAGCCTAGTGGTTAGCAGGTTCACCTTAGTGATGATGGGAATACAGGTTTGAATCTCAAGTCGAGTGGACTTTGCATGTTGTCACTATTTCCGTGTGGATTTTGTTCTTTTTTTTCTCCAACCGTCCAAAATCATGGATTTAAAGAAAATTTACTGCTTTTACTCGCCGCAATCTCACTCGCCCCAAATTGCCTTTTTTATATATATATATATATATATATATATATATATATATATATATATATATATATGTATATGTGTGTGTGTGTGTGTGTGTGCATGTGCCCAGTGTTGGATTGGCCCCTGTCCTGGGTGTATCTGCCCAACACGCAAAAGTTTCTCCCTTGAATGGCCATGGATTTATTCTCAGCATTAGAAGCAGAGAATAAATCAGCGTGACATTAGTTTATTTAAAAATGACTGGATCAGGACTGATCCTCCTAATTCAGATGCTTTATGTGCAAACCCTGGGTTGGTGACACAGCAGTTCGTGTCCACATCTCACATACTTCAATTCCCACTTTTGTATTCGTCAGGATTGTGGGATGTTCTTCTTTTGTTTGTGTGAGTTTTGTTTGGATATTGCAATTACTTCTGATCCTCAAATTACTAACAGGTGGCTTGGCTTTAAACTATGCTGTGTCATGCTATTTAAACATGTCCCATTTATGTACATCCATCAGCAAATCTCCATATAATGTCCTTAGCTTGGCTTTAGTATGTGAAGTGATGGTATAAGAGTCTCGTGGTACTTATGGTCGGGCAGAGTTGGCTTGATGTTTTTGCGGCGAAGGGATTTTTAGAGTTTGTAGTTATTGTAGACTTTGTAGTTTTACAATTACTGTCTGTTTATCTGTTTTATTTGTTGTTGTTAGTCCCCTGTTGGTTCTCTGTTCTCTATTGGTCAGCAGCATCACAGAACAGGTATCATTTGGGTGGTGGATTGTTTATTGTCAGTTCTGCAGTGACACTGATGTGGTGTGGGGGTTTTAGTGCAGCAGTGCTGCTGTAATTTCATTTAAACACCTCAGTGACACTGCTGACACTGCTGGGATAGGACTAATGCACCAACCAAATAATCCCTGCTTTGTGGTGCTACTATTGAGGTCCTGACATTTAGAGAACAGAATAAAGGTGACGTACACAGTATGTAATGCAGTCCATAAACAGATGGACTACAGTCTGTATTTGTAGAACTACAAAGTAATAATAATAATAATAATTATTACCCAAGGACACTTCAGCCACAATACATTAATAATACATACAATAATAATAATAATAATAATTATTATTATTATTATTATTAGAATAAAGGTGACGTACACAGTATGTAATGCAGTCCATAAACAGATGGACTACAGTCTGTATTTGTAGAACTACAAAGTCCATCTTTACAGTAAGTGGAACTCATAACATGGACAATAATTGGAGCAAAAATGTGGCATGATACTGTATCTGTGGCCAGCATCTGATCAATACCACTTGAGCATCAGAATACTGTAATACCCCTAAATGAATCACTTTATGGCACATTCATTATTGATGGAGAAAAAATTACTGTAATTATACAACAATCCCAAATAGTTCCAAGTACAAAGTCATATAAAGCAGTTGGCCTGATCCCCATGTGATGTGTTTTTGTGTTCACCTTGTTCATGAATATGAATCATAGCTTCAATCACACAATAGTATTAGTCATCACGAACCCTTCTGCTCTGTGAAGCTACCCCTACACTTACTCTGACCTAGATAACCAGTCAGTGTTGTGTGGTCAACCTTTAAATGCCAGTCTTGTGATATTGTGATGGTTTGTGGTCTGGTGTAATTTAGAATTTAAATCCAGGACAGATGAGGTTGAGCTTGTTGAAGATGGAGATGATTGGTACTTCTGCTTAAAATTGGGCCAGAGATTAGCACATTCACGCACCACTCACTCACCATCGGTCATTTAGAAGATGCTTTAATGCAAAGCGACTTACAAGTATCTCACCTTTATGGTTAGGGTCATAAGCGTGTGGTTCAGCCTTGTGTGCTATGGCTGAAGTGTCATTGGCAAGGCAACTAATACCAGGCACTGTATACAAGGCTGACCTTCGCACAGATGGGTTAAATGTGAAGGACCAATTTTTCTGTGTGCATCACAGTAGGCAAGATGGATCAATTTTTCTTTATTTATTTAACAAAGGGTTGACCATACAGCCTCTGTGGAGCAATGAGGGTTAAGGGGCTTGCTCAAAGAACCCAACTGGTAACTTCAGTGGATTTTTGGATTTGAACCCCCAACTTTAAGGTTAACAGCATAATACCCTAAGTGGTGGGCAACCGTACAAATCGTCACCTGAGAGCAAGTAAGGTTAGTTGCCTTCTGCCATAGGGACTGGGAATCAAACCAGGGACGTTACGCAGTGAGGGACAGTATTTTTTTGTTTAAAGACCCACATTGGTAACTTCAGTGGACTTTAAGATTGATAGCCCATAACTGCTGAGTGACCACACCCAGATCAGCCAACAGATTGACTTTTTAGGTCTACTGACATGCAAAAATAAACCGGCAACACACTATTGAGTATTTTATCTAAATGAGCTCTATGGAAAAGGTGTAAACCACCAGTGATGTAAACATGTTATCACGTTACAACATGGGTCTGACACCTGATAGGTCACAGGGCTGCGAGTGTGAATTAAACATTATGTAACTGACTTATCCTGCAGCTCACCTCTGACCAAGGAAATCCCGTAACATGTAGAGGCGTATACACAGAATGTGAGCGAAAGCAGCTCAGAGACAAGCAGGCTTCTGATGGACAGTCTAGCACTGCGGCAGGGCTCGAGGTGAAGATGCTGAAGTGCTGAGACGCTCTTTCAGTGTCTGCAGCAGCTGGAAATGCTGATCGCTTAGGAACGAGCAACTCCATATCTCCCAAAAGAGTCGTGAGTCAGGATCAACTTAACAGACTTAAGAGTCTGTTGAAATCCAGGGAGTGTGTAGATAGTCGTGCGGTGACTGTATCATTCATGTTGCCCTTGAAACTTGAAAGGCGGCTTTGTAAGATTTATTATCGAGGAGAACTTCTCCAAGAATAACCGCGAAGGCCAAATAAAAGCCCTCCGTACCATTCAGCTGCAGCTATCCAAAATATGGTGTTGTTTTTTCTACTGCTGGTAATTCATTTATAGCTAACAGCAGCGTAGGTGAGGTCAGACTGAGGCACCGAGCCGGTTTCACAAAGATAGACACTGCCTCAGATCGCAGACTTCCTGAGTGGATCTAAAGTGCTGTGAGTTCTGGGTCATTTAAGCTTTGTTTATTCTCTCACTGAGCACTTTATTAGACACACCTTCTGTTTGTCCTTTCAATGTTGATGTAGATGGTTTTTGTAGTTCTACGATTACAGGCCATGCATCCATGCAGTGCTGCTGAAGATTTTAATTACTGTGTTCATTACATTAACGCAATAAGCCATGAGGGTGTGCATTTTTGTGAATAAAACAGCCACGGCGTGGCGCGTAGTGCCGTTACACCTCTGTGCCGTGATTTATTCACAATAACGCACAACTTGAAGTGCCTTACTTCTTTTCTAAAACAAACACACTGTAATGAAAAAAAAACAAGGTATGATTAAAAAAAGTGTTAATTAAAAAATAATTATTAATAATGAACTCTATCACACATTGATACGAATGTAAAGCATTCAGAGGTGTGTATTATTGTCAATGTCATGGCTGGACAAATGTACTTTTATAAAATGGGAAGTTTTATAATAAATCTGATTTAAATCTGATTGGCTGAGCCATTTGTCCAGGCGTGACATTATTAAAATAACACACACCTCTGATCGCTTAACATTGAATCAGTGTGAGATATACAATATTCATTCATTCATTCATTATCTTCCGCTTTATCCTGTATTAGGGTCGCGGTGGGGTTCCCCATGCCCATCCAGGGGAGAATGTCTCGGGCGCTGGGCAGATACACCCAGGACAGGGCACCAATCTATCGCTGGGCACACACTCACACACACAGACAGACTCTATATGGGGCAATTTGGAGAACTCACTTGACTTGATCCATGTTTTTGGACTGTGGGAGGAAACCGGAGAACCCGGAGGAAACCCATGCGGACACGGGGAGAACATGGAAACTCCACCCAGATGGGGATTCGAACCGGGCATCCCTAGTGCTGAGAGACGAACGTGCTAACCACTAAGCCACCATGCCGCGATATACAATATATTTTTTTTAATTATGTATCATAAGAGTAATATAAACAGCAAACCAATTCATGATGCACACTACACCGGAATCCTGTTACACAGCAATCAATGTTTACTTTACAAACCAGAATAGATTTTGTCGCAGAAGACTAGTTTATTAGACCAGTTTATTATTGTTTTCAGTAACACAATTATAAATCAAACTGTGTATTTTGATTAAATTGTGTTTGTTACAGTTTTATAAAAGCAATGATGTGCTTAAGGTTGTGTATTATTGTAAATAAATCATGGGAAAGAAGTTGAACTGTACTCTGCTCGCGTCAGGCCTAATAACACCTTATAACTGGAGTATAATCTGACTACGAGGTTCACTTCCCAGATTGTATTTTGAGTTAGAGAAATAGTAGACATTAAAGCAGTAAGGTACGAGCGGGCATGCATTATTGTGAATAAATCACAGAAAAGAGCTATGTGTCTGGCCTAACAACACTTTCCCATGATTTATTCACAATAATGCATGCCCTCCCATACCTTATTGCTTTAATGTCTACTATTCCTCTAACTCACAATGCATTTTGGGATGTGAACCTTGTAGTCAGATTATACTCCAATCCTAGACCTCTATCTGTTTATCAGCACGAAGAATAAGATAAAAATAAATAAAAGGAAAATCAGTGTGAGTTTTTAAATGGTGGTGATCTTATATTTGGGATTTATTCCTAGCAACAGCCGAAATAAACCGATTCTCCAGTTTACTGAATAAGACAAGTTAACAGTCAGTTCTTAACCTCATGTTTGGCATTTTTATAGATGAGCTCGTGCTTGGTGAGCAGGCGAGTATTTTTATGAGAGTGTTAATCACGGGAGTATTTTATTTTTACCAAACTGTTTTCACAAAATAAAGCGTGCCATTTCCATGAAGCAGTCACCCAGCAGAATAGTCCTGTGATCCAAGTTCCTGTCGATTAAACTCATAAACAAAACCCATGACACGCTGTGGCTTTTTCTTTTTATGTTTTTTGCTGCGCTCGACTGTTTTATCGCAGACTCCACACAGTCCATCTTGCAGCTAAACTGAACTTCCCACTTTGGATTGAACAACCATGTAAATTTCCCTCAAGTCATCGGTGACCATCATCAGAGCTGGTTCCTTGAAAGATGCTGTGGATCTGCACAAAATTAACGCAAAACATGTGAAAATTAGACAATATAACACAAATCAAGAAAAGATGTACATGAATCGATTAAAATGTATCTGGTTACGATTTCATAAAATAAAAAAAGTTTCCAAAAACTCGATAATTAAATAACTTTAAAACATTTCATGTCAAAAACAAGACTCGTTACACTTTTTAAAGATTTTCGACTTTTTTGTGTACTTTATCAGTCAATGGAACCAGCATTCCTTTATTATTCCTTTAATTTTTTAAAATAATTTTGTTCCACCCAAAACAATCAGTTCCACCCTCTGCTCTCCAGAAGCAGTTTCATAGTTTTTAATGCTGATGTTCTGAACCTACATCATGAATACTTTAATTCCAAAAAGTTCAGTCTACGAGTATAAATGTGTATAGAGACACTAATCTGAAGACTGGATTGTACTCAGCATTTCATTACTACAGCATCAATCACAAATTTGGTTACAGCAGTATTGTAGGGGCAACATTCTAACACTGTATTCTGGTGAAGACCACATTCATTGCCTTTATTCAAAACAATAAATAGGTATTATTTTAGGTAAAGTCTTATTACATATCAAACCGCAGGTTAAAGCTGGACATAGTAAAGCTTCTAACCTTTTGTCTGTGTCATTAAGTCAATGCTGTTAGTTTTGCTTTACTTTATTTGTTGTGCATTGTTGAGATATATTGCTTTTCCTGTTAAGAGCTGCCGCTGATTTGCTCGCTGTTATATTGAGCGTTTAGTTCTTCAGATGCACACTGACCTACTTTTTTACCTCACAGCTGCATGTGCACTCTGACATGTACGTCAACTATAATCCCTTCAATCTCCTACAAGCATTTCTTGTAATGTCTTGTAATGGTATTTCTGTATTTGTGTGAGAATGAACAGAATGAAAATCCGATTGGATGATTCTGTTCCACAGTGTCGATCGATTTCATTTTTTGGAGGTTGTGTTCAGTAGTTTTCATCTTTAAGCTTCACTATAAACTGTTCAGAATGTTCTTCCTCCCATATCAAACCAAACAGCTGGTACTGTGTGTAGACATGTTGTATTTGGTATTTGGTTGATCAAGTTGCATCAGCCAGGTGGTAACGTGTGATTCACGTGATGCCACTCAGCTGCTTCACAGCTAACAGCTTTGGGCTTCACACCACTCCAGCAGACACTTGGCGCTACACCTGGTGATCTGAGGTCTCGTCCACACACCGGTGTGATTTGAAAAAGATGTTTTCGGGTTTCAACCACATGGAAACGTTTTGGTGATCGGTTTGTCATCCAGACGGCGCCATAGAAACAAGTAAAACTGCCGTAGGGCCGACACCATCTGTCTGCATACTGGATTTTTTGCATTCAGGTGCGTGAGAGGAAAACTGTCTTCTGTGGACAGAAAGGTGACTCAGGGGTCAGTACATCGTTTCTCTTGTGTGTGTGTGGGGTCACCATTGGGGGGCGCAGAGGCATGACTGGGGGGGCGTGTCTAAGTGGCGGAATAATTAAGCAAGGAACAGTTGTTTTTTATAATGGACAATAAACAAACTGTGCTTTCAGGTTAGCACAGCGTGATGCATGACGGGGGGAGGGGGGGAGGCGTGTTAGACTGGTGGAGAAATGAATAGCAGAACCAATGTTTTAATGTCGGAATATTTTTCACTATAGACACTCTGACCAAGAGTCTAGATTTACAAAGAGGTATTTCATAGTTATGTTCTTATTGAGTTACAATTACAAATTATAATTTTGGCAAAGATCATTTCTGCAATTCTTCCAGCCGTCCTTCCACTTAATCCTAAGGGGGGGGGGTTCCCATGCCCATCCAGAGGAGAACATTTTGGGCCCTGGGCAGATACAGGGTGCCCGTCTATCACTGGGCACACCCAATCTCTCACACTCACAGACATGCAATTTAGTACAATCGCCTCTCAGCGCTAGCGATTCCCAGTTCGAATCCCCATCTGGGTGGAGTTTCCATGTTCTCCCCGTGTCTGCGTGGGTTTCCTCCGGGTTCTCCGGTTTCCTCCCACAGTCCAAAAACATGGATCAAGTCAATTGAATTCCCAAAATTGCCCCATATAGAGTGTGTCTGTGTGAGTGAGTCTGTGCCCAGCGATGGTTTGGCGCCCTGTCCTGGGTTTTCTGCCCAGCGCCCGAGACGTTCTCCCCTGGATGGGCATGGGGAACCCCACTGCGACCCTAATAGAGGATAAAGCGGGAGATAATGAATGAATGGATTTACCAGGAATCCATGTTTTTAGACTGTGGGAGGAAAACCACGCGGACACGGGGAGGACATGAAAACCACCAAGACTCTAGGATTCAAACTGCCACTGAGAGGCGAACGTACTAACCACTGACCACCTTCCACTCCTGTCAGTGAATAGTCATTGTTGTCCAAACATTAAACTCCAAATTAACAAACTAGCACAGATACAGTGCAGACTGAAAACATGGACTACACTCAC